>CM052715.1:21707497-21805660 GCA_028551405.1 Uromys caudimaculatus | reverse complement strand
GAAAGGAATCAAAGGAATGCCTGCTACGAGATAGCTAGCAAGATTAAGTCAAACCTGGGATCAAGCAAACAATGCCAAGGTCAAAAGCCTTTGTCTCCTACATCTGACCTTGGCTCTAGAGGAGAAATACAAACTATTCCCTCAACCAGCCCCATCTCCAAGCCTGCTACTCCAGAGGTTCCTAACAGAAGTCCCCCAAGGTCTGGAGAGAAAAAAATTCAATGAGACTCAGGCAACATCAGGCTCTGGTTCTAGTTCAATTAAAAGCTGGGGCTACCCCAGCCCGAATCAGACAATATCTAGTGCCCAGAGAAGCCAGGACAGGGATCACCCTCATGTTAGCCAGCTCAGGGAGGCAGGGATTCTGATCCCTTGCCAATCGGCATGGAACACTCCCCTCCTTCCAGTCAGGAAGCCCCATCCCAATGACTGTCGGCCTGTGCAGGATTTAAGAGAGGAAAATAAGTGGGTGGAAGACATCCATTCCACAGTTCCAAATCTCATATGCCCTGCTGAGCAGCCTCCCCTCCCCGAGCACACAACCTACACTGTGCTTGACCTGAAAGGATGCCTTCTTCAGCCTGCTCCTGGCACCCAAAAGCCAGCCTCTTTTAGCCTTTGAATGGCAAGACTTGGAGAGAGGCTTCAACAGACAACTGACTTGAACATGCCTGCCTCAAGGATTCAGGAACTCACCCACTCTCTTTGATGAGGCACTACATGAAGATTTGGGTGAGTACCTGTAAGCCCAACCCCCAAATGATGGTGCTCCAGTATGTAGATGACATCCTGATTATGGGGGAAGTGGGGGGGGGCAACTTGGAGACATGCCAGGAGGCCACAAGAAACCTCCTATAGGAGCTGAGTCAACCTAGCTACCAAGTGTCTGCTAAGAAGGCCCAGCTTTGTCAACTTGAGGTTACCTATCTGGGGTACATACTTAATGGGGGGCCAGTGCATGCTGTTGAATGCCTGGAAGCAAACCATCCTTATTATCCCAGTTCCATCAACCCCAACACAAGTCTTGAAATTTCTGGGATCTGCTGGGTTTTGTAGACTTTGAGTGCTAGGGTTCACTGAGATAGCCAAACCGTTACAAGAAGCCACCAGGAGCCAAGAAGACAAAATAGAATGGACCCCTGAGATGGACATAGCTTTTAAGACTCTAAGAAGATCTTTGTTGGAGGCACCCGTGTTGGCCCTCCCAAACACTCACAAACCTTTCCACTTGTATATGGATGAGAGAAAGGGGATAACAAAGGGGGTGCTCACCCAAACTTTGGGACCTTAGAAAAGATCTGTGGCTTATTTATGTAAAAAGCTGGCCCAAGGATAGCCAGCCTGCCTCTGGATCATAGCTGCCACTACCCTGCTAGTCAATGATGCCAACAAAATAACCATGGGGCAGGAACTCGTTATCGCCCCCCCATGCTATTGAGGGGACCCCCAAGGATCCAGCCAGCCAGAGGCTGTCCAACGCCAGACTGGTGCACTTTCAGGCTCTACTTTTGAATCCCCCTCACATAAGAGATAACCCGTCATCCGCCCTAAACCCAGCCACCCTGCTCTCTGACCCGTCCTCAGCTGTGCGTCATGATTGCTCTACAGTTCTGGGGCACATCCAAGATGTTGCTGTGGGTAGCCCTGGGGCTGTCGGTATCTGCTAATTCTGCCCTCCTGGGAGAGGCTTCAGACAAGGAATGAGTTACACCTGTAACTTCTTGTGAACCAATCCCCTAATGAATAAAGGAGCCAATCACTGGGCAGATAAGAGACACTTCTGGGAGGGAGAGGAGAAGAGAAAAAGAGGAGAGAGAGAGAGAGAGGTGCCTTTGGAACGGGGACAGCATGTAGCAGGTAAGATGTAGCTAGTAGAGTCTCCTGGTATCATGGCGGATCTGCAAGGATTTGACACCAGAAGAATCAGACTTTGATAAGGTTTAGAAGATTAGGTTTTAGTTGATGCTCCCAGAGATTGAGTTATCATTGTTTCTGAACTAAGTTTGTGTTTCGTTTTCCTTTACACGGCGGCTCGTCTGAAGTGGTAGTGACCTGCCAGTGGGAGCTCTGAGTCAGAGCTCCACAAGATGAAAGCAGGTTGGCCATTGCCCGCCAACGCATGGCTGGCCAGCCCGCCGGGGATGAGAGAACCAGGGCGTAGCTCGGGAACATGCTGCCATAAATTCCTCTTTTTTAATACTTCCCGCAACAGAACCTCATGCCAGACTTGACTGACGTAGCCTGGCCAGATGCAGAACGTATCTACTTCATGGATGGGAACAGCTTCATCCAAAATGCAATCAGATATACAGAGGCAGTTGTAGTCACCTTAGACTCTGTTATTTGGGCGACTGCTTTGCCGCTGGGAACTTCAGCCCAGAAAGCGGAACTAAAGGCTCTAACCCAGGCTTTAAAACTGGCAAAAGGGGCCATAACTAACATCTGCACTGAGAGCAAATATGCCTTTGCTACGGCTCATGTACATGGGTCCCAAGAGAGGCGATTATTGACTGCTGAAGGAAAAACTATAAAAACAAATTTTATTGAAAACATTATGGCTTCCTTTCAAAGTGGCCAGAGTTCATTGCCCTAGGCATCAGAAAGGGCCATCAGAAATAGCCTGAGGGAACAGGTTAGCTGATAAAGCCACAAGGGAGGCTGCCCAAGCTTCCATTGTTGACATCCTGGTAGCTTTACTGCCCCCTGCGCTCCCAAGCCATCCCTGAATATACTGCTAAAGACAAATAACATCAGGCAAAATGCCAAAGAGTTTACAGAAGAGCTGAATGGTTGCTGACCTCTGAAGGCTGCACCTACCTAAGGAGTTTGCTAAGTCACTCACCCATCAGATTCATCAAGCTTCACACCTGGCCACCAAAAACTGAAGGAATTGCTGTGAGGGACAAGGTACGAAATACTTAACTTGGGACACTTGGTTGATCAGGTGACCTCAGACTGTGCCACCTGCCAGGCTGTGAACTCCTCAGGCCCTGATCAAGGGGCTGCTCCAGGAACCAGAATCAGGGGTTAACAGACAGGGGCTAATTTGGAAATAGACTATACAGAAATAAAACCAGGAACATATGGATATAAGTATTTGTTAGTTTTTATAGATATCTTTTCAGGATGGGTAGGAGCCTATCCTACAAAGAAGGAGACTGCCAACACAGTGACAAAGGAACTCCTGGAAGACATCATACCCAGGTATGGATTGCCTGGAAATTTCATTGTGCATACAAACCCCAGAGTTCAGGGCAAGTAGAGAGGATGAATTGGACCCTGAAAGAGGCCTTGACCTAATTAACTCTTAAAAGTGGCGGTGACTGGGTGTTCCTTCTACCTTACGCCTTATATAAGGCTAGGAACACCCCCTATACTTTAGGTCTCACCCCCTTTGAGATCCTTCCCATGCTGCCTATCCTCCAGTCTGATATCTTAGCTGAATATGACCAACATAAGTTTTTAAAATCCTTGGAAGCCCTCTATAGGGTCCAGAAGCAACTCTGGCCTGCCATCTGCCAGGTTTATGAGTCTGGTCCTCCCCTAACCTCCACTGCTTGAACCAGGTGATGATGTCTGGATTAAGAGACATAAGCACAAGACTCTGGAACCTTGCTGGAAAGGACCTCACACCGTGATCCCGACCACGCCTACGGCTGTTAAGGTGGACAGGTTCTGGACATGGATACACCACTCCCAAGTCAAGCCTGCCAGGAGAGAGATGATCCAACAGTTGAGGTCCCAGCAAAAGAGGCTTCCAGATGAACCACCACAAGAACTATAAAAGGTTGCCCTATATCCCGTTGATCCGCTGAGACTGAGACTTCAGCACTCCTGATCCTGCTTGCTTGCTGCCCTATGCTTTTGCTACAAGGCCCCAGGGATGGCAGTAGGTAGACATACAGGAGATAGAAAAGTCTATCACAGCCTTACAGGATTCCCTATCCTTCCTGAGAAGTAGTCTTACAGAAGAGGCCTAGACTTGCTGTTCTTCCAGTAGGGAGGACTCTGCTTTGCCACTAGCCCCCACTATGCCCTAAATCTAACCAGACAGACAGTTAATGCTGCGGCAGGTAAGATTGCCAACTCTACCTCCCACTCAGCTCCCCTGGGTGCCTGGTTCCCTGATCTTAATGTAGACCTTTGTGACTTAGTAGATGAGGGATGAGACCCCTTAGGTCAACAGCCCTTTCCTGGTTATGGTTGCAAATCACCCAGGGCTCGAAGGAACACAGGTCTCAGGCCTTTTACGTCTGCTTGGGGCACTCTTGGGATGGGAGCCAGTGAACCAAATATAGAGGTCCAGAGTCCTTTTTCTGTGCGACATGGAGGTGCGAATCTACTGGATAGATAGCTAAAAGCCCCCAAACCTCATCAAAGATAACCTCATCACTGTGACTCAGTTTGGAGATACACAGACATTCGGAGCTGAGTCCTACATAAGAAAAGACAATCAGCCTCCTAGAAGAGAGAATCCCGGACCTTGTTTTGAGTCCCCTTACTATCTGGGTACCCCTTGGGGGAGGGGAGAGGAGATGCAACAGTCTTGTCATTAAGTTCACAGCAGCTGGCAAGAAGGCTGAATGGATTGCTGGTAAGACATGGGGACTAAGACTTTACATTTCTCAATATGATCCAGGACTCTTATTTACTGTCCAATTGCTCCAACGTAGCCTTGTGAGATCCATGGTTCCCTTAGGCCCCAACAAAGTATTAACAAGGCTGAACCAACCACCCCCGAAACGTCTGCCTCTGCCTACTATCACTCCCTTCATCAGGACCCACCACCCTTTCGCTCCACTTCATCTAACCAACTACTCCCCCAAACCGGTCCACCTCCTGCATTACCGACTTCAACACCTGGGTCAGGACCCCTGCAAGTATTAGAAGCCACTTCCCAGGCTCCTCCTGCCCAGGCTTAACACAGGACTGTTGGTTATGCTTAAATGCTCGCCCCCCCCCCCCCCAGATGGTACTCAAAGTGGATGGCAGCAACCAGACAGAGGTAAGCTGACCCTACAGTCAATAACAGGGCAGGGATTCTATATTAAAAATAAGATACCCTCAGCCTATTCCCACTTCTACAACCGCACTGTAACGCCTACCATTACATGATACATGCTGCCCCCAGAGGATGCTTGGTTGTCTTGTACCTTGGGGCTTACTTCATACATTTATGGCCTGGTTGTAAATACAACTAAAGAATTTTATGTTCTAGTACAGCTTGTACCTAAAATGACTTATTTAGTCATCTTCTGGGGAGGATGTCATCTACCTACTAGCACCTCCAAACAATCGAGTAAAAAGGGCGGCCATTTCCACTGTGTTACTAGGTTTTCTCCTTGACATAGGGCTGGCCAGAGCTGCCAGTATAGGGGGCTCAGCCCTAACACTTCAAGATAAAATTTACAAGGCCCTATGGATGGTGATGGATGCAGATATACAGGAGGTGGAAAAGTCCATCATGGCCCTGCAGGATTCCCTATCCTCCCTGGCAGAAGCAGTCTTACAGAAGAGGCCTAGACTTGCTGTCTCTACACCAGGGAGAAGTTTCTATGTTGTTTCTATGTTGATCACTCAGGGGTGGTCAAAGAATCCATTGCCTTAGTCAGAAAGACACTACACAAGAGAATAGAAACAAAACAGTCCCTCTTCAACTGGTCTCCTTGGCCGACCACCCTTGTGTCTGCCCTGACTGGTCCTCTTATCCTACTGATGTTGGCCTTGACTTACAGTCCCCGTGTAATCAATACTTTAATTTCGTTTGTTAAAGAATGGATTTCCACTGTTCAATCGATGATATTCAAACAACGATACCAGCCCATAAAACAATTAAAAACATCTTGAGGATTTGAGATGGCCCATTACTGAAGGGGGGGGGATGACAGGAATGCAACAAGTTGACTCCATGACAGGCTTCAAATTGACAGTTAAGGAGACTAGGCCTAAATCTCTGGTTCCAAGAACTGGACAGGTCCAGACAAGCCAGTTACTAGAAGAAAAAACAAAACAAAACAAAACACAACACAACACAAAACCCCAGGCTTCAGGCAGCTAGTTAGAAGCTGCCCTGCCACCAGCCCCACGCCCTGGGAAAGGCTCTGAAATTTCCGAAGAGATGGACCCACACCCCAGTAATAGTCCTAGAAATTCCATAGAGATGGACCCAACAGATTAAGATAGAGGTCACCTACCCCGGAATTCCCCTAATGTGCTTTAAATTGGGCCCGTGAGCTCACTTTGGGGCTCTCCATCTTGAAATGATGGACCCCCACACACTGATCTTCTACAGAATAAAATGCTCCTTGTTTTTACATACAATTTGAGTCTGGGCTCTCATTCTTTGGCGAATAACGGACTCATACACCACCCGTAAGGTACATGGCTTTCTAGTCTCCATCTTTTTTATGCTGGGATGCCCGCCCCTCCCCTTCACTTCTTGTTCTAATTTACCTCCCTCAGTAGCTCTCGCCAATCAAGATCTAACTGTCTCTTTTTCCCATTGCCTTTTCGGAACATTACGAAGAAGGTTTGTGATTGGTTGTTCCGAGCAAAGCTAGACCAATGAGAGGCATACTTTTTCGGGTCGGCGGAGCAAGTATAATCGCCGCTGATTGGCTGGAGCGGCCTAGGGAGGAAAATGGCTGCGAATTCTTCGGTAGTCTCGGTGGCAGCGAGCGCCACGGCGGTGCCGGGCGTGTCCACTATCGCGGATTTCTCAGACTTGCGGGAAATTAAAAAGCAGCTGCTGCTCATCGCGGGCCTCACTCGGGAGCGAGGCCTGCTGCATAGCAGCAAATGGTGAGAGGTCGGGGTCGGACGGGGCGGCGCTGATCTCGGCTTCGGGGACTCGCGTGGCTGATGCAGTTTGTGTGGTGTTCCAGGTCTGCGGAGTTGGCCTTCTCTCTGCCGGCCTTGCCTTTGTCCGAGCTGCAGCCGCCGCCGCCTCTTACAGAGGTAAGGGCATCGTTACAGTGACGTTCCCGCTAACCGAGGGATGTGGCCCCGGGTACTCAGCGCCCTGTCACTGGAACGGAGCCAGCTGCTCAGTAGGAGTGATGTACAAGAGACGCCAGCATTTGAACGGGGCCTCACAGGGGAGTTCCTGTGTGGGGGTTTGTGCCTTGGAAGGTGGATGTAGTCTCCGCTGTTACTGAAGCTGGAGAGAATTGGTAAACAATTATTGCTTAAGATTTCAGCCTCGGTGGAGCTGAATGGATGGCTCAGTGGTTAAGAACCTGTGTTCCTCTTCCAGAGGACCCCAGTTCGATTTCCAGCACCCTCAGGAGGTGTCTCAAAAGCGCTTGTAACTTCAGCTCCAGGGGATCCAATGCCCCTTTCTGTTCTCTGCAGGTATCTACACACCGTACCATACATGTGTTATACAGATATACATGCATACACATAAAGAAGTCTTTTTAAAAAGTGCATCCTTATGCTGGAGAGATGGCTCGGTGGCTATCGTGTGCTGTTCTTGCAGAGCACTAGAGCTCAATTCCTAGTACCCGTGGGAGTTGGGGGTTGTTTCGGACCTGTCACTCTAGCGCTCGGGACAGGGGATCCGACACTGTCTTTTGACATCTTCCTCTGGCTTCAGCAGGCACGTGCACAATCTACATGAAGACACGTACATATATGCATAATTAAAAATAAAATAAATCTTTTAAAAAAGAGGGCTGGAGAGATGGCTGAGCAATTAGCAGCGCTTATTGCTCTTCTAGAGGATCAGGGTTTGATTCCCAGCGTCCACTGGGGCAGTTAACAATTGTCTGTAATAAAGTTCGGGGGATCCAGTGCCTTCTGGCCTTGGAGGGCACCAGATATGCATGTGCTATACAGACCCTTGTAGGCAAGCCACTCATATACAGAAAATTAAGACAGTAACAGTCCGTTCAAGTCTTTTAGGTTTTGTAGACAACCTGGACAGTGCTAATAAGAAGGATATGAAAATTTTTGCAACGGAGTGGAATCATTGTTTTATGCCATTGTTCTTCATCACAAAATTATTGAGAGTATGAATTTGGGCTGAGTGGTGTCATATACCTGTAATCCCAGCACTCTGGTCTACAGAGTGGGTTCCAGGACAGCCAGGGCTACACAGAGAAACCCTGTCCTGAAAATTAAAAAAAAAAAAAAAAAAAAAGTTTTGGAGCTCAAACTTGTGACACAGAACAACTTAACCTCTTGGCCCACAATTTCCTTATCTGTGAAATGGGGCTAATAAAATTATCTGTTTTGTGTTATGGAGAGAATTAAATGGGATAAAAGGTTTACACTGCATAGAAATATACCTGGGCTCGGTGGCACAGGAGCTGGTAGGAAGCTGAGGCCAGAGGATGACAAGTCATGGCCTGCTTGGAATACAAAGTAAGTTGAAACCCAACCTTGTGCAGTTCTTGTATAGCATGTATGCGACCCTAAGTTCAACCTTCAGTACCTAAAAAGCAAATACAAAATAAAAAAGCTGTACCAGTCACACAGGATTCAGTAAAATTAACCATTCTCATTAACAGCGGAAGATAAAGTGCTTGTGACTTGCAAGTGCATTTCCATATGTATTTAAGGCTAATACCAGTTTTAGTTTCAACACTAGTATCAGTGTTGGCAGGTGAATTTTAAGTTGCAAGCCTTCTGCTGCTGGGTGTCTGCCTCAGTATCCCTAACACTTAGGATACTGAGGCAGAAGGATTGCCAATTGTTTAAAGCTAGTCTATTGAGTAAGCGTGCACTCCGAGACCCTCCAACCTCCTCCCTCCTCTATAAGTGAAAAGGCGACAGCTTTTCACCTTTTCACTTATAGATAAATATTAAATAGTTTGCAGTTTTTTTTTTTTTTTTGGTTTTTTCGAGACAGGGTTTCTCTGTGTAGCCCTGGCTGTCCTGGAGCTCACTCTGTAGACCAGGCTGGCCTCGAACTCAGAAATCCGCCTGCCTCTGCCTCCCAAGCGCTGGGATTAAAGGCATGCACCACCACTGCCTGGCAGGTTTGCAAGTTTTCAAGAAGATGAAATAAGGCAATGAGGGTAAAATAAAGCTTTTTTTTTTTTTTTTTTTTTTTGCTTTTGGTTTTTTGAACCAGAGTTTCTCTGTATAACAGCCATGGCTGTCCTGGAACTTGATTTGAAGACCAGGCTGGCCTCTGGCCTCAAACTTAGAAATCCACCTGCCTCTGCCTCCCCAGTGCTGGGATCAAAGGCGTGCACCACCACCCCTGGCTGTGCATATATTATTTTTATATGACCTTTTAAATTCCTGTGATTTTTGCATCTGTCTTTACTGGCCTGTTCTTCCTTACTGACTGTCATGGTGCCCAGACACACTGACATCCTAGATAGGATGAAGCTCTGTTGAATGACTAAGCAGTGAACAAAGCAAGTGAGAGAGGAGCTCAGCAACTGTCTGCTCTCCAGACTTCATGTCACGGATCCAAGGAGAGAGGCTGACAACTTGAGTTGGTCTCCTGGACCACGTGGAGGTAGAGGACTGACTCCTGACCTCTATAAGCATGCTGTGGCATGTATTTGCACACACACTAAATAAATGTAAAATATGTAGTTTTTAAGAACTCATGTGGGCTGGAGAGATGGCTCAGCAGTTAAGAGCACTGACTGCTCTTCCAAAGGTCCTGAGTTCAAATCCCAGCAACCACATGGTGGCTCACAACCATCCAAAATGAGATCTGATGCCTTCTTTTGGGGTGTCTGAAGACAGCTACAGTGTACTTACATATAATAAATAAATAAACCTTAAAAAAAAAAAAAAAAAAAAAAGAACTCATGTGGGCTGGAGAGATGGCTCAGTGGTTAAGAGCACTCACTGCTCTTCCAGAGGTCCTGAGTTCGATTCCCAGCAACCACATGGTGGCTCACAACCATCTGTAATGGGATCTGGTGCCCTCTTCTGGCCTGCAGGCGTACATGCAGGTAGAATGCTGTATACATAATAAAAATAAAGATCTTTATTAAAAAAAAAAAGAACTCATGTAATACTTAGGTTTTATAGACATTATGGAACCCTGATCATTATTGAATTACTAGGAAGTGTTAGCTATTGTCAAGGCTAATAGCTTTCAGTTTCCTATGAAATGTATTGACTTAGCAGCCTCTTTGCTGATTTGTTGAGTATTTGTTTTTATTTTCTTCTTTAAGGACTGTCATGGAAGAAACCTTTAAAACTAATTTAGCCTTGATCTAAAGTTTAGAGTAAACATTAAAACTTTGTTGTTGTTGTTTTTGTTTTTGTTTTTTGTTTTGGTAGATATGGACCTAGGAGCTGTGGCAAGCACTCTAACACTGAGTTATACTGGCAGTTGTCTTTGTACTTTAAAAAGAAAAGATTTATTTTTACTTTATGTGTGGGAGTGTGTCTGCATGCATGCATGTGCAGCACACACATGTTCCTGGTGCTTATGGAAGCCAGCAGATGTCAGAGGTCCTGTGAGCTACCTGTGAGGAGTCAGAGTCAGGTCCTCTACAGTTGCAGCCAGTCCTTGTAACTGTTGGACTGTCTCTCCAGCCCCACGCTTTGTTTGAGGCAGGGTCCACTGAGGGGCTTTCTGCTTCATCAGGAACTTCCATTGAGAAAATGCTTCCGTAAGATCCAACTGTAAGGCATTTTCTTAATTAGTCATTGATCAGAGAGGGCCCAGCCCATTGTGGGTGTTTCCCCGCCTTGGGCTAGTGGTCTTGAGTCATAAAAGAAAGCAGGCTGAGCAGTCCATTAAATAGCATCCTCCATGGCCCCTGCACCAGCTCCTGCCTCCAGGTTCCTACCCTGTTTGAATTTCTGTCCTCACTGCTTTTGACAATATGGAACTATGAGTGAAATAAACTCTTTCCTCTCCATGTTGCTTTGTCATGGTGTTTCATCACAGGAGCAGAAACCCTAAGACGCCTGGACTTGCTATGTAGACCAGGCTGGCCTTGAACTCACAGAAATCTGCCTGCTTCCACCTCTTAAGTGGTGGGATTAAAGTTGTACACCATTATGCTATGTAGTGATCTGAAGATGAGCCGAGTTGGTTCTCTCCTTCTACCATGTGGATACTGGTTTCCACATGGTATCAAACTCAGGTTTCCAGGTACGGTGACAGGCTCCTTTACCCACAGAGCCATCTTGCTGGCTCCAAAATACAAATTCAAAGGCCAAGTAGTAAAACTCTGAGTTACAAAGGTTTGTATATATGAAGAGTTGTGAATAATTATGTTGTATGTATGTATGTTGTTTTAGGGTTTCCATTGCTGTGAACAGACACCATTATCAAGGCAACTCTTATAAGGGACAGCATATAATTGGGGCTGGCTTACAGGTTCTGAGGTTTAGTCCACTATCCTCATGGCAGGAAACATGGCAGCATGTAGGCAGGCATGGTGCTGGAGAAGGAGCTGAGAGTTCTACATCTTGATCTGAGGGCAGCCAGGAGGAGTCTGTCTTCCAGGAAGCTAGAAGGAGGATGTCAATGCCCACCCCTGCATTGGCATACTTCTTCTAACAAGGCCACACCTACTCCAGCAAGGCCACACCTTCTAACAGTGCCACTCTGAGCCAAGCATATTCAAACCACTACATATGTTTATATAGTTTTGCATAAGTTTTTGGTAGTGTTTGCTGGTCTCAAACTTAATACGTAGAGCAGATTGGCCTTGGCTTTTAAAGGTTCCTCCTTCCCCTGCCTGCTGAGAGCTGAGATTAGAGGCACCTTACCCAACCTGGATGAATTTCTTCATAATTCAATTGTAATCTTTATTTACTTATTGTATATGTATTTGTGTGCACACATGCCATATCACATATATTAAGGTCAGAGGAGAGCCTATAGCAGTTAATTCTCTCCGTCTACTTCCTAGGTACTGGAAATTGACCCAGGTTTTCCTGCTTGACTTGGTGGCAAGTGCTCTTACCTTGTGTGTGACCTGTGTGCCAGGCAGGAGTACTCACCACTACAGTAATGCGCATGGCCCTGCTTACCTCTCCCTGCCTCTTCCCTTCTCCCTCTCTTGCCTTCCGCACCTCCTCCTTCTCTTTTGACACAGGGCCTCTTGTTGCCCAGGCTGGCCTCAAACTGACCTCACACAGATGCTGAGGAGAGCCTTGAATTCATCCTCCTGCTTCTACCAAGTGTTGGGATTTTAGGCATGCACTGGGGTTACAGATGTAGGGTGCTATGTCTGGTTTTTATGTGGGTGCTGGGGATTCAAATTCGGCTCATCGTGTGTGTGTGTGTGTGTGTGTGTGTGTGTGTGTGTGTGTGTGTGTGTGTGTATGTGTGTGTGTGTGTGTGTGTGGTGTGTGTGTGTGTGTGTGTGTGTGTGTGTGTGTGTGTGTGTGATGCACTTTAACTCACTGAGCCATCTCCCCAGACCCCAACCTTTTTTTTTTTTTTTGAGTCTTACTATATAGCCCTGGCTGTCCTGGTCTTACTTTGCAGACCAGGCTTGGTTTGAACTCACAGAGCTCCGCCTGCCTCTGCCTCCCAACTGTGGGGATCAAAGGTGTGCATCACCATGTCAGGCCCCATTTTTTATTTTGGAAAAATACTTGGAAAAAAAGTTGTTTGGCATTACATGTGATATATTTATTTAAAGTCCTGTATAAATTGTATAAATGCATATAGTTATACATTTTGGGGAGGAGGAATAATTCTTTTCTGTATCTCAAAATTAATGAATATGCTTTCTCTAGGTGAACTTTGGCTGTCTGAGACCTAATCACTCACATAACTATGTCTTGTAGGAGGACGCGCAAGATGTGGATGCTTACACCCTGGCCAAGGCCTACTTTGATGTTAAAGAGTATGACCGGGCAGCACATTTCCTGCATGGCTGTAATAGCAAGAAAGCCTATTTCCTGTACATGTATTCCAGATACCTGGTGAGGTCCACTTAAGATGTTGTTCTGCTTTCGGTGAAGCATCTATATTTAGGAAAGTTTTTAATTAAAAAGAAATAAATTATATATATGGATGTTTTACCTGTGTGCATGTGTGTGCACCATAGGTAGGCCTGCTGCCAGCAGAGGCCTGAAGAGGGCATTGGATCCTCTGAAACAGGAGTTTCAGATGGTTATGAGCTGCCATGTGGGAGCTAGGATTTGAACCTGGGTCATCTGGAGGAGCAGCCAGTGCTCTTGACCACTGAGCCATTCCTTCAGCCTTGAAGAAGTTTGGTTTTTACATATCTAGGCAGTGATTCACCAAGTGAATGTACTGAATATTTATATTGTAGTAATAAAAAAGGCGCCAGGCCTAGCGGCACACACCCCTAATTTTAACACTTGTAAGGCAGAGGCAGGCAGATCTATGGTCTACATAATGAATTTCTAGCCAGCTAGAGCTACACAAAGACCCTGTCTCAATCAATCTATTAATCAGTCAATCAATAAAAGATGATGATGAGGAAGAGCCAGTTGCCACTGCCAGGTAGTAATGGCACGAACCTTTAATGTCTTGAAAAACTAAAAAAAAAAAACGGAACAAAATATAGGTAGGATAATTACAACAGGATGATTGTGTTCTTTGGCTTCGTAAGGTGCTCTCTGAATCAGTACTCAAGAATTGGTAAGGTGTGGTGATGTCTGTAATTTCCATACTCTAGATGCAGAGAGTTGAGGATCCCAGTAAGTTTGAAGCTACCCTGGTCTATACAGTGACATAGTGAGTTCCAGGCTAGCTAGTGGTAGAACCCTAACTCAAGATCAAAAGCCTGAAAGCTGGACATGGCGGCTCACACTGAGATCCTAGCAATTGGGATCTCGAGGCAGAAGGAGTAAGAGTTTGAGACAGCTTTGGGCTACATAATACGACCCCGTCTCAGAAAAATAAATAAAGTAAAGGGTCCTCCCTAACAAATAAAATTGAGTTTAAAAGCACGAGTTGATTTAAAGTTTCATGAACTCATTTATCACTTACTTGTAGTGTGTTTATTACTTTATTTCATGACTGTTAACATTTTTAATATAAAGAACAATGCAGCCTTTTGTGGCAGCATACACCTGTAATCCCAGCACTCTAAAGGCAGAGGCAGGAGTATTTCTCTAAGTTCAAAGCCATGGTGATGGCAGGGAGAATCTATCTCAGGTAAACCTAAATAAATAACTGAGTAAGTGAATGCCAGCAAAGGCAAATTAATGTTGTATTTATAATTGTTTGCTTGCTTGTTTTGGGAACTGCCCTGGAACCATTATCCTCCTGCCTCTGGCTCTCCAGAGTGCCAGACTTGTAGTCTGTGCATGTAACAGAACTAATTTGGATGAGTTATGGTAGAAAATGAAGCAGCACTTGCTGACGTTTGGGTGAAATTTTTCCTTAAGGAGAGTGTTCTAATGTAAGTAAGTGTGCATGTTCAAATATCTCCTTTTCTTGAGATAGAGTCTCATGTAGCCCAGGTAGACCCTCAGCTTGATATTTAGCCTAAAATGATCTTAAACTCTTCTGTTTCTCATCTTTCTGGTGCTAGGATTGCAGGTGTGTGCTCCGATGGCAGTCCGTACAGTGCTGGGCTCACAGGCAAAGCTTCCTACATGCTAAGCAAGCATGCTTACCAGCCGGGCTACACCACAGCCTACTTTTGCTTCAGGCTATATTAATGCTTTACATTAACTTACTTTTCTATTTATTTTTGGTGGGAGGTATGTCAGCATGTGAAGGACAACTTGGGGACGGACGTTGGTCTCTACCATGTGCATCCCTGGGGATAGGACTCTGGGCATCAGTCCTGCTGAGTTGTCTCACTGACTCCTTTTAAATTTTTATTCATTTGCTTATTTTTTTGTTTTTCGAGACAGGGTTTCTCTGTGTAGCCCTGGCTGTCTCGGAACTCAGTCTGTAGACCAGGCTGGCCTAGAATTCACAGAGATCCACCTGCCTCTGCCTCCAGAGTGCTGAGATTAGTTTGACTCCTTACCCACTTTTTGTTCTGGTTCCGTAAGCTGACTAGCAGAGTACACTGGTACAGTCATGGTAGGCAGGCACTCTTACACCTGAGCTGCAATATTCAGCCATAATAGCCTTGCTGGTTTTTACCTGAAACAGACTTTTTTTCTCTCCAAAAGTACTTTTATCTGATGTTGCAAAATGATTTGTTTCTTCTACTCTTGCGTTCTCCCCACACTTAATCAACACGGGGCATGTGCTTCCAGTAAGAGCAGCCACACCCTTCACATTTATTTCTTAGTAACAACGGGAGCTCATGGGTTCTTATATGTTTACATATCTGTAATTCATTACTGTATTAAAGTGTTTGGTGCTCAATTTGTTCTATATTTATTCAGTGGGAACACTTGAGTGAATGGTTGTTTATAAGGTGGATGTTATTTTGCTTAGACATTAATTAGCCCTGTAGATAGACTCAAGCTGCTGATTTTATCATAAGTCAAACAATAACAACGAAAACAGACAACAAAAAAACCAAACCCTATTTGTTGATTTCTTTCTTTCCTTCTTACAGTCTGGAGAGAAGAAGAAGGATGACGAAACAGTTGATAGTCTAGGTATGGTTTTTCCCCCTGTCTAACCTTTTAGACAGAAAGGCGGGGGCTGCATGCTTAGAGGCCATGCAGGCCATGTAGGTACCATAAGTAGATGGCACAGTCTGCAGAACAGAGCCATCATGGCTTATCTCAGCTGCTGCTGTCATCCAGCTCTGTCTGAGGGCTGCTTGTGGAAAGTGGCCTGTGGGGTTGCTTGCCCCACTTGAGTCAACCTGCTTTCTGCAACCTAAGGTGGAAAATTCTGTTTTAATTGAAGCTTCTGATTTGTAGACATTGATAACCTAAGACTGTACACCAGCCATTGTCTAGAGTAAATGGATTCTGTGAGTGAGTGAGCTGTCTGCAGTTTACAGGCATAGTTCTGGTTGATGGTAACAGAAATGTATGTGTGAGAGAGAGGGGGGATGAGAGTGCGCATCCTTTCTTTTCCCCTAGGACCCCTAGAAAAAGGACAAGTGAAAAATGAGGCTCTGAGAGAATTGAGAGTGGAGCTCAGCAGGAAGCACCGAGCTCGGGGACTTGATGGCTTCGGCCTGTACCTGTGAGTTACCAGGGCTGTGCAGCTTTCTAATGCAAGTTTGTCCTTTTGAGTAGAGGAGACATCCTCAGGATTAACCTCCCTCTTTCCCAGGTATGGGGTGGTGCTTCGGAAACTGGACTTAGTGAAAGAGGCCATTGATGTGTTTGTGGAGGCTACTCATGTTTTGCCTTTGCATTGGGGAGCCTGGTTGGAGCTGTGTAACCTGATCACAGACAAAGAGATGGTAAGTTGATATGAGCTTCATGGGAAACCCTTTGTAATCTGTGATAATCTTGTGCGGACAAAGAGTGCTAACTCTTTGCTGTTAGTATTTTTTTTTTTTGAAACAGCCTGTAAAGGCTGACCTGGAACTCACTAGGTAACTTAGGGTTTATTTAACCTGGTCGTTCTCTGCCTCCATGAACCCTGGGAGTGTAGCTGTGTACTGTCATGCCTGGCTTTTTGTTTGTTTGAGACAGAGGCTTTCCATGTAGCCCTGGCTATCCTAAAACTCTATGTAGACCAGGCTGTCTCCAGGCTCTGGGATTAAAGGTATGTGCCACTCTACCTGCCCCGAAAACTTTTTTATTAGTCGCTTTCTTCGAGTCTTGTTTATTCATTTTTTTCCTCCTTCAGTTGTTGATCAAGCAGCAACACACTTCCTTTTCTTGTTCCTAAAGAGCTGAAGGTGGGCCAGGCATGGTGGTGAGCCAGGTATGGTGGTGAAGCCTTTAATCCCAGCACTGAGAGGCAGGGCTCTATGGGTTCAAGGCTATTGAAGTCTATATTTTGAATTCCGGGCCAGCCAGGGCTACATTTTGAGATCTTGTTTTAAATACAACAAAAACTAAAAGTGAATTTATTCTTCCCTTCCCCAAACAATTGTTTATGCTGCTAAGTCAGTGTCTGAAAAAGTGTCTTTATTTGTATTCGTCTTTATGTTAGGCTTTCCTAACCTCAAAATATACAAAAGCATATTTTGCAAAATATTCTTCTCTGTGTAGCTCTAGCTGTCCTGCAATTTGCTGTGTAGACCAGGCTGGCCTCAAACTCGCAGAGATCCTCCTGCCTCTGCCTCCCATGCACTAGAGTTAAAGATTGTGTGTACCACCACACACAGCTCCTTTTCTTTTTTCTCTTTTTTTAAAGGTTTATTTATTTTATGTATATGATTACACTGTAGCTGTCTTCAGACACACCAGAAGAGAGCATCAGATCCCATTACAGATGGTAGTGAGCCATGATGTGGTTGCTGGGAATTGAACTCAGGACCTCTGGAAGAGCAGTCAGTGCTCTTAAACCACTGAACCATCTCTCCAGCCCTCCTTTTTTTTAGATGGCCTTTCTATGTAAACCAGACTGGCATCAAATTCATGGCAATCCTCCTGTCTTAGCCTCCTGAGTGCTGAGATTTAAGAAGGAGCCATCTTAAATCACTTCGGTCGGCAGACATTTGCAGTAGTTTCTTCTTGTATCTTGTTCCCTGCTGTGTGATGGGTTGACTTTTGTGTGAATAGCGTCCTCCGACCAGGCCTGTTTCCCTGTACTCACCAGTCTCACTGTTACTCTTGCCTAGAAGGCTTTCTTTTGTCTTTCTTGTCTTCCTGTTTAGATTCTAATTATTCTCAAGTTTTGTGGGGTTTTTGTTTGTTTGTTTTGTTGTGTTTTTTTTGTTTTTTTTAAGTCTATCCCCCTGGGCCATTCTCTCCTAATTATGCTTGTAAGTCAAGCCTAGTGGGATTATCCTGTATTTATTTGTAAGTGTTCTAATAAAAATTTTAGTGATGAATCCTTTTAGAAAGTAATGATTTTTCTTTGGGGAGAAGGTCAGATTATAGTGTGTCCCTCTCTTCTGGTGCCAGCTGAAGTTCCTGTCTTTGCCTGACACCTGGATGAAAGAGTTCTTCTTGGCTCACATATACACAGAATTGCAGCTGATAGAGGAGGCCCTGCAGAAGTACCAGCATCTCATTGACGTGGGCTTTTCCAAGAGCTCCTACATAGTTTCCCAGATTGCAGTTGCCTATCACAATATCAGAGGTGAGTGAATGAGGGCAGCGGATGCTGACAGAGGCGGAGGTGCAGTTAGTTGGGTTTTAGACTCTGCTTTCTTTCTGCAGATATCGACAAAGCCCTTTCTATTTTCAATGAGCTGAGGAAACAAGATCCTTACAGGATTGAAAATATGGACACCTTCTCCAACCTTCTCTATGTCAGGGTAACTTGTTTCTCTCGATGATACTCCTGTATGAGATAATCACGTTCACACTAGCTAAAGAAGAAACAACTTCAGGGCGCTTTCTCAGGCTCATATGGTCTTCCTCTTTTCTCCCAGAGCATGAAGTCTGAATTGAGTTACCTGGCGCATAACCTCTGTGAAATTGACAAATACCGAGTAGAAACGTGCTGTGTGATTGGTGAGGGTTAACTACCTTTTTTATTTTTTTATTTTTAGCTTTCTCTATCTCTATCTTTATTTTATTCTATTTTATGACAATGTCTCATTATATATAGTTCTGGAACTTGCTGTGTTCCAAGGCCAGGCTGGCCTTGAACTCACAGAGATAGCATGCATTTGCCTCCTGGATGTTGGGATTAAAGGCAAGACAGAGCCACCACACTTGGCTCTATCTTGGTTTGTTTGTTTGTTTTTGTTTTTGTTTTTGAGACAGTAACAGATAACTGAATGTAAGCACAACCATTTGTATAGACTGGCCTAAAACCCATCTTGCTAGCCCTGTTTTTATGATTACTTTTATTATATTTATTTGTGTGTGGGTATGCATGTATGTACCAAAGTGCACTGTGCAGGTTTGAGGACAACTTGAAGAGATTCTCTTTCTCCCATGTGGGTCCCAGGGATCAGATTCAGGGTATCCAGCCTGGCAGCTAGTGCTTTGAACCTCTGAGACTTCTTAGAGGTTTTTTTTTTTTCTCATTTTAAATTTTATTTATGTGTAGAGATGCTTTACTTCCATGGTATGCCTGGTGTCCATGGAGGCCAGAGGAAGGAAGGGTTGGCGCCATGGAACTGGTGCTTCTGAGCAGCCGTGCAGCCTCTGCTCTGATCTGATGAGCTGTTAGTCCAGACCCATCTTAAGGGTTCTTTGAGTGGGTGTCTCACCCTAGCCTAGATGGACGTAAAACTCTTTAGCTCACACTGGCTTCTAACTCATGCTGCTGCTTCTGCCTTAGATCCCAAGTGTTAGGATTACTGATATGAGCTTCTATGTCTGGCTTGCTTTTGAAATTTTTATTTAAAAAAAATGTGTGTTTGTGCTCAGGACTCAGCCTATGAATGCTGGTATCTATCTGTCCTCAGAGGCTAACGGCGTCAGTCCCTCTGGAGTTGGAGTTAACAGCAGTTGTGATGACATATGTACTAGGTTCTAAGAGTCAAACTTGGGTCTCCTACAAAGTCAGTGTACACCCCTAGCTGCTGAGGCACTTCTCTCACTCTGGGCTTGCTGTTTTGTTTTGTTTTGTTTTGAGACAGTTGTCTCAGCTTCATGTAGCTTCTGCTCGGAGTGTAAGCAGTAGAATATGACCTTGAACTTCGGATTCTCCTGTCACTACCTAAATGCCAAGATTATGTCATGTGCTGTTCCTACCCACCTTGTATTTCTGTTGCTTGAGGCAGAATCTTTCTTATATTTAGAATTTACTGTGTAGCTAAGGATGACTTTGAATTTCTTTTCATTTTTTTTATTTTTTATTTTTTATTTATGACTTTGAATTTCTTAGTTTCCTGATTACCTCTCCAGTACTGAGATTGCAGGTGAATTCCCTTTTTTTTTTTTTTTTTTTTAAAGGCCAGACTATCTACAGAGCCCTGGCTGTCCTGGAACTGACTGTATAGACCAGGCTGCCTAGAACTCATAGACCTGCCTCTGCCTCCTGAGTCCTGGGATTAAAGCCGTGTGCCTGGCTATCATGGGCATAAAACCCAACTGCTTTCTCCTAGGTAAACATGAAACTGAGTTTGAACTTATAATCAGATATAGACAGTGAATAAAGTTGATTTCTAATAAAACAAGCTAAAAGGATTTTAAAAACATACTGAGAGTTTTTGTTGTTGGCTTACCAAAATGGACTCCTTTATGTAACTACTTCAGATTTTCATTATTTTACTTAATAGTATTTCTGCAAGTTAACATAATACATATTGTGCTGTCTTTGTTTTGGCTGGCTTATTTGTGAACATATAATTTATACATAATGGAAATTTTATTTTGTTTTTTGAGGTAAGGTCTCAACCTATAACTAGGTTGGGACTGGGAATTTGGCTCAATGGTGAAGTGCTTGCCTAGGCACTGGAGTCATTCTTTAGCACAGATAAATGAAATAGTAAATACAGGCTTTTAAAGAAAGAAAGCCCCTTAAATTTCATTAACAGTCTAGTTGGGATTTTTTTTTTTTGGGGGGGGGGGTGTTGTTTTTTGAAGGCAGAGTTTCTCTGTGTATCCCTGGTTGCCCTGAAACTTATTCAGTAGACCACACTGGCCTTGAACTCACAGAGATCAGCCTGCCCTCTGCCTCTGGAGTGCTGGGACTAACAGAGTGCACCACCGTGCCTGGCTAAGGAAAGCTTTATTGGAACAGTTAGTGAACTTTACAGGACTCACCTGTTTTAAGTTCATGTTGAACAGAGTTTTTTAGATTTACAGTTTTGTTAACAACATCACAGTTGGAATCTATCAGCAAAAATATTGTTGTTTGACTTCTTTTAGGTAGCAAATTTCTTTCTTTCTGTCTGTCTGTCTCTTATCTTTTTTCTCTCTCTTTCCTTTCCTGGCTGCCTAGAACTTGTGATGCAGACCTGCCTGCCATTTCCTCTAAAATGCTAGGGCTTAAGGCATTCTCCATGCATTTGGCCAGCATGCTTTTGAGACCACGAGTGTGGCAGCATCTAAAGTAATTCTTTTTCTTCCTGGAGTATGTCCCATTGTTTGGTCTACCTTATCCTGCCTATTCATTTATGACTCAGTAAGACAGGTAGCGTTTAGACTTGGAACACCTTGTATGGCATCCGGATCGTTCTTTTCTTTTCACAGGCAGCAGTATAGAACTGCTGTGATTCCTGGGGAAGAAGCTCAGAGTTCTACCTCCTTAGACCTTTTGAGAAATTCCTTTGAAGTCTAGGTTTAAAATAATATAGTTTAGAACCACTAATCTAAACAAAAGTCAAGTTGGATGTGGTGGCACATGCCTTTAATTCCAGCTCTTGGGAGGCAGAGGCAAGCTGATCTCTGTGAGTTGGAGACCAGCCTTGTCTACAAAATGAGTTCCAGGACGGCCAGGGCTACACAGAAACTCTGTCTTGAAAAACCTAAATATAAAATAAAATCAATATAAAATAAAATCAACAAACAAAAAATTACCAATCTAAAGCAGGCTTAGAAAATTCTTATATTACAAAAATGTATATAAATGTTATATCTAGCCAGATGATGGTGGCACATACCTTTAATCCCAGCACTTGAGAGGCAGAGGCAGGTGGATCTCTTTAAGTTTAAGGACAACCAAGACTATACAGTGAAAGTGTGTCTTGAAAAACGAAACAAAACAAAAAACCCAAAAAACCAAGAAACTATTATCTTCATGAAATAAAATAAAGAAATGAGGGGAACAGTTGCTTAATTTTCTGTTTATTTTTATTTATTTTTAAAGATTTATTTATTTTATGTTTATTAGTTTTTGCCTATATGAATATATATGTATGTGCTGGTATTAAGAAGAGGCCAGAAGAACACGTCAGCTCTCGTGGCACTGGGTACAGGGGTTGCCAGCTGCCTTGTTGGTGCTGGGAACTGAACCTGGATCCTTAAACCACCAAGCCATTTTCCAGCCCCTTTAATTTGTGTGTGTGTGTGTTTTACTATGGATCATTTTGTTTGTTTTTTAATCAGGCAATTATTACAGCTTACGCTCCCAGCATGAGAAAGCAGCTTTGTATTTCCAGAGAGCCCTAAAGTTGAATCCTAGGTACCTTGGGGCCTGGACACTGATGGGGCATGAGTACATGGAAATGAAAAACACGTCTGCTGCTATTCAGGCTTACCGGTGAGTGTGCAGTAGGTAGGCGGGGTGAGTGCATCCGATTCCCATGGTGGCACAAGCCTCTTGTTAGTCTCTGTGTTGCTAACTTTAATTCTTTTGCCATGTAACTGGTCTGTTTTGTCTGTTTCTTAGACATGCCATTGAGGTCAACAAGAGAGACTACAGAGCTTGGTATGGCCTTGGGCAGACCTACGAAATCCTTAAAATGCCATTTTATTGCCTTTATTATTATAGACGTGCTCACCAGCTTCGGTAAGTTCGTTACTGGACAATGTGGGAAGGGTGGATAGGACACCATCCGTCTCTCTCAGACCTAAAGGGAGTGGTTTAGTCATTTTTACTTAGTGTCTTCTACTAGTGGGTTTATAGGATAATTATAAACATAAAGTAAAGTGATTAAATGAGGCGCTTTGTTGAAGAACAATCCTTGCAGATTTGGAATAGCATGGAAATAGTAGAAACTGGTCTTTGAGTTGAAGACCTGAGGTGTTAGTTAGAGTCTTTGCTCTGACAGTGTTGCTCTTTTTCACAGTCCCAATGATTCTCGTATGCTGGTTGCCTTAGGAGAATGTTATGAGAAACTCAATCAACTAGTGGAGGCCAAAAAGGTACCGCAAATTGAAGCTTAGAGAAGTTGAGCAGAAATCTACTGTTTAAAAGGAGCATGGGTTGTATACAGTGGTTTTGTTTCTTTTTTGTTGTTGTTTGTTTCTTTTCTGTATTCTGATCTGTGTGTATCACAAAATGAATATTTTGTAGCTATATAATATAAAAAGAAATGTAGGTTGAGGTTATGAGTATGGATGTCTATATGTAGCCCGGAACTATCACCCATAGGAAAATGCTCCGCATTCTGCAAGCCTGAATTTCTAAAAGGCTCGCATGGCCTTAGCACTAATGTGATGAATTGTTGCACATGAGCAGTAGTCTGAAGTGACCTGTTTACTCTTTGACAGTGTTACTGGAGAGCATATGCTGTGGGAGATGTGGAGAAAATGGCTCTGGTGAAGCTGGCCAAGTGAGTGAATGCTCGGGATACTTAGGCTGGTTTTTCTGAGGTGGTGATCATATATGAGTTTGTGCATGGAGTGGGTGTGGAGTGCTGGGTTGGCAGTTGAGCGCCATTTTCTTTTCTTTTTTAATCCCCCATGCTGTAGACGAACCCAGGATCCTATCCATGCTAGACACAGAGTTATATTCTAGCCCTAGGCTCTTGACTGTAGAGAGTGCCACTTCACCTTGAATTGGAAATAGATTTCCTATTAGGCAAGAGATGAAAAATGAAAGACAGGACTAGACTAGCAGTGTGGTTCAGTGGTTGAGGATTTGCCTGTGTGCATGGGAGGACTGCTCAGAAGTAGTCAGTCATTTGGAATAGTTCTCATTCTCACCGGTATTAACAGGAAATTTTTGCAAGGGTATATTATCTAATTGTCCGGTTTAAGTTAACTACTTTTTTTATAAACATTTTTAAAATTTTGTGTGTGTGCACATGTGTGTGTGGAGGTCAGAGGACAACTTGTGGGAGTCAGTTCACTCCTACCACTATGTGGGTTCTGGGAATTAAACACCATTAATAGGCTTGTCTTCAAGTGCCTTTATCTGCTGATAAGGGCTGCCTCACCAGCCCATAATAACTATTTTTGTTGTTATTGGTGGTGATGGTTTTTTGGGTTTGTTTTGTTTTGTTTTGTTTTGTTTTGTTTTGAGACAAGGTCTTACTCTGTAGCCCTGGTTAAGACACTGTCACTTTCTTTTTAAGTTGATTATTTTGGAATCTCACATTAGCAGCCCAATCACACTCACTTCTCAGTCTCCCATCTATCCCTGCCTCCCCATGACCCCCCCCCAAAAAACAATTAAAAAAAGTCCATTTTCTGTTGTCCATATACTCACTGGAGCCTAGTCAACTTGCAGTGGCCAGTCTCCTGCCAACGTAAGCTAAGTTCTTCAAGAAAGGGTTTCTTTCTGTAGCCCTGGCTGTCCTGGAACTCGCTCTGTAGACCAGGCTGGCCTCAAACTCAGCTTGCCTCTGCCTCCCAAGTGCTGGGATTAAAGGCGTGTGTTATTGAACTAAGTTATTTATGTTAAAATTTACTTGTTTACCTGTCATTTCTGGTTTTAATCACATCTTTACTTTTTAATTTCTGACTTGCTTTGTGGCTTGACTTATTTAAAGCTCAATTTCTTTTGTAGGCTTCATGAACAGTTAACTGAGTCAGAGCAGGCTGCCCAGTGTTACATCAAATACATCCAAGATATCTATTCATGTGGGGTATGTATGTATCAGAGCACAGTCACCGTGTCACCTACGGGTTCTTGTCCCCTCAGTCACACCTGCTTTCCTTATCTAGGAGACCGTGGAACACTTAGAGGAGAGCACGGCCTTCCGCTACCTGGCCCAGTACTATTTTAAGTGCAAGCTGTGGGATGAAGCTTCAACTTGTGCCCAGAAATGTTGTGCATTCAATGATGTGAGTATTAGATTTTAGCGGGTTTGGATTTTAGGCCAAAATAGATGGTCTTTACCATGGTGTGTAGGGAGGTCATCTGTCGAATAGTACCTTTTTAAAAAGGGGGCATAACTCCTTTTATTTGTAAGGAATGATCTGAACTGTATTTTAATAATCATTTTTTGAGATTAGCACTGAATATATTTTGAAACAGCTGTGACTTTATTTCAGACCCGGGAAGAAGGTAAGGCCTTGCTCCGCCAGATCCTACAGCTGAGGAACCAAGGGGAGACACCCACCTCTGACACGCCTGGTACCTTTTTCCTCCCTGCCTCTCTGTCTGCAAACAACACTCCCACACGCAGAGTTTCTCCACTCAACCTGTCGTCTTCAGTCACACCATAGTCGACTACTCTCACGTCAGCACATTGCTAGACCAATATTAAACCTTACTCCAGTAAAGAACAGCCACATCTGTTCTCCCAAGGACTTAAGCTCTTCTCATTTCTACAGACAGAAACAGCCTGAGGGACAGCCTATGGAACTACCTTCAGAAGCAGGCAGAAATATGGTGGGAGACAGATACTGTCTTCTGCCAGCCAGCAATGCTCCCTTCTATTCAGAATGGCAGGTCTTGGCCCTCCTAGTCTCTCTACTCCCTCTAAAGGAACCCCTTTTCCAACACTTTACCAGAAGCAAGGTTTCAGTGCTGCTGAGCGGGGTAGGGAAGGAACACAGCAAAGGTTATGCTTGTCCTCTGAGAGCAGGGAGGCCAGCTTTGAACAATGACTTTTAAGACAGAGTTTCTCTGTGTAGCCTAGCCTGAGGCCTTTCTGCCTCAGCTTCCCTAATGATAGCACTACAGGCATAAGCCATGAGGCCTGGCTAGAATGACCTTTATTTTACTGAGAGTGTACTCTGTTCTCATGTCAGAGATTAGGTTTAAATAGAGTGGAGCTATCCATATGATCTTGTGGAGAGTTTTCAAAAGAAGCCTTCTAAAACCTTCCACGTGAGAGTCAATGAGCATGAACTGTGGCTCACGTGAGGGCCAGATGGCTGCAGCATTCACTATATATACCTGGTGAAAGCAGCACAAGGAGACAACTTCATGGACATTTTTGAAAGGAACTTTTTTACTTCAGATATTAAAGTTTATGCTGGTATCTTTTAGTAAATGCTTGATGTAATTTTTTTTTTAATCTCCAACTTGGTTTTCAACCTCATCTACAAGGTTGAAGGAATTATCCTGTTTTTTAGGTTTCAGATACCCTTGATGTCTGCTATAATGAGCTTGTGCAGTAGGTGCTATAGAGCATTTTGTGTTAGGATCTTAGCCTTCCTTCTCTTGTACTCAGACCATTTTATTCCCCTTTTAATGGAAAGAACACGAGCTGGGTGCTGTGCGGTGGTGCATGTCTTTAATCCCAGCATTTTGGAGACAGGCAGGAGGATGTTTTAACATAGCAACTTCTAGGCCAGACAGAGCTACCCAAGCCCTTTGGGTATCTATTGACATTTTACCCATTTCCTAATGTGCATTAGACTGGTTCCCACTGCTGTTCCTGTCCAAGGGTCTCACGGGCCAGATGGTATTTATATCAATTTTCTGTCCCCATTTTTATATTTTTCTAAATTTGGAATCCAAATAAAAGCATAAACAATGTCTTTATTCCATATAATATTTGTGCATGAAAAAAAAACAAGATTATATAGGTGATTATAATACAGTAATTCTGAATACAGTTCTGGGTATATGCTGAAGCTTAGAAGAGACTTAGCTGAGCAGCTGACCAACCTCAGGGCAACAACCATGCATCTTCATCCCCACAACTTTAGTATTTTTTGCCAAAGGGAGATTTGAGTAAAGGAGAGTGCCGTGAGCGCAAGATCCGTGCATAAGGGCTGCTGTCTGTTGAGCTTTGGCAGGTAGGTGTTCGGGGAAGTAAGTTCCGCAGGAATGGTTTCTTTCCTGGGGGTTGATGATTTGGTTGCTGGTTTTCCTGGTTTGCTCCCAGCCGCTTTTTGGCAGAAGCTTGGCCTTGGAGCCTCAGCACAGTGTGGTACTGCTCAGCAATGCAGGCTGCCTTTCTCTGAAGGTCCAGTTTCACTAGCATCATGTTGTTCTGCAGCTCAGCCAGGGTCTGGTTCTAAGAACGTTAAAGTTAAAAGTTAGGGAGAACATAATTACTAGGTATCAAGTGCCATGTTTAGTCTAAAGCATACATTTTTATTTCTCGTTTTAAGAGATCTGGCATCAGGCACCATTAGCAATGAGAAATGTCATGGCTTAGTGGCAGAGTGCCTGCTCAGCACACAGAAAGCCTGGGCTCCGTAGGACATTAGCTTTATTTTGTTCACTAGTGCATCTTCTTCTGTTCCCCCTGACGTACACACTGGTGTGGGCTAAACAGAGAGCAGGACAAAGGGAGGGGCAGGGTCGCTAGGCCGCCCTCACCTGTTTGATTAAGATGTCGTCGCAGTTGGTTAATGCTTGCCGAAGTTTCCCTGCTCCGGTGCTGTGGCAACAGGCTCTTTCTGCTGACTGCAGAGACTTTCCTAGTTCTTGGAGCTCTGTCCGTAGCAGCCTTATATTCTGAAAGAGTAGGAATCATATTGTGACCAAAATCAACCACAGCAGCCATTTGAAGACAGACTTACTGAAGCTGGTGAGCTGGCTTAGCTGGTGAGGGCACTTATCACCCCCAAGTTTGACAAGTTAAATCTAGGAATCAACATGGTAGAGAGACTCTTTTGTCTTCCACATCACTACATACAAATAAATAAATGTGAAGCAAAAATGGGCTGGCTTTCATTCCTCAGAACTCTTGCACAAAAACACCAACAACACCCCACCTTATTCTCATCTTAAACCCCCTTAAGGCCGTTGAACCAGATTAAGGTTAAATACCTTCTGGCCCTCCTCTAACTTCTTATCCACATCAATGGTGAAAGGCTTGGTGGTAGGTGGCGGTTTTAACATTTGCTGATACTTCTGCAGCTCTGAGGGGGAAACACAGACTATATAGATAACATTTAATGCATGGGTTTTTCAGCTTTGGGCTTTAACAGTAGCAGAGTAAGATGTGGGTAGATGTGGCTTGGAGGTGGAGTCAGGACTGAGTTTAAATGCCAGCTTTTCCCTCACCCACTTCCACTGTCAGGCTTCCTGCCTGCCTTCCTCACCTTCAGTGGTAGAGCTTAACTCTGTTTTGCATTGCTCTAGTTCAGCTTTAACTTCCTGGAACTGCTGAGTGGAGGCAGAAGCTGCCAACCTTTGTGACCGGCGGAGGGACAGTTCACGCCCCCCTGACTGCTGTGCCGCTGGCTGCTGTCTGGCCTCCTGCAAGAGAGTTTCTAGCGCTTCCATTTTTTCATCCCGCTCCTAAGGGGGAAGCAGAGAGCACAGTTCTGTCCAGGGTCAGACAAATACCAAAGGACCAGACCAACAGAACATAAACTTTAACATTTACGCTGACATTAGCCTATAGCACACTTTCATGGTGAATTCATCCCTGAATTTAAACTCAATAACTAAGGGAAACTAATAAAAATTAATTATATATTACTGTTCTTTCTAGAGTTTATAAAACTTAGTGAAACACTATCTCAGAAATCTATGAGATGCTGGCACAGTAGCAGTAGTGGTGGTGTGCGCCTTTAGTCCCAAGCACTTGGGAGGCAAAGGCAGGTGGAGTTTAAAGCCAGCGTGGTCTACAAAGTGAGTTCTGGTACAGCCAAACTCTTGTCTTGAAAAACCAAGCCAACCAAACAGAGGCAAAGTAAAAGTAAAAATTTGTTTGTCTCAGACACCCAAATGATAGAAAACCAAGTGGCCGTTGAGACTGGTGGGGGTAAACTCACCTGAATCTGTTCTTGGTAGAAAGTTGTCAGTGATTCCTTCAGGATTTTTAGTTTCTCCTCGTACAGTTCCTCCAACAGTTCCTTTTGGGTGTCCAAACGCTCGCTGTCAGAAAAGGGTAGTGAGGATCCTGAGGAATGAAGCTGGGAAACAGAGTCTACACACTCTACTGCTGTCCCCTGTCAGTCACAGGCAACTGGGCTAAGAGGCCACCCAGCAGTACCTGCACCACCGCTGCCCCCTGTCAGTCACAGGCGACTGGGCTAAGAGGCCACCCAGCAGTACCTGCACCACCGCTGCCCCCTGTCAGTCACAGGCGACTGGGCTAAGAGGCCACCCAGCAGTACCTGCACCACTGCTCCCGTTGTTGCATCTGTTCCACCATCTCGTTGCAAATTTCCTCACGGAGCTGTATCTCCAACTGCAGCTTTTCTTGTCGTTCTTTTAAAAGTAGTGCTTTCATAGCTTCCACCACCTGGAGTAGCTCCTAGAAGACCACATATATGAGGTTCACATACCTGGAGCCCCTTGTGGCCAATGTATAGCCATCAAAGCCGCTATGCTGGAGCCGCGTGGTATTCTCACCTCCTTGCCATACGTGGAGATGTCAGCTTCGTCTTCAGGACTGTCCTCGAGGTCTGAGTCAGCCTTGCCCTCTTTCTTTAAGCCAGGGGACACCTGAAGACTGTGCTCCTTGATGAATGAATGCAGGGATGGGATTTCCAGCTGCACAGGTGGGGCATGCACAAGCTAGAGGAGGGGAAAACCTTAATTGATTCCTTAACCTAGTTCCTAAGAGCTATTTTAAGATTGCCAGTCCTGCTGGGTAGTGGTGGATCTCAGCCTTGTTCACAGAGTGAGTTCTAGGACAGCCAGGACTACACAGTAAAACCCCGACTCAAAAAAAACAAAAACAAAAACAAAAAAATTGCTAGTCCAAAGAAAATACAATCATTATGTGTATAGCTTCTCACCTGGCTGGCCAGGGCTGAGAATTTGGCTGCGTGAAGAGTCTCATCATACGTAGATGCACAGGGATTCACATTGACAATCATACATGAACGGCCGCGACCTGTGAAGAAGCCTTGGAACACGCGAGTCAACTTGCTGTCACGAAAGGGAATCAGGTTCTGCTTTGACCTTGCACAGAATCAGATAAATAGCATTGTGAATATAACCGCAGCCTTTGGCAGAGTGAGAGAGAGTGTGTGTGTGTGTGTGTGTGTGTCCCCAAGCACCATCCTCAGGCCACCCAGCCCACAGCTTACCGGTTCTGTTGATTCTGTCGCAGGGCAGCAATACAGCGGCCCAGGGTGTGCAGAGAGGTGTTGATGTTCCCTGCCTCCTTTAGCCGCTCACCACTTTTTTGATGTTTGCAGCGCTCTGAGCCAGCCAGATCACAGAGTGACAGTCTGGAGTAAAGCACAGGAGCTGATAGAAGGACCTCATAGCTTATTATAGAATTCCTCTAGGGGAAGGGCCTACCAAGTTGTTTGTATCAAAAGAAGGAAAAGAGCAAATTCCTTGGAGATGTTCCCTTCTGCCCCCATAACCAGATGGCCAAGATGGTCAACTTCTAAGTGGGAAAACTTACTCACTGATCTTGGGCACTATATCCCCTTCTCCCTCAAGGTGCAAGATTCTGATTGAGAAGATGCTATGACTGAAAACGAAAAGGGAAACTTTATATCTTCTACGATCAGGTGGAAGGCTAAAGCTTTCTAGATATAGTCAAGAAGTCAGTTCTCACAACTCACCTGCGACTAGAGTGCTGGTTCATGTGGGTGCTGGCAAAGCTCTGGTTCTTACGACCCACCTTCAAAAGTCTCCAGGCTTCCTCAACATCACGAACATGAATCCAGTTGAGGTCTGGAGCGGAGACAGTAAGTAAGGTGGCAACACTTGGCCCTTCCTGATTTCCCCACGTCCCTCCAGGTTTCCTCCAGCCTCCTCTATCTTTGCATACCTTTCACATAAGGATTGCCGTTCTGATCCTCACACAGCCGCAGTGTCTGTCTCTTATGCTGATGGCTAGGTGGTTCTAACAGGTCATAAAGCAATTCATTGTAGATCTCAAAGAAGGAGATCCAGACAGAGAAGCGAATGTCTGCTGGAACACTTACTGGGACAGTGTCTGGCTGTGCCCATAACTGACTTGTTTCTGTGAGAAAAGCCAACATGTACATGTACGTCATTGACCATGGGGCATTCCATCTCTCTTCAGTCTATAGGAACTTGGAAAGATGACATTCGGGTTGCAGTCTCTGATCTATACTTATTCCAGCTTTTGGTCATGTCCCCCACTACCACCCCCTAACTGCCCAACATAGAGCTCACTCATGGTACATACCATCTAGCTGGCTACTGCTGGTGAACTGAGTGGTGGAAGACAGCCCAGCAACGCCACTGTCAAAGCTGTTGCTGGCACCTATCCGACTTTCAGTGTGGACACGTTTCTTCGAGGAGGTGGACAGCTCCTCCTGAAGGGGCATAGAGAGAAGATAAGCACTAATCTTTTCTCAAATCTGTACTATTTATCCCAACTTCATGAGCACTTCACCTCTTGGAGGCCTCCAATTAGCAAGGACAGCTTCTTTATTTCCTCCTGTCGAATCTGCTTGCTGTCTAGCCAGATTACCTCATTGGACAACAAGGGCTTCAGATCAGGTGTTGGATGAAGTTGGCCCTGGAGACTATTAAAGATGAGAGCCAGGGACTGGGGCAAGATCCCCGCATCCTTACTAGTACCTGGAATAATATTAGCAATAAGATCTTTTACTCAAGGCATCAAAGGGAAAGACAACCTTAAGGTGCCAGTTGGCAACCCTGCTGAAGCTTACTACTTACCTTGAATTGTGTAGGTTTTCCCGGAGTTGGTGACTCCATAGGTGTATATGAGCCAGTTCTGCCCTTTGAGTACATCCTTTACCACCTCCTTCATGGTCAGGTTGAAGAAGGACACCTGTCCCACTTCTGGCCCAAATATCTAGAAACAGACCGGTTTCTCAGAGGCCACATTGCATCTGCCATCTGTCTCCTGGACAGGACTAGTAGATAGTAGATATAATCCTCCTCTGGAGACCATTCAAGCAGGTTTTCCTGAAGGACTCCATTACCCCCTGCTAGTACAGTTCATCATAATTAAATACTTAAGGAATGAATGCTATTAAGTGTAATGCACTGTGCACACACACGGGGTTGTACAGTTGGTTGTAAGCATGGGTTTGGAGATAATGGATCCAAATCCCAGTTCTGTCTTTATCACTAACTAGCTCTATAGCTTCAGCAAAATTACCATCACTGTAATATGTGCTATAGTATTCTTTTTGTTTTTTTTGACAGGGTTTCTCTGTGTAGCCCGGCTGTCCTGGAACTCACTCTGTAGACCAGGCTGGCCTTGAGCTCAGAAATCCACCTGCCTCTGCCTCCCAAGTGCTGGGATTAAAGGCGTGTGCCACCACTGCCCGGCTGTGCTATAGTATTCTTATGGGAGAGAAGAGGAGTATAGTAATAACATCAGTGGCAGTTCATATACGTAAAAGTATCCGACACAATGACCAGCACATAAAAAGTTCCTAAAATTACAGATACATACATGTAAAGAACTCACATTCAAGTAGAAATTTTTTAAAGAAGAAATAAATTTTCCCCTGGTGTTCATACACCAGTATTGCATACCTGGGAAAAGGTGAATTTGTGAGTGGCCTGACCAATTCCCCTCTCATTACTCTTCAAGGCAAAGGAGTCTTTGGGTGCCTGTAGCAGGAGGGTTTCTGTATTCTCAATACAGACACAGCCCTGAGAGGTAAAGCAGAGGTTATAGAATCAAGAAGCATTCCTGGGGAGCCTCTTTTGTACTACAGCAATTCACCTTAAATCCTACCTGATCTTCCTGTCGGTCCAACTCCGAAGGTAAGAACGGTCTGATCCGAAGGTAAACTTTCATCTTCTCTGAGGTATCCCCCAATGGAGCCTGTAACAGATTCCAGAGTTAACCTCTAAACCAGGACAAGTAGCCTGATTCCCAGGACGCATGCTACCACTCCCTCATCCCACGTTAAGCAGTCTTGTGCAGCTATTCTTTAGTTCCACAACCATTCTAGCTCACATGAACTTTGTTACCCTTCCCTGTTTCAACACTGCCCTGCAATCCTGACTTGTGGTATCAATGATCTGAGTTAGAATGGGTTGATGTTTGAAAATCACCACGTACCAGGTATACTGGTGTGTGCTTGTAATCTCAACGCCCAGTGGTAGGTAGAGATAGGAGGATCAGAAATTTAAAACCAGCCTTTACAAATACTATCTCAAAGTAAAATAATTTTTGTTTTTGTTTGTGAAGGTGTTAGAGCCACTGGAATCTGGAGTTACAGGCAACTGTGAGCCATCCAACATTGGTGTTATGAAGCTGAGTTGGGTCATTGGAAGGAATAGTAATGGCTCTTAACCCTGAGTCATCACTCCAATTCTGATAAATACAATTTTTTTTTCAAAGCACAGTAATGAAAATTGGGTAAGACAGCTCTCCTTGCTGAACAAGTCTGCCAACTTTAGTTCAATCACAGGAATCCATGTAAAGAAGGAAGAGAACTGACTCTCCACAGTTATCCTCTGACTTCCATGTGTGCATATCCTCCATCATACGTACATACAATAACAGTAATAAATAAGAATAAACGTGCCGGGCAGTGGTGGCACACGCCTTTAATCCCAGTATTTGGGAGGCAGAGGCAGGTGGATTTCTGAGTTCAAGGCCAGCCTGGTCTACAGAGTGAGTTCCAGGACGGCCAGGGCTACACAGAGAAACCCTGACTCGAAAAACCAAAAAAAAAAAAAAAAAAAAAAAAAAAAAAGAAAATGTACCTAGTGGACAGAGGCCAGAAACACTACTAAACATCTCACCAAGCATAGGGCAGCTCCCTCCAACAAAGGTTTGGCTCCAAACATCAATAGTGATATAACCAAGAATCTTTGGCATTGCAAAACAAAGACTAAAGCAATGGCAGAGATGATTATTAATGAAACAAGAATTTCATTCTACCTACTTAAGGCCACCATGATTCTCTGCAAATAATTGTATGTGGTGCTGATATTTGAACCTAGGACATGCTAAACATGCACCCTCACGCCTTCCATCCCTGCACCTATTATTTAACATTAATAGACTGCACACTAGAGAAATAAGATATTCTTCCCTACTGAAAGCATGACACAATTGCAATTGGGTTACTTCATGAATATAATGCCAATAAATTATTATACAGACTTTTTCATTTGTTTTGGTTTTTCAAGACAGGGTTTCTCTTTGTAGTCCTGGCTGTCCTGGAACTCAGTTGGTAAACTCAGAGATCTGCTATTTCTGCCTCCCAAATGCTAGGATTAAAAGTATGCACCACAATGCCCAGCTTTGTCCTTAATTTTTAACTGATCTTTCATTTCTTCAGAATTACTGGCCTTTGATCTCGTACTACCTTATATAAATAACTGTTAAGCTGAAGATACAATTTTCTGCCCCTAAGCCACTCAACTCCTTTACCTGTTTGTCCTCCAGAGAGGCGGAGATGACAGAGCAGTCTGATAACAGGTCCTTTCGGACCACAGACCTCAGATCTGCAGCTGTGGATTCTAACACGGGGGAGTCTACAACATCCTCATCAGAGAGTAAGCCCACTGGTGGAGAAAGGATCCCGTGAGACATGACAAGCAAAGTCAGTCTATGTCTAAAAAGAGACAAGAGTAGATGGGTAGAACATTAACGCACAAACCCTGCAAACCTGTAGGTTAAAAACAGTCCCTTGATAAGGGGGGATGTCCTTGCTTTGGACTAGACACCATTATCAGCCAAGGGGAAGAGATGAGAACTAATACAGCCCGAGGCTGCATTTCTGAAGGTGAATAGGCACGGAGAGATATCTGGCTCTGAACGCAGAACAGAAGGCCACGCTCCACAGAGGTTGTCTACAGGCCCGCCAGTACAAGTGTGTTTCAGAATCCCAAGGGTACTTTTCCAACCTCACTCCAAAGACCACGAGAACTCGGGAACTACGGAAGACACAGGAGCCTTCTGAGGACTATGACACCGAAACAACAGCTGATAACCGGGTCTCCAGCCCAATTGCACTCACCCGAAGACAGTCTGCCCCACCGCTTCTCTGTTCCCCGCTTCTACCCAGCAGCAAACTACGACTCCTGCTACTGGAAAGCACAACTCCGCCCACGAGGAACAGCTTTGTTCCTCATACAATGTTTTAAATTACGCGCTGAGCTTGTCCGGCCAATCAGAAAGCGAAGCCTGAAGGAACCAATCAGCAAAAGGGAGGGGGCAGAGCCGACCGGAAGGCCGTTTGCTTTTAATGTGGATCAGGATTACCAACTGTCACTTTCAAGTTGTTCCTTATGGGATTCGTTTCACTTAATTCTAAACCTAGACGTTTCTTTTCTGAGGCTTTAGCTGCAATCTCTTGTCCTTTATTAGTTAAAAAGAAAATTTTCCCTAGAGGAACTTCGCTTCTATTAGGCCAAACTGACCCACCCACATTACCCACGAGGCACTGCGAAGGGATTCATACTGTATTTCCCAGAGTTCCCCGCGTCTGTCGCAAGCGTTGAAGACGTCGAAGCCAAAATGGCGACCGGGACAGGCAGTGAGTATCAGAGTTCCTTTTATTGTCAAGGCCTTTGTAGAGTCGAGACTAGGCATCCCATTTCTCAGGCATGAAAGGAGTGGGAGGAGTGGGTTGTCGGAGAGCGCAAAGTTCAGATACCTGCCTTTCATGTCGCTTTCAGGACCATCACCTGGGGTTTAACAGTGTTGGGAGGAAACGGAGGCTTGTTGAGAAACAGCCTGGGAAGCCTTTGTGTGCTAGGCGCTATCTAGGTAAAACATAAAGGCAGTATGAAGTGGCCAGCGACTCCGTTGCTTATTTAACCAAGCTGTGAGAAGCAATCGAAATGATATCTATTTATTGTAGGCGTTTTCTGCCACAGGGGAAAATGCGTTTCGTGCATTTCAGCCATTTTTCAGTTCCACTGACAAACTGTTTTATACCCGACTGTTGAGGGGGGCGGGGCCGAAATATAAACATTTATGCAAAGAGGTGGGCAGTAGGAGCCGGTGGCCGCTTGGAATCCTGGGAAATAAGCCAGAGTTCAAACTGAAAGTTTTAAAACTGGTTTGTTTGTTTTTTTATGAGAACCTTATTACCTTTTTTAAAAAAACGTAACACTGCCAGTTTGGGGGTGTTTTGTTTTGTTTTTTAATTTTTGCTTTTGGAAGCAGACCACCTTAGAAGCCGTGGCATTTAAACACAGTGTTCTATAAATGTGTATTCAATAAAAGTACCCTGGCTAGTAATGGTGATATTTCATTGGAATGATGAAAAATCAAGATTTGGTGATAATAGTTGATAGTAGTAGTTCACATTGTTCGGACAAGTTTAAAATGTATTTATTTTGAGACAGCTTCTATTGTGTAACTGATCCTGGCTGGCCTGGAACTCATGCAGACCAGGCTAGTCTCACAGAAGTCTGCCTGCCTCTGCTTCCTGAGAACGAGGATTACTACTCCACAGTAATCCTGCCTGGGGTATTATTTTATAGCAGGCTTTTAGCTGTTCTGGGGCTTAGAAGTTGTTTCTGAGCCTTCTTTATTTCCAGAGCACAAGCTGCTGAGTACTGGCCCAACAGAGCCATGGTCCATCCGAGAGAAGTTGTGTTTAGCATCTTCTGTCATGAGGAGTGGGGATCAGAACTGGTAAGGAATCTAAGGTATCTGATTTCTTGAGCCGTCGGACTACGTGTCTTTCTTTTTGTTTTTTGTCTGTTTTTGAAACAGGCTTTCTCTGTGTAACCCTGGTTATCTTAGAATTTACCCTGTAGAGCAGGCTGGCCTGAACTCAGAGAATGCCTGCCTCTGCCTTCCTAATACTGGAATTAAAGACATATGCAATCAAGCTAGCCAGGACTAAGTATTTTTCACCTTAATGTATGCCATAAGTTATATTAAGCTTTATGTGTAGTCACCTTTACCAAAATACAAATCACATACCATAAAATAAGCCTACTGAAAAGGAGAATATTGATAGTTTCTTCTATTTTCACAAAGTTGTGCAGCCGTCTCTGCAATTTAAGAAGTTTCTTTAATCTTTAAAGTAAATCTCTCTACATTTACCTCTCCCTCACTTCCCTGAGGAGTCTACTTTCTTTTCCTAGATTTGGCTATCCTTTAGGTATAATAAGTAATCTTCTGGGACTAGCTTTTATTTTATTTTTTTCTTTTCCCTCCCTGGGACTAGCTTTTTAGTCAATTAACACAGCACTCCTAAAGGTTTATTCACATGTAACAGGTATTAATACAACTTTTCTAGTATTGGCTAGATAATAGTACGAGTCATCCCTTCCATATCCATGGAGATTTAGTTCCAGGACCCTTGAGTGTACAAAAATGGTGGTAGCTCAATTCCTTTACATAAGATACCTCATATTTGCATGTAACCAACAAATATCCTCCTGAATATTCCAAATTATCTCTAGATTATATTACCTAATGCAATGAAATAGCATGTAGGTGGTTTAGGGCAGAGGAACCTGTGAATGGTGACACTTTGGCAAATCTCTATCTCCAAAAGTATTTTCATTGTAATTCATAATGGTAGCAAAATTACAATTATGAAGTAGCAACAAAAATAATCTTATGGTTGGGGGGGGTCACCATAACATGAGGAACTGTATTAAAGGGAGGGAGCATTAGGAAGGGTGAGATCCACTGGTTTAGGGAGTAAACAAGCACAGACATGGCTTTTTGTTTGTTTTTGGACATGACTGTAATGTCCAACCTAGGCTGAGGAAATCCAAGAATGCACATCCCCTGACTATGGACAGTCAGCTACATATTCATTACCTGACATTTGGGCTTCCACCTTTGAGCAGATGTGAATTAGGTCTTTGTTGACTTTGTCTTCTGTTCCCTGGAGATCTCACCCAAGAAGTAGAGTCTCTGGGTCATGTGGTTTTTGAGGAACTGGCAAACCATTTTCTTTATTATTTTAAAAATTATGTATGTTTATCTGTGTGTTGGGTGGGGGTATGGGTATATGAGTGCAGAATCCCTTGGGAGCCAGAAGAAGTACATCAGATCTGCCTGGAGTTGCAGGCAGATAGGAAACATCTGCCTGACATGGATTCCTAGAACATATTTGGGCTCTATGTAAAAAACAGTATGTGCTCTTAACCCCTGAGCCATTTCTTCGTCCCTCCAAATTTTGGAGAGTAGAGGTGCTGGGTGTGGAACTCAGAATTTGGCGCATGCTGGGTAAAGATTCTGCCATCTTTTTTTTAAAAGACAGAGTCTCGCTCTGTAGATTTGGCTGGCCTCCAACTCCCAGAAGTCCTCCTGCCCTGTCTTGTAAGTGCTAGGATTAAAGCCATGTGCCACCATGCTCAGCAAAAAAAAGGTAGCCCACATTGTCTGCTGCTTCAATGTATCCCACTAGCTTGTGTCACAAGTTCAGACCTTTGTTGTTGTTTGCTTTCTCTCTCTTTCTTTCTTTCTTTCTTTCTTTCTTTCTTTCTTTCTTTCATTCATTCATTCATTCATTCATTCATGACAGGGTCTTACTATGTAGCTCTGGCTGTCCTTGAACTAACTCACTATGTAGATAGACCAGGCTGGCCTCATACTCAAATCTTCCTGCCTCTGCCTCCTGAGTATTGAGATTAAATGTGTGAGCACTGGCTCAAACCTTTATTTCTTTTAGCTAAGCTAGCTTCAAACTCCCTGTGTAGCCTATGATGACCTTGAACTCCTGGTCCTGGCTTTACCTCCTGAATACTATGATTGCAGGCATGTACCGTGAGCCCCAGTTTTTGTAGTACAGATCAAACCAAGGTTTCATGCATGCTAGGCAGGTACTTGACTAATTGGGCTATAGCCCCATCCCCTCCAGTTGCTTTTTCTGCTTCACTCTGTTTCTTTATTTTTATAGTAGCTATGCTAGTAAGTCATCTCATTACAGATTTTCTTTTATACTTATTTGTGTAATTGCATGTGTGCATGTATACACACCGAAGACAGCTTGCAGGATTTGGTTCTCTTTGCACCTTGTGGGTTATGGAGATCAAAGTCAGATCTTCAGGCTTGGGGACAAGTGTCTCTACCAGCTGAGCCAACTTATTGCACCTTGTTTTTGTTTAAAACCGGATCTGTCTATGTAGTCCAGGCTGGTCTAGATCTCAGTGATTTCTCCTTTATAGCCTTCCAACCTGGAATTGCAAATGTGAGCCATCACAACTAATTGCTTATTGTTTTGGGGCTTTTGTTCTTTGTTTCTCTGTGTAGCACTTTTTGTCCTGGAACTCACTCTGTAGACCAGGCTGGCCTCAGACTCATAGAGATCCACCTGCCTCCCTGAATGCAGGAATAAAGGTGTGCAATGACACTGCCTGGCATTCTTAATGTTGTTTTAATATGCATTTCTCTGATGAACTGTGTATGGTAATAAATATCTTTTCATGTGATTCCTGGGATCAAACTCAGGTTGTAAGGCTTTTAGAATAACCAACTTTACCTTATAAGCTATCTTGCTGGCCCTAATTTTTTTTTTTCCTTTTTTCTTTCTTTTTGTAAGATCATTTTATTTCTATACAGGCATTGTATACCTATAGAGAAATTTATGCTCTTTTGGGGGGGGGGCATTTTTTTTTTTGTTTGGTTGAATTTCTTTCAGTAATTGCATTATATTTCTTTACATATTCTAGATCCTTATCCTAATCCTTTCTTTGACTTAATCACTTGTTTTACTTTTTATGTGTATGCGTTTTGCTTGATTATATGTCTGTAACATATGTGTAGGCTAGAAGAGGGTTTGAGATCCCCAGAACTGGATTTACGAGTGGTTTTGAGCCACCGTATCAGTGCTGAGAATTGAACCTAGGTCCTCTGGAAGGGGAGCCAATGATCTTAACCACAAACTTATCTTTCCAACCTGTCTTTATACTTTTTTGATTGGTATCGTTTACAACACAAAAGTTTGATTTTTTTTGGGGGGGGGGGGATACATTGCCCTGGCTGTCTGAGATTAAAGGCATGAGCTGCCACGCCCAGCCAAAAGTTGATACCAGTTTAGTTTCTTCTATTGCTTTGCTTGAGACTCAGCTAGGAAAATATGTTTTGCTCTTTTGTTTGTTTGTTGGCTTTTACTATTAAAAATTATTTTTTTAGTCGTCATTATTTTGTGTGTATCAGTATTTTGCCTGCATGTGTACATATATGTACCATGTGCTTTTCTGGTGCCTTTGGAGGTCAGAAGTCATTGGATCCTCAGAAACTGGGATTGCAGATAGTTGTGAGTCACTGAGTGCTAGGAATTAGACTTGGGTTATCTGCAAAAGCAACGAGTTCTCTTAACCACGGAGCCAGTTCTTCAGTCCTGTGCTGCTTTTTTTTTTAACACATGGTTTTGAGTGTGGAGGTCAGAGAACATCTTTATGAAGTTGGTTTTTTCCTTAGGTTCCTGGGATTAAACTCAGGTTATAAGACTTTTAGACCAAGCAACTTTACTTGATCTTGCTGGCCCTGTTTTGTGTGTGTGTGTGTGTGTGTGTGTGTGTTTGTTTGTTTTGTTTTTTCCTTGTTTTACAATTTTAAACTCTGTGTCATGCCACCTTGTTGGATACTGGGAACTGAATTCAGGTCCTCTGTAACAGCGTTGCATTGTCTTAATCACTGAGTGATCTCTCTAGCCCGTTTTTATTCTTAAAACAGTCTGGCTCTATGGTCCTGGCTGGAACTTACCATGTAGCTGACCTTGACTACTTCCCAAAGGTTAGAAGTACAGGCATCCACTATTCTGCCTGGTATATTTATTTTAAAAGCAGAACCATAATCACATAGAATAGCCTCAGACTCAGGTATTGTCCTGCCTTAGCCTCTCAAGTTGCTAGGATTATAGGTATGTACCACCGTACCCAGCCAACCTTTCAATTTTCATTAGCCTTATAATCAAATGGTTTCTTTCTGAGACAGATTTTCATGGGTTGGTTGGTTGTTTGCTTTAAAGACAAGGTCTGAATATGTGGTCTAGTTTGTCTTGAACTCACTATTGGCCCAGCCTGGCCCAGAAATCTTAGTGGTTCCTCATTGTGGAACCAGAACTTGTGAGTCAAGGATAGCCTTGAATTTGATCCTCCTACTGTACCCAGCTCAAATATAAAGAAAATCTATAGTTGGTATGGTGTCACACACCTATAATCCCCACTGGAAAGGAGGAGATAAGAGGATCAGGAATATCATAGCCTGAACTACATGAGACATTTCCTTAAAAAAGAAAACAAAACCAAAAAAGCAAGCCATAGGCTAGAGATAAAGGTTAGTTGGTAGAGCATTTACGTAACATCCTCAAGCCTCTGGATAAACTAAACTGGATGTCAACATGTATTTCTGGAATCTTATAGGAGGATGTAGAGGCGGGGGCTGGGGGTGCTGTTAGAAGTTCTATGTCATCCTTAGCTATATAAGGTCAGGCTTGCCTAGATACATGAGACTCTGACCAAACACACAAAACCATAAATTTTAACTATTGAGATGGGTTTATAAAATTTCAGTACCAGTCAAACTCTTTTTCTGCAACTTTTGTCTTTATGTGTGTATGGGTGTTTTGAGACTGGGTCTTAACTCTATTGCTCTGACTGACCTAGAACTTGCCTTGTAAACTAGGCTGGCCTTGAGTATCTTCCTGTGTCTGCATCCAAAGTGCTGGGATTACAGGTATACATCTCCACACCTGGCCAACTGTTACATTTTTCAAACAACTTTCTAGAGATATTTCTGCTTTTAAAAACAATCAAATCTGGTGTTTTTTTTTTTTTTTTTTTCCTCCCTCCCAAATATAGTTGATATTTAACAATTCAAAAGAAGGCATCATTGTAGCTTAAATTGTTCTGTATTTTATTGTTCTGTAATATTTAACAGTATTACATTATTTCAGTCATAAAATTTGGGGAAACACTTGAGTTCTTTACTTGAAGCAATATATGTCTCACTGAACTGTCTTTTGTTGGTTATAAAGATTTGGTTTTTGTTACTAGCCTCCAAATCTCTATGTAGCTCCAACTCATGTGATCTCGACCTCAAGATTTTATCTGTCTTCTGATTGTTGGGATTATTTGTATGCACTGACACAGTCAGATAATATTTAATTACAGAAAGTTGTATAAAGATTGACTCTTGTCTTCTAATTCAGTGGCTATGACCTTGTCTTTGTTCATGTTGTTACTTTTTTCCCCCATTAATTAATTAATTTATTCACTTGATATCCCAGTCGCAGCCCTCACACCCCTTCCCAGTCCTCTCCATATGAGTCCTCTCCCCATCCCATCCTCCCTTTCACCTCTGAGAAGGGGGAGGTTCCTTCCAGGGAACGTGCATCTCAAGTCACTGTAGGACTAGGTACATCCTCTCCCACTGAGGCCAGACAAGACAGCCCAGTTAGGGGAGCAGGATCCACAGGCAGGCAACAGAGTCAGGGTAAGCCCTACATTTGTTAGGGGACTTTCATGAAGACCAAGTTACACATGGTGTAGTGTTTAGTTTTTCCTGCCAGGAAGATTATGAAGATGTTTAACGTATTTAAAGAGCCTGATTGATAGAAATGCTCTTGGGGGATTGCGTTTGTTTAGTTCATTTTTGACACAGGGTTTTACTTTATTGCCCCGACTCCCTGGCTGGCCATGTAGGCCAATACCCAGCTGATTTTGGGGCTAGGGTTGTAGGGCGGGAGAGATGACAATGACTACAGGGTCTTAGTTATGGCTGGTTTGATATTCATTATGTAGCTCAGGATAGCCTCAAGCTTTTGATAATTCTCCTGTTAGAATTATAAGCATATATTGTACACAGTAAAAAAAAAAAAAAAACTTAATAAAATTTAAACAGCTGAGCATGGAGGTGCATGCTTTTAATCCTTGCCCTCAGGATTCTGAGGCAACTGGATATTTGTGAGTTGAAGGCCAGCTGGTCTAAAAAGGAGTTTCAGGACAGTCAGGGCTGTCCTGGACATTAAAAAACCCTTGTCTCTTTAAAAAAAAAAAAAAGTTAATAAAGGTATTTAAATATAGTTTCATAAATGAGCATTAAGAGAGAAAGGGACTACTCAGAAGGAAAAAATGAGAACAGGGTGTAGGCTTCTCAAAAAACAGTCCTAAAAGAAAGATATATCAAATATAGGTACTGGTTTCTCAAAGGGGAATGACCAAAGAGCTAATTTTAAAAATTAATCCAGGCTGGGGATAGAGTTTGGCCATATAGTATTTGCCTACATATGTGAGGCCCTGGATTCATTTAAAGATTTTAACATTGCATTTTTATTTATTGTGCATGTATGTGTATATAGGTGTATGTAAACCACTGTGGTGGTGTGGAGGTTGGAGAACAAATAGTAAGAGTTGATACTTCTACACTGTGGATATAGGAAATTGTAGGTTCTGGGGGTGGGGTTAGGATCTGGCTTGCCGGCAGGTGCCTTCACCCACTGGGCCATTTCACCAGCCCCTGAATTGTTTTTTAAATAGTTGCATCATTTTCCATGGTCAGGTATTCCAGAACTAGAGGTGTAGCTGTGGCAGACGGAGCACTTACCTAACGTGTGAGTGAACCTCTGGCTTTGATTCTCAGCACTGAAAAGTAGGTAGATGGAGTTAATAATGAAGGAAAAGTATTCTAATACTTCTTAGTAGCAATTCTTTATGTGATCTTTAACCTTTGAGCTTGGTGTACCTCAAGGCTTTTCTCATTTTGTAGGGTATCAGTTAGCAGAGCAATCAAGCCCTTTGCAGAACCTGGCCGGCCTCCAGATTGGTTCTCTCAAAAAGTAAGTTACCAATCAGATTTTCTTTTATACTCATTGGAATATGAAATTGGTTCTTTACCAGGTGTATTGGTTCATGCCTGTGATTCTAGCAGTTGGGAGATAGGCAGGAGCATGTTAACATGTGTGAGACCAGCCTGGTTTACATGCTGAGTTTCAAGCCAACCAGGGCTACATACATATCAAGACCTAGATGGGTTAAGAGCACTGACTGCTCTTCCAGAGGTCTTGATTTCAATTCCCAGCAACCACATGGTGACTCATAACCATCTGTAATGGGATCTGATGCCCTCTTCTGGTGTGTCTAAAGACAACTACGATGTAATGTGTGTGTTTGTGTGCACACATGTATGTATATGTATGAAATAAATAAATCCTTAAAAACAAAAAAAAAGAAAGAAAACCAAAGTAAATCGTGGCTGAGGGAGCGTGGCTCAATGGTTGGGTAAAGTTTTGGCTGTACGAGCGCAGTCACTGGAGTTTGGATCCTTAAACCCACTTAACACACCAAGAAGCCATGGCAGCTCACCAGTTATACACTAACTGGAATGCAGAGGCAGTAAGTAATCCTTGGGGCAAGCTGGCTTTCTAGACTAGTTGAAACAGTAAGCTCCAGTTTCTCTAAGAGACCCTACTTTAAAGAATGAGGTAAAGACTGATTGAGGAAGACTCCCAGATTTAACCTTGGGTGTCCACAGCACAAGTACCTGCACTAACACATGTGTATGAACATGTGAACACATACATTACACATTTTTTTTAAAAAAAAGTAGGGGCCAGAGAGATGGCTCAGCAGTTAAGAGCACTGGCTGCCTTTCAGAGGACCCAGGTTCAAATCTCAGCACCCACATAACAGTTCACAACTATCTACAACTCCAGTTCTATGGAATCTGACACTCTCACACATGCATGCAAAGTACGAATGCACATAATTTTTTTTTAACATTTTAATTAATTTTTTTAAAAGTAAAAAAGGACTGGAAAGAAGGTTTAGTGGTTAAGAGCACTTAATACTCTTGCAAAGGACTTTGGTTTGGTTCCTAGCACCTGCATCTGGTGGTTTATAAATAACTCCAGTTTCTGGGAACCTAATACCTTCTCTGAGGGCACCTGAAGGCAAATAGCGCACATAAATTCATGCAAGCATACATACACAGACATAAGTAAAATATAAAATTTTAAGTAAAAATATTTTAATATTTTAAATTTAATAAAATAAAATTTTATTTTATTAAATTTAAATTAATTAAATTTAATAAAACATACAATATTTTTTAAATTTTCCAAAATTAGAAACAAATAAGAAAATGCCATTTTTTTAAAAAAAAATTTAGTAGTGGTTTTGTGCGTTCGTACATGGAGGTCAGAGGATAGCTTTCAGGAGTCAGGTCTATCCTGGGTCCTGGGAATTGAGTTCAGGTTATTGTGTCTCACAGCAAACACCTTTTTACCCACTGACCTACTTTACCAGCCCCAAACACACAGTGAGTCTCTCTTTTGAGGTAGGGTTTCACTATGTATCCCTGGCAGTCATAGAACTCAGTATGTAGACCAGGCTAATCTAAAACTCAAGAGATCTTTTGCCTCTGCCTCCCACCATGACCAGCTAAACTACACAATCTTGAACAGCTTTCTTCACTGAGTCTTACTACTCTGTTGTTGAAACTTTGAAAGCTTGTTTCTTTAGCTTGCTTATCACATTTTTCTTTCTTTCTTTTATAGCATTGTGCTTCTCAGTATTCTGAGCTCTTAGAGACTACTGAGACTCCAAAGTGAGTATAAATCCAGGGACACATCTGTTTGGTTGGGAAGTGTTCACTGTGGAAATATGTCTTACTCGATGAGAAAAGTATAGCATATGTTATTTATTTATAGTTAAATGATAGAAAAGGCTCAAAAGAATATAAGTGGAAACAAATGTCGTCTCACTTAAATTTGGATTTATTGTTTGATTTTCCACAGGCGGAAACGGGGTGAAAAAGGAGAAGTGGTAGAAACTGTCGAAGATGTTATTGTTCGCAAACTGACTGCTGAGAGAGTTGAGGAACTGAAGAAAGTCATAAAGGAGACACAGGAGAGATACAGGTAGTTATCAGGTGATTTGGGAGGGGTGTTGGAAAGGCATAAGGGCTGACTTCTGGTACACGAAAGATTAAGTTGTTGTTTATGAGTGACAAGGTCTCACTGTATAGTCCTGGCTGGCCTGAACTCTGTAGACTAAGCTGGAGATCCATCATCCTCTGTGCTGGCAGACACTTTTAATCCCAGCACTTAGGAGGCAGAGACAGGCAGATCTCTGAGTTCAAAGCCAACCTGGTCCTCAGTGAGTTCCAGGACAATCAGGGCTACACAGAGAAACCCTGTCTTAAAAAACCATAAAAAAGCCAGGCAGTGGTGGCGCTCGCCTTTAATCCTAGCACCTGGGAGGCAGAGGCAGGCGGATTTCTGAGTTTGAGGCCAGCCTGGTCTACAGAGTGAGTTCCAGGACAGCCAGGGCTACACAGAGAAACCCTGTCTCGAAAAAAAACAAAAAAAACAAAACAAACAAACAAACAAAAAAAACCCAAAAAAACCCACAAAAAACATAAAAAGAAAAAGAAATGTAGTTAAAATGCTGGGTGCATGGTACATCTACAGCAGCTACTCAGGAGTTTGAAGTGAAAAGGTTACTTGAGACCACAAGTAAAAAGTTCTCAATGTGGTTTATAGTATCAGACAGCTCAGTGGGCAAAGGTGAAAGGGACCCTGCCAGGTGGAAGGAGAGGACCTATGACCTCTTGTGCTGTGGAATGTGTCCACCTGTACTTGTATATACACACTAATAAATTAGTAAAAGAGAAGAGTAGCTGATGCCTGTCAATCCCAACATTTGGGAGAACAAAACAGGAAATTTTCTGTAAGTTTGAGCCCAGCTTGAGCTACAGAGGATGATCCTGTCTCAAAAATCCAGAAACTTACAAACTAAGAAATTGCTAAGCGAACTGCTGTCTGCCTCTCTCTTTCTGTTTCTATAGGCGTCTGAAAAGAGATGCAGAACTAATTCAGGCCGGGCACATGGACAGCAGACTGGATGAGCTCTGCAACGACATTGCAATGTAGGTTCTATTGTGCTCTGCCAGTGTGTCCGAACAGCTTTTATAAGTGCATTGTGAGCTGTGGAGGAGAGCTAGAGCTGGCTGACGTACCTCAATTCCTTTCCTTTTTTAGGAAAAAGAAATTGGAGGAGGAAGAGGCTGAAGTAAAAAGGAAGGCCACAGATGCTGCATACCAGGGTAAGCTGAGTTAGTGCTTCTGTTAGCATTGACCATGTGACTGTGCATGCTAATGATGGTTGGCTGTGGTTAGATGAGTGTGCTGACCACCGCACTATGGAGGCTTAGCTGTTGATTGTTTTCTAAAGTATAATCTACTAGTTTATGTTTACTTGCAAAATTTATCATGTCCATCCCCTTCTTTCTCTGTTTTTCCCCAAAACATTATTTTTTTGTTATTGTTTTTCTGCTAAGGATTGAGCTGAGGCCTTGTACATGCCTGCTAAAGTTAGACATCCAGATGGCATTAAGTAAACAAGTTTTTATCAGAAGGAACTCCACTGCACTGGAAGGCTTTCACAAGTATAAGACGCCTACACCTCTCAGAGTTCTCTCATCTTTAGTATTTTCCATTCACTAGTTTTTGTCATGTCCCATGATTTCCCAGTGGTAGACTATGGATCAAGTCCAATGTCTTAGGTTCTTGACTGACCTACTAAACTGTAAGGCAGTTAAAACTTTCCCCCTTCTCTCTAAGGTTTGAGTGATTTTGAATCTCTGGAGCAAACGGGCAGAGAACAGGAAAAATGTACAGATTTATTGTGTGCATGTGCACAGAGGTCTCGTAAAATAAGGGGTCCGGGTAAGGGTGGAGCCCAGTAGTAAACCCTTGCCTAGCATGTATGAGACTTAGTCTCTAGCATAACAAACAACTACAGAGAAAAGAACCATTCCTGTTATCTCCTGCCACAATAAACCATCCTTTATGTTCAAGAAGAAATACTTCGAAACATGAGGTCTCTCATACTTCCTAGGTCTCCAGTTTACTTGTGGGACTCATAAGCTTGATAATGGTAGACTGAACATAATTTAAGGTTTTATTTTTATTCTCTTCATATATTTATTTTTTTAGCTGTTTTTTTTTGTTTGTTTGTTTGTTTGTTTTTTGTTTTCCCTAAGATAGGGTTTCTTTGTGTAGCCCTGGCAGTCACTTTGTAGACCAGGCTAGCCTCCAACTCAAAAGAGCCACCTGCGTCTGCCTGCTGAGTGCTGGGATTAAAGGTGTACACAACCACCACCCAGGGGTTTTTTCCTTCAATTTTTTTTTTTTTTATATTTGTTTGTTTGTTTAGAAGTGGAGGCACAGATAAGTGTCATATGGGTATGTATAGACCAGAGGACAAGTTGTAAAAGTTCATTCTCTCCTCCCACCAGGTGGGTCCCAGAGATTGACCTTAGATCATCAGTTCTCATAGCAAGAACCTTTACCACAGAACCATCTTATTAACCTTAATTAAGGTTCTAGAACTCAGAGGTCAATAAAAAAGGTCAGGCGTGGAGGAAGCCGAGTGTGGCGGTGGGTGTCCTCATTCCTAGTGTTCGGAGGGCTGAGGCAGGCAGGCCTCGGTGAGCCAGCCCAGTTTACATAATGGGTTTCAGGCCAGCTGGGGCTAGATTATGAAACACCCCCACCCCCACCCCACCAAAAAAAAAAAAAAAAAAAGGAAAGCCAGAGATATAGTGGCACATGCCTGTAATCCCAGAACTTGAGATTCGAATCCAGGAAGGAGGTGGGATGGAGAATTCACCTCAGCCAGCCTTGGGTGGTGAGGTAGGGGAGAAACGTATGTGTTAGCAGCTGTGGGACAGACCACATGGTGCGAACCAGTGAGGTCTTTTCCTCTTCTTAAGCAAAATCTTAAGTTGCTGAAGAAGATATTGAGATGTAAACCATTGGTACAACAAGGACCTTTGAAATAGTTAAGTAGTTAGTTTAGCATGAGAATTTTCCCTTAGTGTGAAAAACTAAACTAAAAAAAAAAAATTAATAAAATTTCTAATCGCTGCTTCAGGGTATAATAACAGTGGCTGGTGTTACTTATTTAATCCTGAAGATTTCATCTGTTGCTTATGTTCTAGCTCGGCAAGCAGTGAAAACACCTCCTCGAAGGTTGCCAACTGTGATGGTTCGCTCTCCCATAGACTCTGCCTCCCCGGGAGGTGATTATCCACTTGGAGAGTTGACTCCAACTACTATGGAAGAGGCTACCTCTGGGGTAAGTGTATTTGCATTTATTGAAATTGATTTGCAAAGGGACAGTAAGCCAGCAGAGAGCTGAATAATAGGAAACCACATTTTTTTGCCTAGAAGCAACTTACTTCTTTTGGTGTAAACGCTAAAGACTTAGTTTCTTACACACTCTTCTAATGTAAGGATGAACTGAAAAGTGTTGAGGATTCTGACTTGTTGAGAGATAGGTAAAAGACTATGTGAATTATTTGTCAATGTATTTAGTCTTATAAAATTTCTGCTGAACAGCCTGGTCTACAGAGTGAGTTCCAGGACAGCCAGGGCTACACAGAGAAACCCTGTCTTGAAAAAAACCCCCAAAAAAAGAAAAAAAAATTCTGCTGAAGAAAAAGACCATTTCTTTATAAATATAATAGTAATAGTGTTTAAGGAGTTTGAAAATAGCAGGTTGGATGGAATGATTGGGTTGTGGGTTAGAGTGAGGGAAGGAAGTGTAGACGGTTTCTGGTTATTTCCATTCAGAACTAATAAAATAATAGACACACTAACCCATCCAGATTAGTAGGGAACCTTCCATAGTTTGAAAAGTCAGATAAAGGTTCTCTGTTGTCTCTTAGGTAACCCCTGGGACTTTGCCGAGTACCCCAGTCACCTCGTTTCCTGGGATTCCTGACACCCTTCCTCCAGGCTCTGCACCCTTAGAAGCCCCCATGACCCCAGTAACAGATGATTCGCCCCAGAAAAAGATGCTTGGACAGAAAGCAACTCCACCCCCCTCCCCTCTGCTGTCAGAGCTCTTGAAGAAGGGCAGCCTCCTGCCTACTAGCCCCAGACTGGTATGGAGACTTCTGTGGGTGTTTGAGAGCTGTGGTGATTTAGTACTTGGAAGGGAATGCCTGGGCCCTAAAATAAGACTTGGGGGAAAAAAAAGCCAGCAATCCAAAAAAGAAAAGAAAAGAAAGAGAAAAAAAAAAAAAAAAACAGGGAAAAAAATGTGCTAGTTAAAGATTAACTTTAAAAAAAAACCTTGAATCCTAAGGTATCTGAACCATAGTTATTGTGGTTTTCTTCTCCTAGAGAACTCTTGACACTTAAATTCTGGACATTATAGTTTAGAATTTCCCTTCTATCTTGAATTATTTTCTGTGGATACTAGGTTTTAGTTTCAAGAAGTTTTGTTGACTACTGGAGCTTGGTTTTGTTTTGTTTTGGGGGGAAGTGGTAGTAAAAGAGCTTGAGACTAACCTTCACCTCTGTTCCTCCCTGGTAGGTAAATGACAGTGACATGCCTGTGCCCTCTGGCCATCTAAGCAGCACAGGGGTGCTCCTGGAGGTAGGCGGGGTTCTTCCCATGATACATGGTGGGGAGATACAGCCAACAACCAGTGCTGTGGCAGCCTCCCCAGCTGCCTCAGGTAAGTTACTGTTTGGGCTTTTCATGTTTATTAGAAAAAGAACATAGTCATTTTGTATTTAAGGCCCAATTAAAGTTTTTAGACTTTGCTTTGGAGATAGTTTTCTATTAAACAATGTAGTGTTTGAGATTGTTGATTCATTGCATATGTAAAATATTGATAGCTCTAATTTACCACTGCATAGGTGATGATCAAAGAAACAATGAAGTTAGTAGTGAAGGTATTTCTCTGTCTTGCAAAATGTGAAAAGATGCCAGAGATCCGTGAGATTATGAAATAGGAAAAGAAATTTAGAACTGGAGGTTTGGGCTTGAATCTCATGTCTTGCATACTATTCGATCTTGTGATTTTGAATAGGTAACTATTGAGACTGTCCTATTTTATTAATGTTGGCAATATATTAGTGCTTGCAAATTTATGGAAAGATGCTGGAGACCCTGGAGATTCTAAAGTAACAGTAAGAGAGTAAGAACCCAAAACCTAGTTTGAACCTCAGTTCTGCAACATTTATTGGTTTTGGAGAGGCATCTTAACTATTGAGACTTAGTTTCCTTTTTTTAATTAATGGTGGCATATGTACTTCACAGGGACGTGTTAAAAATTAACAGAAAATGTGAAGCAAAACTAGTAATACCATGTAAACATTAGAGATTGGTATTTGATTAATATTTGAACTTGGGTGGTATGCAGTATGCTGAATCTTAGAAGTAGCAGGGGGTTTTTTCCTCCTTTTTTTCTTTTTTTTTTTTTTTTGTTTTTTTTTTTTGTTTAGTTGGTTGGGGGTTTTTTTGTTGGTTTTTTTTGTTGGTTTTTTTTTTGTTGTTGTTGTTGTTGTTGTTTGGTTGGTTGGCTGGCTGGCTGGCTGATTTTGGTTTTGGGGATGGGGTCTTGATGGACCTCAAGCTGTCCAGGATTTTGCTCTGTAGCCATTGAACTCTCCTCCTTCCTTAGGCTCTTGCCCGTCATCTTATTTTATTGTCAGTGACTGCTTATTTTCTTCAGAGAAAATGACCGCCCATTTTTAATATACACAGTGTATAATCTGGTACTTGAGTTTGTTCCTATCTTGGAAGATCTTAGGTGAGGTTAAAGAAAGGAAGGGTTTAGGTGATAGCTTATTCAACACAGAATTTACTTTTGTTCTTTGAAACTATAAAAAATTCTTAATTAAGTCCTAGAGTGGCTGTTGCTTCTTGTTCATGTGCTGTCTCCCTCATTTTTGTACTTCTTTGTCTGTCAGGTGCTCCCACTCTTTCCCGGCTTTTAGAAGCTGGTCCCACACAGTTCACCACTCCTCTTCCTTCCTTCACTACTGTTGCCAGTGAGCCTCCAGTTAAGCTTGTGCCACCCCCTGTAGAGTCTGTGTCACAGGCTACCATTGTCATGATGCCTGCGCTGCCAGCACCATCCTCTGCTCCGGCTGTCTCCACTCCTGAAAGTGTAGCTCCAGGTGCGTCCCTGACCCACGCCCTGAGCAGCCACAGGACCAAACTTTTGTTAGAGAAAGGTGGACAGGAGCATGATCTCCGTCTGGATACTGCTGGTCTCCAGAGACTTGGACCGTCTTTATCCTTAGGAAAGCAAGGATATGGAAGTGGGTGTGTGTGTGTGAGTTGGGTGGGGCAAGTTAAGTGCAGAAATATAAGCAGGCTTGAGACTATATTCTCACTTTACCTTTGTAAATAAAACAAGGGAGAAGAAAACATAGGCAGAAGTAAGTTTTTAACCTTAAGTGTCTACAGTTCTGGTGTGATCTCTGGGTAGTCACTTAATACTGGATAAGCTTCTGAGTTGCTTTTTCTTTTTGTTCATCAGTGAGCCAGCCTGAGGCCTGTGTACCCCTGGAAGCTGTGGGGGATCCACACACTGTAACTGTTTCCATGGATAGCAGTGAAATCTCCATGATCATTAATTCTATCAAAGAAGAGTGTTTCCGCTCAGGGGTAGCAGAGGCTCCTGGTGGATCAAAGGCTCCAAGCATAGATGGGAAGGAAGATTTAGATCTGGCTGAGAAGATGGATATTGCTGTGTCTTACACAGGTGAAGAGTTGGACTTTGAAACAGTTGGAGACATCATTGCCATCATTGAGGACAAGGTAACTATTTAGCAAATCCTAAAAAGTCTCCTGAGTACTACACTCTTCTTCCTCCTGTCTTTGATTTAGAATTATTTAATTCTACTTTTGCCCTTTTTTATCTTTGTAGTCTGATATACTAATCTTCCCTTCCATTTCTCTTACTTGTTTGCATAGCACAAGTATCTGTGCTTGTCGTGTCCACTAAATAGTAAAGATAGAAAGCAGCTATAAATTCAGCATCTAATTCTGTACTGTTAAACTGAGGGGCCTGGGCTTTTCCTGTGTTCTCAACCATTTGTATATTGTGGGGCAGGTGGATGATCACCCTGAAGTGCTGGATGTGGCAGCTGTAGAAGCAGCGTTATCATTCTGTGAAGAAAATGATGACCCTCAGTCCCTGCCTGGCCCTTGGGAGCACCCTATCCAGCAGGAGCGGGACAAGCCAGTGCCTCTTCCAGCACCAGAGATGACAGTCAAACAAGAGAGGCTAGACTTCGAGGAAGCAGAAAACAAAGGGATCCATGAACTGGTAGACATCAGGGATTCAGGTGTTGAGATTAAGGTGGAACCTACAGAGCCAGAGCCAGGCATGTCTGGGGCTGAGATAGTAGCTGGAGTTGGTTCGGTCTCAAGTATGGAGCCACCAGAACTCAGGAGTCAAGACTTAGATGAAGAACCTAGAAGTTCTGCAGCTGGAGAGATTGGTGAGGCAGATGGTTCCAGTGGGAAAGGCGATGAGAGGCCACTTTCAGCTGTGAAGACAGAGGTATTGAACACGATTGGGCTGGGAAGAAGAAACAAGTAGGCACTGGGATTCCTTCTATGGTCTAATTGACATTGGAGAATGGAATTGTGGGAGCTATAACAGTTTGTCAGTAACTAGGGCACTTACTCTTTTTTTGGTCTTCAGGCATCCCCTGAAAGCATGTTGTCTCCGTCACATGGCTCAAATCCTATAGAAGATCCTTTAGAGGCAGAGACTCAACACAAGTTTGAAATGTCAGGTAAATAAAGGACAGGAAGTTTGCACTGTATCTAACTCGAATTCTTTTTCTTTGACTTCTCAGGGATTGTGGGTTGTGGGCAAGTAGAGGAGGTAGGACAGGACAGCCTGGAAAGAAAGGAGAGCTGCAGGGAAGAATCGTGGTCCGTAGGAAGGGGAAGGCTAAGGTGCAAAATCTTCAGGCAGTCTCTCTCTCCTCTGCAGACTCATTGAAAGAAGAATCAGGGACTATTTTTGGAAGCCAGATAAAGGTATTTCAGACTTTTCTTTATTCTTCTTGCCATATGGTTAGATTTTTCCCACAGTTCTACCTTTTAAAATGAATTTTAGTAAATTCATATCTTTATCTTGTAAAACTGGTAAGGAGATAGATGAGGAAAAGCTGTAGTGGACATTGTAACCTAATGGGAGTATATAGCAATATCCCTGTGAGAGTTGTAAAGATCACTAGTCCTTTCTGTTTGTAATGCACAAAGAAGTTTTGATATATCCAGAATAACTTGGAGTTGACTAGAGGTGCCAGGAAGAACATAGAGGAGTCAGGTCACAATTTACACTATCAAAAGAGAATTATCTGGTGTTATTTAGAATTACTAAAGTAGTAGTAACAGAGATTTAAAGTAATGTGAGGTGAGCTTGCTCCATCAGAAAAGACATGAAATAAAACTATTTTTGGTAACTTTGTATCCAGGGTCAGAGTTCCTTTCAAGAGCAAGGGGAAAGAAGGAACGCCTCTTAGCTTAGTCTTAAGTAAGTAGCTTTTTTTTTTTTTTTTTTTTTTTTTTCCTTCCTTCCTTTCAAAAAGATCCTGGGCTTTATTCTTTGTCCAGGTTCTATATTATTACCTTACTTAGTCAGTTAAGTAGAGGGTAGTATAAGTGATAGAGGGCTCAGCCAAAAATCAGTGTGAGGCCATTTCTAGAGCTGATCTAACCCCGAAACAGATGTCATGTAATAATGCTTACTAGGTGGCTTTGCTTGCATTTGCTGACCAATGCACACTATATCTAAGGATGTCCCAGGTGAAGAGGAGGAGGAAGATGGAGTCAGTGAAGCAGCTAGCCTAGAGGAGCCTAAGGAAGAGGATCAAGGAGAAGGCTATTTGTCTGAGATGGATAATGAGCCCCCTGTGAGCGAAAGTGATGATGGCTTCAGTATACATAATGCCACCCTGCAGTCACACACTCTGGCAGACTCCATCCCAAGCAGCCCTGCCTCCTCGCAGTTGTGAGTATCTGTGTTTTCTTCTTTGGTTTGTTTTCATTTTTAGGTGGGCTCATGTACTCCAGGCTGGCGGTCAACTCAGACTATGTAGTTGAGGGTGATCTTAAATCCCAGATCCTCTGGGTACTAGGATTACAGACATACCCCTTCACCCCACCCCACCCTGTGTGTGTGTGGGGGGGTGTGCATGTGCACGCACACGCACACTCGTGCACTGAACCCAGGACTTTTTGAGTGGTAGGCCAGCATTCTACTATAGAGCCACATTTGTAGCCTTAATTTTACTTATCTTCTCTTTCTTGACTTGAAAAAGATAGTTTAAGAGAAACAGGACTTTTTCCCTTATGCTCAGTAGCACTCTTGTATCTATTTCAGTTCCGTGTGCAGTGAAGACCAAGAAGCAATTCAGGCTCAGAAAATATGGAAGAAAGCTATCATGCTTGTATGGAGGGCTGCAGCAAATCATAGGTGAGCAGACATTGCCAGCTCCTCGCTGTTGGCTTAGGGGATTACTGAGTACGCTGTGAGACAGCTTATGTTAGTGTTGATTCTTAGTGCCTTCTGCTATATGAAGAAAATTCTCTCCTTTTGCTTCTGGAGAATAAATCAATAATAAACCTATTCTTTTTGGACAGGTATGCCAATGTGTTCCTGCAGCCTGTTACAGATGACATAGCTCCTGGCTACCATAGCATTGTACAGAGGTAAGCCATCATCCAACTGTCACACCTGACTTAAAATTTGTGTAGACTGAAGTGAATTTTTGCCTTAGATAGTACATTTAAAGCAAGGGTGGGTTTGTTTGTTTGTTTTGTTTTTTGTTGTTATTGGTGGTGGTATTTTGTTTTGAGACAGGGTTTCACTATATATAGCCCTGGTTGGCCTGGAACTGTCTATAGACCAAGCTAGCCTCAAACTCACAGAAAGTGAGTAATTTCTGTTTCTGCCTCCTAAGAGCTGAGATTGTTAAAGGCTCTGATTAAAGTGTGTTAAAACTTACATTGCAGTTACTGTATTACCACTAATAGTGTAAAAGCATGGCCACCTGTCATTACTTTTCCTGACGCCTATTATGCAGATTGGCTTTTTGGGAAGTTGAGTACATGCTTTGGGATAAGGGGTTGGCGTTTTAAGTCTTGGTAATGACACTGAAGGTATTTATAAACAGGACTGTATAGTAATACTATATTTGGAAATCCAAGTGAATCCTCCTTTCTCCGTGGCCAATTACCCTTTTAACTTATTTATTTATTCATTCATTTATTTATTCATTTAGGCCTATGGATTTGTCAACTATAAAGAAAAACATTGAAAATGGACTGATCCGCAGCACAGCCGAGTTTCAGCGTGACATCATGCTGATGTTTCAGAATGCTGTTATGTACAATAGCTCAGACCATGACGTCTATCACATGGCAGTAGAGATGCAGAGAGATGTCTTAGAACAGATCCAGGTACGCCGATGCTCATTTTTGTTTCAGTAGGAATAGGTGATAGGAAGAACTGATGACCTTCACTTGTAATAGGGCATCGGGAACATTGGTAAATATTTTTTTTCCTTACTGATGTTGTATAAATTTGATTGGTTTGATGGAAGAATTATGATACAAATTCTATCTTTTGGGCTAGAGAAATGGCTCCATGGTTAAGAGCACTGACTGCTCTTCCAGAGGTCCTGAGTTCAATTCCCAGCAACCACATGGTGGCTCACAACCATCTGTCATGGGATCTGATGCCCTCTTCTGGTGTGTCTGAGGATATATATATAAAATAAATAAGTCTTTTTTAAAAATTCTATTTTTGGGGGGCAAATGAATTCAGTTTTTGTAGTTTTTTGTTGTTGGTGCTACTGCTCTTGTTGGTAAGAATCTAATAAACTAGTGCTTCACAGGGCTGCACAAATATGGTACCTCTGAGCGATGTTATACCCTCAGCACGCCCAGCTGACTCATGTTAGGAATCCAGCCCAGGGCTCCATGCATGCTAGACTAGCACTGTTCCATCTAAACTGTATCTCTAGCCCCCTTTGAAGTTCCTAAATCAATGTATAAATGGCTAACGTTATTAGTTACATAAAACATTCTGGCACTTGTATTCAACTAAGGGTTTATTAATCCCTATTTATCACACGTAGTCTGCGTCAATCTACCGTTCCATCACTGCACACCCTTTGTGATGTTGATCTTGAAGCAATATTGTATCTTTGTTTAGTTCGCCAAGTGACTTTAATTGCTGAAGGCTCTTTGGCTTATTTTAAACTACTTTTCACTTCTAAACTCTTTAGGAATAGCTAGGATTTAGCCTTTTAGTAAGCCAAAAAGAATTGAATAGAAGAGGACTGGATACGTTCTATTCACAAAATGTGAAGCATGTTAATTCTTTCCTACTGGGTTGGATCTTTATGGCCTCCCATTTTTCTTCTCCCTACAGCAATTCTTGGCTACACAGTTGATTATGCAAACATCTGAGTCTGGAATCAGTGCTAAAAGTCTCCGGGGGAGAGACTCTACTCGAAAACAAGATGCTTCAGAGAAGGTGAGCAGACCAAAATCAAGTTCAAAACATCCAGAGAACCTTAAGTTACTCTAATACTGCTAACCTTCTGTAAGCCAGCGGTATGCACATAGATGTTAGAATGGTGGTGGCTTGCTCCTATCTAACTGTTGAAGAAATCTGCTATGATTGAGAGGCCCAGTTACGTGGGAGATAGTTTGAGCTGAATGAGTGGATTATTAATCCTCTGGGAGAGTGCTGTCGGGGTGGGGGATGGATTAGTTCACAGCAGTTGGCCGCTAGATATGGGTAGATGGCTGTGGAATCTCTTTTCTCTTGTGCTTAAGTTTTAAAATTTTGTCTTTGTTTTGTGTTTATGGTGCTTTTGTCTCTGTCCTGAGGTTTGGGGTGCTTGTGGCTGAGAGTTTCTGTGGAACCTGATCAGTATTTGTTTGTCCTCTAACAGGACAGTGTCCCCATGGGCTCTCCTGCCTTCCTTCTCTCTCTCTTTGTAAGTATTGAATGGCTGCAAGCGGTGATGTTGCCAGAAAGATTCTCAGCTCCTGCTGGGCCTGGGTGGCAGAGGGAAATCCAACATGCAGACTGTGGCAATGTCTTGAAATTCTTTTTATCCATTGAATAGGAAATTCTTTGTCTTCTGCATTCTGGTCTCTTTGCTTGTGTGAGTGTGGAGGGGGGTTTGGGAGGGGCAACTTTTAAGATCACTGAATTGAAATATGAAATATTCTTGGGGTAAAGACCTAGGATGCACCTGCTCCTCATTTCTTGCTTCCACCTTTTACCAATTCTTAACTTACAAATGGAAGACAGCTCAGAGCAGCAAGGGCAGGTGAGATGATGCAGTGGATACAGGCACTTGTCATGGTAGTCTGCTGACCTGAGTTTGATTCCCCAGAACCCTACTGAAGGCGGAAGAAGAGTACTCCACAGAGTTGTCCTCTGAACTCCACATGTTCACTGTGGCATGTATGCTCCTACACATATGTCACATACAATAATAATAATTAAAAAAATTTTTTTTTAAGATCTCAGTAATAGTGACCACCAGATACAATAATAGCTTGTGGATTATAGATAAACATAGTGGCTCTAGCCCAGAGGCTTTGGTTCCTTTATTCCATGAATTGAATGACCTACCTTGTTGATAGTAGAGCAAGGAAGTGAGGGGAAGAACTTGCTCAAAAACTCTATGGTTCTAAGATCACTGGATAGCCTTCGAGGGCCTAATGTTTCTCATCTATGTGACAGACGTAATTATGAGTTGAGAGGCAGGAGAATTGCCTGCAGAATCAGTGCATGCCTAGTATATATAGAGTAAGACCTTGTCTCAAAAGAAAGCAGGAAGGAATGCTAGAGAGGTGACTCAGAAGTTAAGAACGCTTGCTGCTCAGAGAGGACCTGGGTTGGGTGTCTAACAACCACCTGGTGGCTTACAGCTGCCTGTAATTCTGGTTTCAAGGAACCCAAAGCCCTTTTCTGGCCCTCACAGGCACTGTACACTGTGGTGCACATATACACATGTAGGCAAAACATTCGTACATATAAAATGAAAACAAGTCTTTTAAAAAAAAAAAGAATAAGATTGAGATACCTGTCCAGCCTACCTCACAGGGATGTTGTGAGGGTAAAATAAGTTATGAAACTAACTTGAAAAAAAAATTAAAATCTTACACAAATGCAAGGTGTTATTTCTATTCTTACTGTTGGCTATTAGCAACTTATGTTCTAAAATTTTTTTAATCCTTGCATATTAGAAATGCAAAACTGGTCTGGTCCAGCAAAAGTGTTCGCTAGTTCATCTTGCCTGTAGATCTGTGCCACAAGCAGAACACTGTGATCTCTGCAACAGTGACTCTGGATCCTCATTCGAGTGGCTGGCTACTGCAAGGCCGGTTAATAGGATCTTTTATCTATCGAAGACAGCAAAGTTTTGCACAAGAGGAAGGAGCTGGGCTGCAGGGAGAGAGCAGCAGATGGAATGAAGCCTGATTGTCCTGATGTCATGGAAAACAACTATCAGGAGGTGCTAGGGAACTAGTGCCAGGGTCAGTCTGCAGGAAAGGCCTTTCTTATAGGGACCAACAACTGGACAGGTATGTTAGCCAAGACCTCACTACCACTGCCCTTTCTGCCTCTCCCACCTTTCATTTTCTCTACCTCTTTCTTTTCACACAATTGAGCCTGGGTGGGATGACTGATAGTCATTCTGTGGGACCCCAGGTGAATTTTGAGGACCATGAAATTTACAGTTCCACTCACAAAATACCAGGTGTTCTTTTAGCTACTCTGTGGGAAAACAGAAAATCCCTTCCACCTCATCCCTTTGGTATTCTCTGCAGATTCTTTGCCCCAAGAAATCAAATTCCCAGCATTCCTGTTGTACCTCATCTCTTACTATGTAAGCAACTCACTCATGTTTCCTTCCTTTCTTTGATGTTGTCTAGGATGGGGGAACCAGGGGACGCCGCTGTGCCATTGAAGCAGATATGAAGATGAAGAAGTGAACACCCTCTTTGAGCTGAACCTGAAATAGAAATAAGCAAGATATTATAGCTTGGGCTTGTGGGCTCAGTTCCACACTTGATCTTAGTCAAAAGGCTGAGAAGCAATGAGTCCAGAAGCAGAGTACAGAAGAGGAGGTGCCTGGGCCAAATGACATGAGTTGGGAAAATCTCTTTTCAGAGAGTTGGAGTAGCACAGTTGCCTGTTTTAGGGCAGAAATCATGGGCTGTGTTAATGCCCTAATGTGTAACTAGCAGATTGTAGCTAATTTGTACTGTCTTGTGAAGTGTACAGATTTTTTAAAAAATAATAATAAACCTGTGAAGTGTGTGTATATAACAATCAGAAGGAAACTCTGGCCTTTGGTGTGTCCTTTGTGTCTGAGATGTGTTTTCTTTACCTGCTAACTGAGCATATATGGGATAGGATTGTTAGAGCTGAGTAGTAGTCCTATAAGCTGCCTGCTGTGACTGAGAGGAGGTAAGTAACCAAGACCAGAGCCGTAATTAGTGTTATAAAGGAATTAATTGTGTAACAAGGACTATTTTACTATTTTACTGGGCATTTCTTGAATGTTTGGGAAACATTAAGGTTTTCAGCATCTGGTTATATTTCTTAGGGATTAGAGCATGGGCAAATGTAGCAGATTATGTCAGCCATGTTTTATGACAGTACTATATTTGCTTGTGTTATCCGTGTCTCTATAGGCAGAACTCTTTTTTTTTTTTTTTTTTTTTTTTTTTTTTTTTTTTCCTTTCGAGACAGGGTTTCTCTGTGTAGCCCTGGCTGTCCTGGAACTCACTCTGTAGACCAGGCTGGCCTTGAACTCAGAAATCCACCTGCCTCTGCCTCCCAAGTGCTGGGATTAAAGGCGTGTGCCACCACTGCCCGGCTTAGGCAGAACTCTTGTACAGTATTATTTTGGTTATTTCAAGGTGGAGTCTCCCTTTTCTGACAAGGCTAGCCTAGAGCTCAAAATCTTTCAATTTGAACTTTCTAATTGCTTTGATTACAGGTGTGTGTACCACACTAGGCCAAGAGTGCTTACAAAACTAAATAAATTTACTATTAAATTCATGTACGGGTTAATCTCTGAGGGCTGTGAGTTTGGGGCTGGGAATGTGTTTTGGCAGTATAATGGTACAGCTCTTGGCTAGTTTCCTTGTCAGTTGCCGGTGCTGGGAGAAGGAAATCACTTGAAAACAACATGGAAACACATACCAATAATCCCAGCACTTGGGATACTGAGGCAAGAGGATAGCTGACATTTTGAAGCTAGCCTGTGCTACAGAGGGAGACATTGTCTCAAAACAATATATTAGTGGGGCCTGCATGGTGCATCAGTGGGTTCAAATACCTGCTACATTCATGACCACCTGAGTCTGATCTCTGAAACCTACATGGTGGGAGAAAAGAACTGACTCTTGCAAGGTGTGCTCTGACCTCCACGCATAGTGACATGTGCTCATATATATACATGTATGTGTGCACACAAATGTAATTAAATTTTTAAAAATGTGTTAAAGATAATAATGGCCTAGGTTCTAACTTCTGTTACTAAATAAAAATTTGATTCAACAGTGAAATGAACTAGTATGAGCCTTTTTAAAAATAAAGTGAATGATAGGGCATTCTTTAGATAGATATCCTATCTTGAGGGAAAAGGTTTAAGAAGATCCTTAAACCCAGGTGTGGTATTGTATACTTTTAATTCCAGGATTCCAGAGACAGGCAGGTAATCTCTTGTGAGTTTGAGACCAGCCTGGTCTACATAGTGAGTTCCTAGGCTAGCCAGGGCTACCTAGTGAGACTCAGTCATTAAAACAAACAAAAGGATATGGTAGAAGTCACAGATTTTAACTTCCTAAAGAGGAACTGCTGATAAAATTTGAGGGCTTGGGAAGTGGCTTAGAGTTTATGGAGAAAGCCTTGGGTTTTATCCCTAGCTCTTTGTTTACCATTGTGACACAAGCCTGCAATCCTGGCAGGCAGATGGAGGATCAATCCAAAGGGATAACTGGCTACATAGCAAGATTTAGACCACAATATACACAAGACCCTGTTGGAAAATGTAAAATTTGTTAAGCTAAGGGAGAAGTTAGTCTTTGAGGTGATAGAGAATTCAGTCCAGGAATTAAGACTCAAAACAGTTCACAAACTGACATGTGTTACAAATACCAAGGCACTGGAATCTGGAAAACCGCTAGGCATGGTGACTCAGGCTGTAGTCCCGGCACCGCAGAGGCCAAGTCAAGTCGGCCCGGCCCACGGAGTTCCAGGCTAGCCAGGGCTGCATGGTTGAGACCATGGCTCAAAAAAAAAAATTAAGTTGGAATTGTTTGTGGATATAATACATTAAAAGATAAATTTTCAGTTGGTAGAAAAGCTGGTAAATTAGCTTACCAAGGTTAGGGGCAAAAATAAGGAGACATAATTAGTAAAATACAGATGAGACAAAAGACACTCCACCTAGTGGTGGAAGCTAGAAAGCTAGGCATGGTGGTATAACTTGGTAATTTCAGCCAGTACTTGTAAAGCTTAAGTAGAATTTTGAGTTTGAAGACATAGTAAGACTTTAAAAAGGGGGGGGGGTGGGTGGGATGGAGAGTGTATTGCTCTTCCAGAGAACTTGAGTTCAGTTCCTAGCACTCACATCAGGCCACTTACAACCATAACCCCCAACAACTGAGGGTCCAACATTTTACACAGGCGTATGTACATAACAGTTACTTAATCTTCTTTTTTAAACCAAGGGAGTAACTTGAACAGAGAAAAAAGTTGAAACTTTAAAGGAATTAATGACAAAGCAGAAGACCAAGCAAGAACTCAAGAAGAGAAGACTTGTTGAAAGCTGTAGCTAGCTGCTGGGAATGTAGCCAGGTCATCTAACATTGCAGGAAACCCTGGATTCCATTTGTAGCACCAAATAAAACCAGGTCATTCTCAGCCACCTGCTGAATGTGAGGTCAGTCTACATGAGACTCTGTCTTTAAAAGAAAGAAAAAAATTGCAAAAAAAAAAAAAAAAAAAAAAAAAGAAAAAAAAGAAAAAGGAAGTGTAATGAACAAGAGAAGGTGGTTGAAATCTGTGTTTTGGGCTGGAGAGATGGATCGACATGTTGAAAGAATGCTTGCTGTTCTTCCAGAGGACCTGAGTTTGATTCCCAGCACTACATCAAGTGGCTTACCACCACTTGTAATGCAAGGGATCCAATCCCTTCCTCTTCTGGCCCCCATGGACTCCTCTACACATATGATATTCATTCACTCACACACAGACACACAGACACACACGCACACACACACGCACACACACCACGTTAAAAAAATGTTTAAAACTTTCAAATAAATGAATGAACAAATGAATAAAGCTCAAGTGTTTGTTTTTATTCTGACAGTCAGATATGACCAGAAGGATGCCAAAGGTAACCACGAGTGTTTTGAAACTAATGATTAATAAATTAATAATAGATTAAAATTGGTATACACTGAGGAAAACCTTTTTATCCTCAAGTTTATTGTCTTTGAGTTCATGGGTGATTTGTGATAAAGCAAGTCTATTAAGCCAACTATGTTCTAATTCTTTCTCTTCTTTTGGAATATGAACAAATCCAAGTTTTAAAATGGGGTAATATAAACATGAAGCTATTTTTTTCCCAAGACATAAAAACTTTTTATCTATTGTCTCCCTTTAAGTGGCTTTTATGCCTCCTAATAAGTGGACATTTCTGGACCTTTTCGATGAACTTGGAAGAGAGGGCTGTAATGGGAGTGTTGATTTGAGTGAATTTGTTTTTTAAAATTAACACATTTTTTCTGTGTGTTTACAGGTGGGGTGTGAGTGGGTTTGGTTGGATTCTGGACAAGACTATCCTGATGACTCTGAATTGAGCAATGACTGCAGGTCCCTTGTCAGCTCCTGGGACTCCAGTCTGGATCTTGATGTGGGCAGCTGGAAGGACACTGAGGATGCAGACGCAGAGGCTGATGGACTAGAGGAAAGCAGCCCAGAGAGAGAATCTAGTGAGCTTCCTGTGGAAGATGTAGAGAGTGAGGAACCGCAGGAAGAGGCAGAACAAGACACACACCAGAACCTCCTCCACCTCCTCTCTGAGGTAATGGGGAAGCTATTGTTTCCGTAGCTAGAAAGACTACACTTTTTTTCCTTTTTTTCCCCTTCCCTTCCTTCCCCTTCCCCCTCAGCCCCCCTTCCTCCTTCCCTTCTCTTGTCTTTCCTTTTGAGATCAGATCTGGCCACGTAGCTCTGGGAACTCTTGAGATCCTTAGCTTCACCTCTCCAAGGCCTGGACTTCTCAGGTGTGCAGCACTGCCCCACCCAGCTGTTTACCAGAGTGCTTATCCTTGTTTCCTGAAACACGGCTCGGGGGCTAAATAGGTGACTCAGTGGTTAAGAGCATCGCTGTTCTTAAATGTGGGGATGTGTGAAATGTCAAACTACCTAAAGTTGAAAAGTTTCGTAGGGAAAAGGGCAATGGGGCCCTGCTGTACCCCTCCTGGAGGTGTCCACACATAGGGGCTGACTAGAGCCTGCTGAGGCCTATTTTAGTTTCTTCTTTTCCTGTTGAGGATAGACCCTAGGACTTCAAGCATGCTACTCACCCACTCACTGACCTACAGCCCCAGTCAGATGCCCGTAGCCAGCCACAGGGCCTCTTGTTCTAGCGTCCCAGTGTTCCCAACATCTTGCCATTTTTATCCTAACAGTTGTCTTAGCCCTAATGTATGTAATTAGTAAATTTAGAATCTCATCATTGATATTATCTGGCTGGCTATAATAGCTGATTTTAAGACTGCAGGTGAGCTGGGCAGTGGTGGCGCACGCCTTTAATCCCAGCACTTGGGAAGCAGAGGCAGGCGAATTTCTGAGTTCGAGGCCAGCCTGGTCTACAGAGTGAGTTCCAGGACAGCCAGGGCTACACAGAGAAACCCTGTCTCAAAAAAAAAAAAAAGACCACAGGTTATAGTGAAGGATTGTTTTTTATTTGTTTTGGTTTTCAGGGGTTTTGTTTTGTTTGTTGTTGGTTTTTCCTATAGAAGTCAATGTCAAACTTAGAATTGAGTAAATTCACTTTTTCATTTTGAAGCCATTTTTAAATTTGCTCAGATTATCATTGAAAACTTTATCGATTTGTCTACTGAAGTCACCTTTCTCTAATTTTTCTGGTATCTTCATAGAATTGGCCTCTTCTTACATCAAGGTCTGCCTTCATTTACTCTGTGTCAGTAAAATTATGATCCGGATAGTAACTCTCTAAAGTTTCTTGTGTTTCTCGGATTTCCCAGGGAGAGGCTCAGCAAGACTCAAAAGAGGCCGATCAGGGTGAAGGGTCTGCTTCAGATGGAGAAGACACGCCCCCTTTAGGTGAGGGTCGTGAAGGTGTCCGAGTTCAGGAAGCTCCCCTCGTGAACATCCTTTACAACTGTTCTAACTCCTCACAACTGTAAGTATAGGGCTAGAGTGTAGCTAATGGTAGAGTGCTTGTGTAACACACTCAAGGTCCTGTGTGTGACCCCAGCACTGCTAGGGCCTCTAACAGAGCTTCCTCCAAGGGTGTTAGGATTCATACTTTTATTTATTTTTCTTTATAATTACTTGAATTTATTGCTATGAAATACATTGTTTTAAAAGTTTTTTTTTTTGAAGGAAGTTACAGGTGGAAAAGCCTTAGAATTTTTTTGAACAAGGTTCTCATTATGTTACCAAGGTTAGTCTGACCTCTTGAGCTCAGGTTAAAATTTTAATGCACTATAAATGGAGGTTTATATGCTATTCTATTATAAAACAAGCCTGTTTTGGAACTGGAGATATGACTCAGTGGTTAAGAAAACTTGCAACTTTTGCAGAGGACCTGGGTTCAATTCCCAGCACCTACCTTGTGGCTCACAACTGCCCTTAACTCCAGTTCCAGGGGAACTGACATCCACTTCTGACCTCTTTCAGTACCAGGCGTATATACAATACTAATATATACATGCAAGCAAAACACTTATACATATAAAATTAAATAAATGTGTTTAAAGCTGTTTTGTTGACATTAGTTTCATGGATAGGTAATGTAGCTCACTGGTCGAACACTTGCTTAGTAGATGCAAAGTCCTAGGTTCAATCCCCAGCACTGTGAAAAGGAGGGGAAAATAGAGCCTTTTTCACAAATTAACCTTCTCAAATAATTACTAGTTTCATTTACTTTGGAAATGATACTAAATGATCTACCATTATATAAAATAAACCTTTTTTTAAAACTACTGAAACAGGCCGGGCAGTGGTGGCACACAGTATCTAATCCCAACACTCAGGAGGCAGAGGCAGGAGGATCTCTTGAGTTCGAGGTCAGCCTGGTCTACAGAGTGAGTTCCAGGACAGCCAGAGCTATAGACTAAAATCTTGTCTCAATTAATTTTATAGATAAATATTTTTTAAATGATTACTTTTTTTTCCTAAGACAGAGTCTAATGTAGACAGGCTAGCTTCAAATTAGCTATGTAGCTGAGGATGAACTTGAAATATTGATCCTCTTAGTTCTATCTGCCAAGTGTTGGAAACCATCATCCCTGGCTCTTTAAGATTAAAGTTTGTGCTTTCCCTTTATCTTGCACATATCTTGGGAAAGTGTTATTTTTTTATAGGTAATTGAGTTACTGAAGACCATATTTTATCTATTTATTTTGAAAAACAAAATGGTCTTACTAGGCAACTCTTGCTGTTCTTTGCCTTGTAATGCTGCTCCTCCTGCCTCTGACTCCTCTGTGCTGGGATGACAAGTATGTTCCACCATGTCTTGCTCAGATTGTTTACTAGAAAGCAAAACCTAGCCAGGTATGTTGGTGCAGGCAGGCTGTAATCCCAGCACTCTGAGAAGCTGATGCTCTGAACTATATAATGAACCTGTTTTCATGTGGCATTGTTCCTGGGGAAACGTGAGCAAACATCTATTTACTTCACTAGGGAACTGGCGACAGAACAAAGGAATGGGACCACCAGAGTCTAACCTGGAGAACTAGTTTGCTAGGGTCATTTACTGAAAAATAGGGGAGGGGCTCCTTACAGGAGAATGGACCTCACAAAACCTCTTCCCATACTGGGCAACAGCTTATGAAAGATGAAACCTTGGATCTTTCTGTTCAAGTAATAGGCAATAAATTGGACTCTCTCAATAAATTGGAAAGTCTCCTCAGAAGCCTTTACTATTTATATAACTTTGCAGGGGAGGATCCTGTGAGACTTTTCAGTTCTGAAGTTCGCCAGTCCTGAGATTTTCCAGTGGTTTGCTTACTGAGCTTAATGAGGCTCCTTTAGAACTCCCCAAGTCTTGTTTGGTTGGTTGGTTTGTTTTGAGACAAAGTCTCAAGCATTCATAACCCTAGCTGTCCTATATAGACCAGGCTGGCCCAAACTCACAGAGATCCACCTAGCTCTGCCTCTGAAGTGCTGGGATTAGAGGGTGTGCCAACATGCCTGGCAACTTCCTAAGTCTTTAATGAGCTTCACTTCAAAATAGAATGTTTCAATTCAGAAAAAAAAATGCATATATCTTCTGTATTTAAAAAAAAAGAAAGGGCTGGAGAAATGGTTAAGAGCTCAGTGGTTAAGAGCACTGACTGTTCTTCCAGAGGTCATGAGTTCAAATCCAGCAACCACATGGTGGCTCACAACCATCTGTAATGGGATCCTATACCCTCTTCCGGTGTGTCTGAAGACAGCTACAGTGTACTCACATATAATAAATAAATAAATCTTTAACAAAAATTAAAAAAAAAAAGAAAGAAAAAGGAAAAAGAAGGAAAGAGAGAAAGGGGAGGAGGAGGCAGGAACATAGCAGAAGCACTGGCACAGCGCTGGTCAAGCTGGCTGGGAACTCTTCTCATCCTCCTGCCTCTACCTCCTAAGTGAGGTTATAAGTGGCCAGTTATCATAAGGGGAGATGCAAAGTTGAATTCTTATGTTAAAGCAGAAGTTTAAAACTCCTCTAAAAAACTGTCCCATAGCTGGACCTCATACTTATAATCCCAGAATTCACTAGCACCCTGGTTGACCCTATGTCAAACAACAGCCCCTGGGGTGGGAAGGTGGAGGTAGACCCCAGTGGTAGAGATCATTGATAGAACTCTTGGCTAGCACACCCAAGGACTATGTTCTAGCATTGGAAAACAAAATGACAGTCTCCAGACTCTCTTCTCACTCACTCCTTAGTCCCTACTGACAGGGACCAGAGAAATGGAGCCTTCTGGGTACTATCCACTTCCACAGGTACTATCTACTCCCTTGCTTTTACTATTTATGTTGCTTGATATATATCCATATAGGTAAAATAAAGGTAAGATAGAAATTCTTAAAATATGCGTAGTACATATAGTGGATACATTAAATACGTATTACGTAAGTGTTTGAATGAAGTTCAACAATCTAGTACAAAGGAGCTATTGTTCATTTAGTCTGAGTGCTGAAAGACTGAAGGCACACGTGCTACTATAAACAAATCTCCCATCCACCCTCCTGTAAACAAACCTAATGACACTCACTGGGACACACCCACCCACCCACACATATGTGCACGTGCACACGCACACATACACACACACACACACACACACACACACGGAAGTAGAAGTGAGGAAGTGAGGCTCTCTGGGAAAAGGAAGATGATTAGCAGGAGTTGGAGGAGGACAAGAGCTAGTGAGGGCGGTGATGACTGAAATATATTAATGTGCATGTGTGAAATGTAATGAAATCCATTATTATGTATAATTAACATATGCTAATAAAAACGTTAAATAAAATAGGAATGGCTGGAGAGATGGCTCAGCAGTTAAGAACACTTGCTACTGCTACTCTTGCAGAAGACCCAAGTTCGTTTCCCAGCACCCATATCCGGAGGCTCACAATCATCTGTAACTCAGCGCCAGGGAATCTGATGCCCTCTTCTGGCCCTCTCTGGCACTACACTCATGTACACAGAAACACACAGACTTACAAAACAAAAATAAAATCTTAAAAAAATAAATAAAATAGGAAAAAATAAAAGAAATCTGTGCTTTAAATGTCTTATTTGGATAGTGGGGTTTTTTGGTAAATGATAGCCTTTAGGAATAAATTGAGTAAAGATCATAGTAAGATTATATGATTTGGTGGTACACAATTTAGATTCAGGTGAGGCCAAGTGTGGTGGTGCATGCCTTTTAATCCCAGCTTTTAGGATATAAAGGCAGGTAGATCTCTGTGAGTTCAAGGCCAGCCTGGTCTACATAACAAGTTCCAGGCTAGCCAGGGATACATAGACCATATCTCAAAATAAATTAGTAAATGATTTAAGTGGGGCTGGAGAGACGAGTCAGCAGTTGTAAATACTGCTGCTCTCGGAGAGGACCAGAGTTTGGTTCCCAGCACCCACAAGGTGGCTCACAAACACCCGTAACTCCAGCCCCAGGGGATCCAAAGCTTCCAATGCCTGCTGACCTCCACGGGCATCAGGGAGACATGGAGTACATATACATACATGCAATCAAAACATCCATATACATCAAATAAAGTAAATCTAAAAATGGAGTCTAGGTGCAGGTGAACAGTTGTATTACATGATAAGAGTTATAAGGAGACATTAAGACTGAACAGATAATAAGAACTGTGGTATCACAGGCATGTATACCATTTGGTATTCAACGCAAAATGATAATGTGATTTCTTTTCTTCCCAAGACAGGGTCTCATGTAGCCCAGGCTAACTTTGCAGTCAGGGATGATGAACTTCTTATCTTCCTGTTTCTGTCTCCCAAGTACTAGAACCGTAGATGTGCCACCATGCCTGATTTAGAGAATGTGGGGATTTAAGTGTTAAGAGAATGTTTTCAAGGAAATGACACAATATATAGTGTGATACATAACATAGACTCTAACTTTAGAGCAAACAGAAAACTTTTCTTTCTTTTTCCCTCCACCCTGTTCCCTATCACAGGGTTTCTCTGTGTAGCCCTGGCTGTCCTGGAACTCACTCTGTAGACCAGGCTGGCCTCAGATTCATAAATCCACCTGCTTCTGCCTCTTGAGTCCTGAGACTAAAGGTGTGTGCCACCTCCACCTGGCTCAACAAAAAAAATTTCAACTGGGAAAATTATAAGGTGAGATAAAATATTGAACTATTGTATCTTGGAAGAAAAGCAAAATTAGAGAATTTAGCCCTGGGGGAGAAGTATCACAAGGAGAAATAAATCTATAGTAGGTATTTTTTAACGATTATGAAGCTAAGGTTATATTGCTCAGTGATAGAGTGCTTGCCCAGAAAACAAGACGTCCTAGTACCTATATACATAAATAAATAAACAAACAAATATAAAAAATGAAAAACGGGTCAGAGAGAGGACTCAGTGTGTAAAGGCGCTTGCTGCCAACCTGCCAACCTGAATTCAATCCCCAGGACTCACATGGTGGAAGAAGAGAACCCACTCCATCAAGTTGTCCTCTAACCTCCATATGTGCATCTGAGTGCTCGTGTGTGCACATGCACACGTACACATACACACACACACACACACACACACACACACACACACACACACTATAAAAGAAATTAGGAAAAACCCTAAAACAACTAAGATTTCTATACAGAAGAGGGCTGAGGGCTACTGACCTGCATGCATGAGGCTTGGGTTTAATCTCCAGAACAGGGAGGGGGAAAAAGAAAAGGTTCAGTTAGGAGACACAGTTTGCACCCAGAACTAGTCTTGGGCAAGTGGGCCCACTTGAGAATGTGCTAGAATAGAAAGCAGAGGGTGGCCATCATTAAGAGGGTTGCTAAGGGAATAGCATCTTCCTATTGTGTAAAGCAGGCACATGCAGCCTGATACAACAGGGGTCCCAGGCTGCCGACAGGTTAATAGGCCACTGTTCAGAGAAGGATGTGTGTACACAGTGCACTCAGGTAAGGGTCTTAGGCTGCCAAATGCATTCCTGAAAAATGGTTGGCATGTGTATAGTCCAAAGAAACGGAGTTCCAGATTGCTAAACTTGCCTGCTTCTCATGAAACATACAGAGAGAATGAAAAGGAAAAATATCTAGTTGTGTGTTGGTGGTGCACACCTTTAATCCTAGTACTTGGAGGCAGAAGAGGCAGATCTATGAGTTCAAGACCAGCCTGGTCTACAGAGAGAGTGCCAGGACAGCCAGGGCTACACAGAGAAACCCTGTCTCAAAAAACAAAACAAAACAAAAAACAAAAAGAAAAAAGAGAAATATTTAGTTTTAGAATTCTAATAAAACATAAGAGGATTCTTTGATATGCAATGAATAAGTTAATAGGATCTACTATGTGTCAGGTGGTTACGTGTACTTAGGAAAGAACACTGGACAAAACCTTTTTTCCTTTTGAGGCAGCATCTCAGATAGCCCAGATTGGCCTTTAACTCATTCTGAAGCCCTGAACCTCTGGATTTCCTGATTCTACTTCCAACGTGCTGGATTTTAGGTGTGCACCACCATGCCCACCTCAAAAACCTCTTTATAGATCAGTCCTGTCCAGTCACAGGTGCAACTGAGCAGGGGTAGACGAGGCATGGGTGAGCAGCAGATCTCTGCGAGCCCCGCACTTGGGAGCTGGAGAGTCAAGTTAGAGGCTGCATGAGCAGTTTAAAACCATCCTGTACTAAACACTGGAGTTTGTTGTTGTTTGTTTGTTTGTTTTCCAAGACTGGACGTGTAGCTCTGACTGTGATGGAACTCACTCTGTAGACCAGGCTGGCGGCTGTCTGGTATTAAAGATGTATGTCCCCACTGCCTGGCTATAAGCAGAGATTTTTAGAATAGTCCTGAATACATAGCTGACCCTTTCTCCAAATACCAGTGTTGGGGGAAAAGGAAAGAGAAGAAAGAAAAGGGCACAAGTAATTTGAGATTTGTAGTGAACACTTACCCAGCGTGGTGGCATAAACCTATCATTCAAATATTGTAGAATATGGAGGAAGGGAAATTTAGTAGTTCAGGATCATCTTCAGGTACATAGCTAGTTCAAGGCCAGCTGTTTTACACAAGACCCTATCTCAAAAGAAAAAAAAAAAAGAGAGAAATATGAAACAAGCCAACGAAAGTAACCACTTCATTGGGTAGTAGTGACATAGTTTATTGTGGCTGGAGAAAGATGGTTCAGCAGTTAAGAGCCTTGCTGCTCTTTGTAGAGGACCTAGGTTCAGTTCCCAGCACCCATAAGAGGCAGCGCACTACCATCTGTAACTCCACTATCAAGGGCACCCTATTGTGCTCTGCTGGTACCAGTTCATTCTTTCTTTCTTTCTTTTGTTTTTTTCGAGACAGGGTTTCTCTGTGTAGCCCTGGCTGTCCTGGAACTCACTCTGTAAACCAGGCTGGCCTCGAACTCAGAAATCCACCTGCCTCTGCCTCCCAAGTGCTGGGATTAAAGGTGTGTGCCACCACTGCCCAGCCTACCAGTTCATTCTTGATGCACATAAATTCACACAGGCACACACAAAAGAAAAATGTTAAAAAATATATAGTTTACTCTCCTTTATAAAAGTAATAAGTACATTTTCATACCTATGCTACTATATTCCTTCAAATGTTTAATTAGGAGCACTATGGCTTGAGAAAGCCTCATTACCCACCTAGTGAGACACAGTACCACTTATGAAGCGACTGTCTCTTTTCTGTCATGTATTCTGTAGGAATGACCTAAGCCAAGGTGATCCTACTCAGGATCATTTCCTATTTAAGAAGACTCTTTTGCAAGTCTGGAAGATGATTGCCAGTCACAGGTAGGTTTCCAAAGGGAGATTATCTCCGGAACCAAAACACATACTTGGATATGAGCACAGAAGGGGATATGTCCATCCCTTATACAAGCCACAGTTTGGGGTGTGGGTTGTGCCTCTCCAGAGTGCATGAAGTCCTAGGTTTCATCTGAGCATAGCAAACACTGGCTGGGGCCACACAAGCCTACCATCCCAACCTTAGGGAAATGGAAGTATATGCCTCCTTCCCATATAGCAGATCTTCTTTCCCACAGTAACAGGTGCTCAGAGCAATGGATATGACTCAGTTGGTAAAATGCTTGCCAGGCAGTCATGAAGCCCTAGATTTAATTCTCAGTGCTTCATACACCTGTATACAGGTATACAGCTATAGTCCCCGCACTTGAGGAGTCAAGGTAAGAGAATCAGGAACGCATGGTCATCCTTTGTCTTTGTAATATAGCAAGTTTGAGGCTAGCCTGAGCTACATGAGACCCTGCCTCAAAACAAACAAATGACTAGAGAGAGAACACAGCAGGTCGAGCACTAGCTGCTCTTGCAGATGACATGGGTTCAGTCCCCAGCACCCACAGTGCCCAGCACTCAAGTTCCAGGGGATGAGACGACTTCTTCTGGCTTCTGTGGGCACTACATACATGTAGACATATATACATGGACTCGAAACTTTCATTCACAAAACATGAAATAAATATTTTTAAAAGGGAAACTAAAAATCAGGGTCTTGGAAACCTTGAACAAATTTGTGAGCCCTTAATTTAAAAAGATCACGATGAGCCTGGCATGGCATAGGTGGTGCACTTGAATCCCAGCACTCAAGAGGCAGAGGCAGATGGATCTCTGTGAGTTCGAGGTCAGCCTGGTCTACAAAGCAAGCTCCAGGACAGCCAGGGCTACACAGAGAAACCCTGTCTTGAAAAATTAAAAAGAAAGAAAAGATTATAGTAATAGTTAAAATATTTCACAGGTTGGACCCCCCTGCCCCTGCCCCACATTCTATCTGCTTGGGAAGTCAACAAGAAGTCATATGTCATCATTGCTGCTTGTTTGTTCTTGCTCTGTAGCCTGGCTCACTTAGAACTAGAACTCAATATGCTGTCAAGGCAGGCCTCCAGTTCTTGGTGATCCTCCTGTCTCAGCTCCCTTAGTGCTATGGAGCCACCATGCCTAGCTTACTCTGTCATTTAAGTGTTCTTGTTACTTGCCACTCATCTCCCTAAGACTGACTTGCACGCAGGCGTCTTTACCCTCTTTGGGTTTGTTTCTTACAGGTTTAGCAGCCCATTTCTGAAACCTGTGTCGGAAAAGCAGGCCCCAGGATACAAGGATGTGGTGAAAAGGTCAGTAGAAAGGGCCAAGGGGAAGGCTGGTCGCCTTTCTATTTTTTATTTTATGTATTTGTTTGTTTGTTTAGAGACAGTGTGTCATAGAGCCCAGGGTAGCCTTAAACTGGCTAGATAGCTGAGGATGGCCTTGACCTTCTGCCCTCCTGTCTCCAATTCCTAAATTCTGGGATTATAGGCTTATACTACCATTTTTTTGAGGTGCTGAGAGTTAGACTCAGGGCTTAGTGGTTGCTAGGTAAGCACTGCCAGCTGTGCTACAACCCCAGGCTGGCTCCGCTCTTCTCTTTGTTGTTTTTGTCTTGTGGGCTGCATGTAGCCCAGGCTGGCTCAGCTCTTCTGTTTGTTGTTTTGTGGGTTCCATGTAGCCCAGGCTGGTCTCAAATAGTTGAAGTTGACCTTGACTTCCCAATCCTTCTGCTTCTACCTCTGAAGTGCTAGGACTACAAGCCCGAGCCACTCCACCAGGCCCTTGGTTGTCTCTTTGTCTGTCTTTTCACTCTATTTCCCATCTCTTAGGCTACTTACCTTATTTATGGTACTCACGAACTCAAGATATATTCTACAGCCAGTGAAGCTCTGGCTTAAAAAAATTTTTTTAAATATGCTTTCTGCTCTCCACCCCAACATTATCAACATTGGTTTTAAACTTGTGGGTTCTGTTTCTTCCCGTTTCTGCTTCTCTGCTAACTGAGATTACAAGGGCTTTTGAGACAACGTACCCCAGGGTGGGCTCAAACTTAGCTAACAATGATCTTGAACTCCCGAGCCTCCTGCCTCTACTTCTTGAGCTCTAGAGTCACAGGGATTGTTAATGTTTTGTTTTAAAATTTGTTTGCCAATTGTCTAACTGGAGATGTTTCTGCCTGCCCCAGTCTACACAGTGCTACAACTACACATGTGTGCGCAAATCACCTGGTCCTTCCATATTTGACAATATTTCCTTGAAACAAATTTTAAGGGGGACCCTGTGTTCATTCAGGAAGATAGTTTTAGACATGTTAAGATAAAGATGTTAAATAGAAATTAAAAACGTTGGCTAAGTGGAAAGTTTTGGATGTTAGCATAGTACATCTAAAATGTTGCCATAATGGAGTCTGTCTCCGTCAGTGAGTGTTGACCTTGCTGTCATGAGGACCTGAGTGGATCCCCAGCACCCATGTAAAAGGCTAGGCACAGTGGCAGTGGCACCTCCCTATAGCTGCATTGCTGGGGCACGGAGACAGGAAGATCCCAGGGTTTGCTGGCCAGCCAGGCTAGAAGAGACAATGAGCTGTAGGCTCAGCCAGAAAACAATTGAGCAAGACACTGATATTAATCTCTGGCCTTAATGTGGACAAGCACACACTCCCCCCACATATACACGTACACACACACACACACACTCACATATACACGTGCACTTACACATTCACACTCACGCACACACTCTCAAACACTTACATATACTATACACAGGCACATATTCATATATATATATACACACACTCACACACATATACACACATACATACACACACACTCACACATTCACATATACACAGGTACACACTCATTCACATACACACTCACACACACACATCTGTGCTGCTATATAAAATGTCACTAAGTGTATAATTTATGAACAACAGAAATGTATTTGCCATGGGTTTGGAACCTGGAAAGTCTGAGATCCAAGCGTCTACAGACCTGGCGTTTGAGACAGTTAGTCTCCTCCTCACAGTACAGCCGCACACGAAAACACAAAAACCCTGTTACAAACAAACAAACAAACTAATTTTAAAAAAGAGATGGTCCTGAGTTTTAGAAATTTCAGATATAGATTTCTGAACCTTGAGAGTGTTGTCACTGTTAAGAACTATGGGGAGTTTTGAAGTGGGACTGACGATTCAGATTGACAGGTTTATTGGAAGGGTAAACTTAAGTTACCCTGTGAATTTATGGGGACAGGGAATGGATAGTGTTGTTTGAAGTGTCCCCCATAGACTCAGACATTTGAGTATTTGGTATGCAGCTGGTGGCACTGCTTGGGAAAGTTATGAAACTTTTTGTTTGTTTGTTTTCAACGGTTTCTATGTGTAGCCCTGGCTACGTAACTTTTAGAATAGTGAGCCGCACTGGAAGAAGTGGGTCACTGGAGGAACTCCATTTCACTGGTAACACGTGGAACTTGGCAGAACTCCCTAAATTTCCAGTGATACATGGCAGCCATGAAGGATTTTGTAATCGTTTCTCTGAGGACAAAGCATCTGATCATACTCCAAGACTTTAGATGCTGTCCAAGAGGGACCTCCCACGGTGATTCTAGCCATGTCAACAGCTACCAGTGTCTAAAAGCAGACCCTGGGTTCATCGCTTTCTAATTGAGCCTTTGAGGAAGAAAGAGCCCAGCGTATGAATGCTCTTATGAGCCTATGAAGAGACTCCAATGAACTTGAACATTTCAAAATATCCTCAGTTCTGGCAATTAAAAATAATAAAACTCAGGTTGAAACTTAACCCCTAACAAAACAGTATTAAGAGGAGTTTGCCTCTTAAGAGGTACACGCCTTTAATCCCAGCACTCGGGAGGCAGAGGCAGGCAGATTTCTGAGTTCGAGGCCAGCCTGGTCTACAGAGCACGTTCCAGGACAGCCAGGGCTACATGGAGAAACCCTGTCTCAGAAATCAAACAGATAGGGCTGGAGAGATGGCTCAGTGGTTAAGAGCATGAACTGCTTTTCCAAAGGACCAGGGTTCAACTCCCAGCACCCATAAGGTAGCTCATAACTGTCTGTAACTCCAGCTCCAGAGGACCTGACACCCTCTCACAGACACGCATGTAGGCAAAACACTAATACATATAAAAATAAATAATTTAAAAAACAAACAAAAGGCTGGGCAGTGGTGGCGCGTGCCTTTAATCCCAGCACTTGGGAGGCAGAGGTAGGTGGATTTCTGAGTTCGAGACCAGCCTGGTCTAGAGTGAGTTCCAGGACAGCCAGGGCTACACAGAGAAACCCTGTCTCGAAAACACCAAAAAAACAAACAAGCAAACAAACAAAGAAACAAAACAAACAAAAGAAGAGGTGTAGTCTTTAGGAAGTGATTTGAGTAAAGGAATTCATCTTTATGAGTTGGTATTGGTGTGCTTGAGTTTAAGATGGAAAGATATTTCTTGCTTTTCCTCCATACAAGTTTGCAAAAGCATTCATTCCATTTTGGACTAGCAACAAGGACTATCTTAGAGGGGAGGTTAGGGCTGGGGGGTGGCTCAGCAAGTAAAGACGCTTGCTGCCATGCCTGATGGCCTGGGTTAAAGCCCTGGACTCGCTCTGGGACTGGGGAGGGGGTTAGCACAGCCACCAAGAACACTGGCTGCTCTTCCAGAGGACCCAACACCCTCTTCTGGCCTACTGAAGGCACCAGGCACACATGTGGTGCACAAACATAAATTCAGGTAGCACACCCATATATGTAACAACAACACAAGTTGTCCTCTGACCTCCACACACACTGTGACATGTACCCTCCTCTTTGAGAAAATAACTGAAAATTTAAAATATACTATTAAAAAATTAAAAGGCAGTAGATCAAACACCAAATGCTGTAGCTCTCTGTGTAGCATCTGGTGCGCACAATGTTCATCTGGGCTCCAAAAGGCTCAGTAGCCCGCCTTTCCAGCTGTGCTGTCCACAGCACACATAGGTGCCCTCTTGGCCCAACTCTGTTCTGTGCTGGCATCTGTCCTCAGTAGGAATGTCATGGCCCTCATATTTCAGTATCCTGGAGTCTCCCTAGCAACTTAGACGTCATCTTCACAGCCTCACACAATATGCAGTCCCCAAAAGGATTGTGGCCTACAGGTTGAGAACTGCTATCCTAGGTTCTAGAAATAAGACTGATGGAATATAATAATGGTAACTACGAGTGGCAGGCCTATTACTGTTGGGGTTATACAAGAGGCAATAGATTTTCGTTCCTTTTGATTCTCAAGGGTGTTTTATGTTTGATGTTGTCAGGAGTTTTGGTGATGGAGGTGTTGGGAATGTTTGTGAAGACATTTTTAGTTGAAATAAAATGAATAGTGTAATTATCGATGAGATGATTGTAGCAAATCCTGTGTGTGTGTCTAATTGTACCGGTGCCTCTAAAAACGATAATGATAAGTAATGCCTACATTACGTGGTTATCGAGAGGATTAATTTACTATAGAATGTGCTCAGCATAGTGCCTGACCTTTATAAATGATCAGATATGAGATATGATCTGCTGCTATTTTATTATTTTGTGAAAACTGAAATCTTTGAAAATTGCTATCTTCTAGTTTGCTTTCCATTGCTGTGATAAACACCATGACCAAAGTCAACTTGAGAGAGAAAAGGTTTTATTCCACCCCTTACCACTTGTAGGCCATGATCCAGGGAAGTCAGGACAGGAATTCAGATCAGGAACCTGGAGGCAGGAACTGAAGCAGAGGCCATGGAGGGGTGCTGCTTACTGGCTTGCTCATGGCTTGCTTAGCCTGCTTTCTTTCTTTCTTTTTTTTTTTTTTTAAGAATTATTTATTTATTATATTTATATGAGTATACTGTAGCTGTCTTCAGACACACCAGAAGAAGACATCGGATCCCATTACAAATGGTTGTGAGCCACCATGTGGTTGCTGGGAATTGAACTCGGGGCCTATGGAAGAGCAGTCGGTGCTCTTAACCGCTGAGCCATCTCTCCAGCCCATCAGCATGCTTTCTTACAGAACTCAGGACCATCTGTCCAGGAGTGGCACTACCCACAGTGGGCTGGGCCCTCCCACATACAAAACCAAAACCAAAACAAAACAAAGCAGCTCCTACATGCCCATAGGCCAGTCTAATGGTGACATTTTCTTACTCCGTGTTCCCTCTTCCCAGATGATCGCAGCTTGTATCAAGTTGACAAAAATAAAAACAAAAACAAAACAAAACAGTGTAGCTGCTATTTCACTAAGAACCAGTTCTCAAGAGCTTGCTATGGACACTACGGTTTTTGCTTGTCTGTCCTGTCTGTTCTGGGACAGGGTCTCACTCATACTGACTTGAATCACTGTGTACCTCACTCTGTCCTCAAACTCATGGTAATCTTCCTGCCTCGCCTCCAAAATACTAGTTCATTAGATCTTTCAGATTAAGGTTTGATTTCCTCTGGCTTCTGCAGACCCATGGACTTAACAACCCTGAAAAGGAATCTGTCTAAGGGACGAATTCACACCATGGCTGAATTCCAGCGGGATCTGATGCTGATGTTCCAAAACGCCGTGATGTACAACGACTCTGACCATCACATCTACCACATGGCCGTGGAGATGCAGCGCGAAGTCTTGGAGCAGATCCAGGTACTGAGTAGCGCAAGCTGCTACAGGGCAGGGGACCATGGTTTCTGGACTGGGATTATTTCTGAAGCCTGTGCAGATAAAGACGGTATGAAGGTGACCTTGTATCTTAGAGTCTATATTCAGAGGTAACCAAAGGGCCCGAAGGACTGGTGTGCTCTTGAGACTGGGAAGCTCCTTGTCTTTTTTTTAAAAATACCTTATTTATTTATTTATTTATTTATTTATTTATTTATTTATTTATTTATTTATTGTTTTTTCGAGACAGGGTTTCTCTGTGTAGCCCCGGCTGTCCTGGAACTCACTCTGTAGACCAGGCTGGCCTCGAACTCAGAAATCCGCCTGCCTCTGCCTCCCGAGTGCTGGGATTAAAGGCATGTGCCACCACTGCCCGGCGAAGCTCCTTGTTTTAATGGGTCCAGATTTAACACACAGTGGGATGAGGTTGTCTGGGGGAGGCCAGCAGCAAGATGGTGGGTGATGAGCAAGTAAAGGGCATGTCTGCTCTCAGAGGCCCAAGGTGTAAGGCTAAAAGCAAGTCGGGTGCTGGACCCATGTCTCGTTTGTTGCAACTGTTGACATTAGTGTACATGTATATTTCCCATATTTGGAGGAGAAGACAGCGTGAGTTCAAGGAGACGTGTACGGATTTCTCTTTTGGGAAGCATCAAACTTTAAAAAGTGTAGTTTTATCTGTTGGCCAATAAAAGAAATACAATTGCATACACTTCCTCTGTGGCCCTAAGGTTCATGGTTTCCTGTCTGTGCGTTGCTTCTGTAGGTTCTGAGTACTTGGCTGGATAAAAGGAAGGACTTGAGCAGTCTGGAATGAGTGCCAGCTAATCCAGTGGATGAAGGAAGCAGGCTTTGTTAGCCTGGAACTACAAGTCTGATTCTTTTTCAAGTTACAGCTCTCCTTAGGACTGGCCAGAGAAGATGTGAAGACTTATCTTTCTCTATTACCTTTCCAAATAAGGATAATAATGTCTTACTTCCTAACTCAGAAGTCAATTGTGCTTGCAGATGTAATATTTTTTAAAGGGGTGGGGTAGGGTCCTGAGATTGGGATTTATGATGTAAATATTGCCCAGATTTTTGTTGCATAGACTTAGAAGTAATTTGATTGAACCTTTTGTTTCTCTATAAATAAATATTTCACAAACTAAAGGCTTTGTTTGGTTTTTGAGGCAGAGTATCAAAACCCAGGCTTTCCTGGAAATCCCCATTGCATGCAGCCTCTGCCTCCAATGGAGTGCTGGGTATTAGAGGTACTCACCACCAGACCACCAGACCTTGCAAAAGGGGTTTCTAAATGATTGAAGAACCTGGAACTAGAGGGGACAGCATCATGTGGGGAAACACAGAAAGTATTTGCTGGGATGTAGCTCAGTGGCTAATTGCTTGCCTCAGTTTGATCCCAAGCACCACCCCTACCCCTACTCCCACCCCACCCCCAAAAACGGAAAAGAAAAAGAAAAGGAAGGAAAGAGAAAGTAAATAAATCTTTCATATAATGCCCAGGAGGGACTGGAGTGGCCCGAGAGAGGTGTCTGATTTATCTCATTTACAGATCGTGGATAAGGAACGCATCCTTCAAGTAGGTACCACGAAGAAAGGAGATGAATTAGAGAAGGGCTGGGGCTGAGGCTCAAAGCGTGCGTGCGTAAACCACAGAGACACAAGAAGAACTTGACTCCACAAAGGTGTTTTCTCACCTCCACATCACATCACACACACACACCACACAATAAACAAAGTTGTTTTTAAAATTAGGGGAGGAAATGTTAGAAATAGGTGCAGTACTATAAGTCTCAAAGAGAATAAAATGTGCGTGGTTAATTGTTGCTCTAGGTTAAAACAAACTAGAGCCTTAAAAAAAAAAAAAAAAAACGCGGCTGGGATTGGCCCTCTGCAGACACCGTTAGGAAACTAGCTTCGGGTCTCTTAGCAACGGACTTTGACAACACCTGAACGGAGGTGAGTGCAGCTTGGGATGGTCCTGCGTGATTTCCCGAGGACTTGAGGGCCCTGCCTTCCTGTCATGCCTAAGCCTGGACAAAGTGGTCCCTACGGGGTGGGGACCCTTCGCTAGGGCAGCCAGCTAGGGGCCTTCTCCTACAGAGCGACACTGATGCTATCCTCCAGCCACAGTCAAGCGGCTAAGGCTCCCCTTGCGTGCTGTACAAGTCGTATTCTTGCAAAACTGCTTGTAGATAAACATAGCTTCCATTTTTATAAATTAATCAAATCTAGCATCAAATATTGCCACAGGCTGATTTTGGGACGGGGACTCGTGCCGTTGCTGTGCATAGCTGGTCAGGAGATTTGTAAATTGTACCGGAAAACGCCAGAATGGAGGTATCAATGCCCCTGCCTCAGATATATGTAGAAAAAACCCTAGCCCTTATCAAGCCAGATGTTGTTGACAAAGAAGAGGAGATACACGATATTATTCTGAGATCTGGATTCACCATAATTCAGGTAACTTCCGGTGTCTCTTCTATTAGTTTTCCTTATACTTATATAAATGTAGCCACTAATTTATATACTTAGTAACATTAAGTTTACATTTCTAAATATAAAGGTTATATATAAACTGGATATGTAAGCACACATGCCTGTAATCTCGGTATCAGGCCGTGGAGGCAGGTCAGCTATGTACTGACTTCCAAGTTCAGCCTAGGCTCTGTGAGATCTGTCTCAAAAACAAACAAGTTACATGTAACAGACAAGTTTTTCACACTTCAAAGAATGTAGAATAAGACACCAAAGAAGCCAACTGCCTTTTGCTTCCTTTAACTTCCCCAGGGCATCTCTAGGAAGAGGTAATGACTTAACTACATTCTTTCTCCTGGGTGTTTCTAACATCTTGAATCATTAAATCAGAATCTAGCCAGGCAGTGGTGGTGCACACCTTTAATACCAGCACTTGGGAGGCAGAGGCAGGGGGATCTCTGAGTTTGAGGCTAGCCTGGTCTACAAAGTAAGTTCCAGGACATCCAGGGCTACACAGAGAAACCCTGTCTCAACAAACAAACAATCGAGGTTCTCAGGTGGGTGGCTCACTCAGTTGGTGGACCATATGCCTAGCAAGTATAAAACCATGTCGTCCATTGCCAGCAGTGCACAGACCCTGAAGTCCCAGTGTTTAGGAGACTGAAGCAAGAGGACCAGAAGTTCAATGAGGTCATCCCCAGCTGTATAGTGAGTTTGAGGGTAGCCTTGGCTACATGAGAATCTTTTTTTTTTTTTTTAAAGATTTATTTATTTATTTTATATATATGAGTACACCATTGCTCTCTTCAGACACACCAGAAGAGTGCATCGAATCCATTACAGATGGTTGTGAGCCACCATGTGGTTGCTGGGAATTAAACTCAGGACCTCTGGAGGAGCAGTCCGTGCTCTTAACCGCTGAGCCATCTCTCCAGCCTGAGACTCTTTGTCTAAGAAACCAAATGAACAAAGGAAGTCTCTTGATATATAGTCCAGGATGTCCTCCAACACAGGTGACCTCCTGCCTCTCTTTCATGAGAACTGGGATTAAGGTGTTCCCCTGCGTTTTGTTTTCTGATAGGACCTCATTTTGTAGCCAATGTGACTTCAAATTTGTGATTATTTGCTTCAGGCTCCTGAGTGCTGGAATTACACACGCTGTACCACTCACTAAGCCTGGCTTAATATTGATAGGGTTTTTTTTAGAAAGGTGAGGGAACTCCGACTTCTGTACCTTGCACACTTAACATGCTTAAAGTTATTTATTTATTTATTTAATTTTGACTTTTCAAGACAGGGTTTCTCTGTGTAGCCCTGGCTCTTCTGGAACCCGCTCTATAGACCAGGCTGGCCTCAAATTCAAAGTACTGAGATTAAAGGTGTGTGCCACCACTGCCTAGCTAAGTCCTTTTAAAAAAATCTTTATCTTTCTCTGTGTGTGTGTGTGTGTGTGTGTGTGTGTGTGTGTGATGTTGTGATGTGGTGTGGTTATGTGGGGGGGATGTGGTTGCTTATGGTGGTGGGTGGGGTAAATAGATATGTATGTGTGCTGTGGTTTATATGTTCGGGCAGGTATGGAGCGTGTGTGTGTGTGTGTGTGTGTGTGTGTGTACAAGTTACCTCAGGCCCCAGTCCTTACCTTTTTTGTTCTTTGGGACAGACTCTTTTGTTTGCTACTTCGAAATCGAGGCTAACTGGGTCCCGCGCCTCTGAGGTGCCTCCTGACTCCGGCTACCCTGTCTAGAGGTGTGCCAGGTTACAAAGCCACTCTACAGTGTTGGCCATTAGGAAGATTCTGGGGATCTAAGCCCAGGCCCTTACATCAACTACCAACACTCCTCTACCCACTGAGCCATCTCTCTAATTCTTAAGTCCTGCTGCAAACACAGTGATGTCTTTGTTTGGTTTTGCTTTAATTTTTCACAAAATTAAATATTACATCAGTTGTACCATTTAAAAGATTTTTAAATGCGTGGCATTAAATACACCCACATTGCTTTGTGACCCTCAACACTAGTCATCTGTATTTTCTCATCTCAAGAAAAGTTCTTGAGCCATGAACTTATTTTTTTTTTTTTACGATTTATTTCTTATATTTTATGTGCATTGGTGTTTTGCCTGCATGTGTGCCTGTGTGAGGGTGTCAGATTCCCTGGAACTGGAGTTACAGACAGTTATGAGCTGCCATGTGGGTGCTGGGAATTGAACCCTGGTCCTCTGGAAGAGCAGCCGGTGCTCTTAGCCTCTTGGCCTGTGGACTTACTTTTAGAAAGGGAAGAAGGTGTGCTGTGTCTCCACCTCCTCCAGCCCCCAGTAACCACTGTCCTTGTTTTTAACTAAAAAATGTGACTCTCCCAGCTATTTCATGTCATTGAAATTGAGGATGTTTTAAGGTTTGTCTGTTGGGCTTTATTGTGGTGGAGTCTCAGAAAGCCTGAAAACTTCTCCCTCTGTCCAGCAGATGGCAGTTGCTTCTTTGTCGAAAACTATGAGTTCTTTTTTTTTTTTTTTTTTTTTTTTGGTTTTTCCAGACAGAGTTTCTCTGTATAGCCCTGGCTGTCCTGGAACTCACTCTGTAGACCAGGCTGGCCTTGAACTCAGAAATCCGCCTGTCTCTGCCTCCCAAGTGCTGGGATTAAAGGCATGCGCCACCACTGCCCAGCGAAAACTATGAGTTCCAGTGCACGTATTTGGTATCGATGTTTCTCAAACTAATTTCAAAGGATTTTTTTTTTTTACCTGATTTCATTTTAAACTAACCAATAGAATCATTAATTTTGAATTGACTTTAAAAATGAACTCTAAATTTTTAAAATTATGCTGCAGGAGCTAGCACACCTGAAGAAAGTCGTCCCCTGTTTAGGGACAGTAAGGCAGTAAGATTACACTGGCAGTCAGCCTGGGCTACATAATAAAACCTTGTCTCAAAACAAACAAACAAGCAGCCTGTATCCTGGGCACGGTGAAGTGGGGTGGGCCCCTCCTAAGCAAGGAGTCATGTGAGAGCTAGATTTCTTGGCAACTGGCTGTAGAGTTTATCAGAATATGCCTTTGTATGGTCTGGGGAATCTCTAGACCTTGTAATACCACGTCTGGAGGTAAACTAGTGTATATTGCTTCAGAGAGGTGATCTCACTCTGTAGCCCTAGCCAACCTGGAACTCACTATGTAGACCAAGCTAGCCTTGATTGCAGGGTGACTGTGTGTGTGTGTGTGTGTGTGTGTGTGTGTGTGTGTGTGTGTGTGTGTGCATGTGTGCATGTGTGCCAGGAGATGGCATCAAATTCCCTGTAGCTGGAGTTACAGGTGTCTGTCTGGTGGATACCCTATTTGTCATGTAGGTGCCAGGATTCCTCAGGATTGCTCAGCAAATACTCTTTTAAAAAAAATCATTTTAGCCCAGTGCTGATAGCACACACCTTTAATCCCAGCACTTGGGAGACAGAGGCTGTTGGATCTTTGTGAGTTCGAGGCCAGTCTGGTCTACAGAGTAGCCAGGGTTACGCAGAGTAATCCTCTTCCAAACAACAAAAGTTCTTGTGTTTACTTATGTGTGTTTATATATGTGTGCACATGCACAGTGGATGTATTGTGGTCTAAAAACTTGAGGGAATCCATTCTTTCTTCCCCACATGTTAATTCATGGGATTGAACTTAGAACCCCAGCCTTGGCAGCAGCCCAGGGATCATTTATCTAAGTGGGATAAATACTTCCTCTGAACGTATTTAATTATCATTTACTTTCTGTATAATAACGCAAAGATAATTGCAGGCATGTGCCACCATGCCTGGCAAGTTATTAATGTTTTAATGAGCTTTTGCCGAGGTGTCACTTTAAATGCTTTTGTCGACTTCGTTTTGTTTACAGAGACGGAAACTACACCTGAGTCCTGAGCACTGTAGTAACTTCTATGTGGAGCAGTATGGGAAAATGTTTTTCCCAAACTTAACAGCTTATATGAGCTCTGGACCTCTTGTTGCTATGATATTAGCTAGACATAATGCCATCTCTTACTGGAAAGAACTTTTGGGACCAAGTAATAGTTTAATAGCCAAGGAGACTCACCCGGACAGGTAATTTCCATTGAAAGTGGTCTGAGAGATTTGTGCACCACTATGCACAGCTAGCATGTAAATTTCCAGGTAGTTTGGAAATTGGTAATTATGTCACATCGCAGCTTAAGTGTGTAGTAGGGACTGCCTCCATGCTAACTCATTCCCTCCTTCGGTGCAGTGGTTTGTATGTAAGAAAAGAAGGCACACACCTGTAATCACAGCATTTGGGAGGTAGAGGCCGGAGGATGGGGAGTACAAGGTCATCAAGATGGTTCACTGAGGAGAACCGCATACCAGAATCCAAACTTGGTTCCCAATATCGACATCATGCAGCTCATGACTATGAAGTAGTATTTGTAAAATTATACCTTATTTATTTATTGTTTGTGAGCATGTATGTTTTGCACATGTGGAGGTCAAAATACAACTTGTGGGATTTTCTCCTCTCCTTTCTACTGTGTGGGTTCCGGGACAGAACTCAGGTCACTGGGCTTGGAGGCAAGTGCTTTTAGCAGCTGAGCCAACTCACTGATCCTAAAATAGGATTTTTAATAGGACAATAAGAATTTTTAAAATTTGTTTTCTGGACATGGTGGTACATACCTTTAACCTTAGGACTTCAGAGACAGAGGCAGGCAAATTTCTGAGAGTTCCAGGCCAACCAAGGATATGTAGTCGAGAACATGTCTCAAAAAAAAAATCCACTTTTCAACATAAGCACTAGTTTCTAGAAATGAAATAGTTATTGCGTTTTTTTTTTAAAAAAAATTTAATTTATTTATTATATGTAAGCACACTGTAACTGTCTTCAGACACACCGGAAGAGGGCATCAGATCCCATTACAGATGGTTGTGAGCCACCATGTGGTTGCTGGGATTTGAACTCAGGACCTTAGGAAGAGCAGCCAGTGCTCTTGACCATCTCTCCAGCCCCAGTTATTGCAATTTTGAATTTATATTTCCTTTTCACTTCTCACAAGTATTTTCTTCACCTAGAGAATGCCTGTTTCCACAGAGGATGCTACTGGCATACAGAAATGTATTTGGCCCTCATCTAAGTGTATTAAAAGCATAAAATTAAGTTAGTGATGACTTGTCTATAAAAAAGAAAAGAAAAAGACTGGCAAGATGACTCAGTGGGTAAAGTGGTTGCTGCCAAGCAGGAGGATCTGGATTTGAACTCAGGACCCATGCCCTGGAAGGAAAAAAACCCACTTCCAGAGTAGTCCTCTGACCTCCACATGTGCCTCCTCCCTCCCCCAAACTCTCTGATACAAATGAAGGAAGAAGTGTCAGAATGGAAGGACAACGTCTTTAATTCTCTCTAGCTTAAGGGCAATATACGGTACAGATGAGCTAAGGAACGGGCTTCATGGGAGCAATGACTTCGCCGCCTCGGAAAGGGAGATTAGGTTCATGTTTCCAGAAGGTGAGTCTGTTTGCCTGCTTTCTCGGCTGCGCCTCCAATTTGTTCACCTCTTAAAGTTTGTCTTGTCTCTTGAAAACATGGCTGGGAGGGAAGATAGACTTCCCTCCAAACATGCTTTGGTATATTTTCAGGCTGTGAGTCATTAAAACCTGAAGCCAGAAGGGCCTGGGATGCAGCTCCATTTGTAGGGAGTTTGCTGAACTCCTGGGAAGTCCTGGGTTTGGGTCCCAGCACCAGATAAAGTGGGGCATGAGGCCACAGGTCTGTAATCTTAATCTTAACCCTACAGATTGAGGGCAAGAGGATCAGAAGTTCAATTGTTAGCCCAATGGGAAGCTAATCTACGAACAAACAAACCAAAAAAACTCTCAGCACCTGGGAGGCAGGCGGGTGGATCTCTGTGAGTTCCAGGCCAGCCAGGGCTACACAGAGAGCCCTGTCTCAATAATACAAAAGCAAAAACAAGAGTTGGAGAGAAGGCCCAGCATCTAGAGCACTCACTGCTCTTGCAAAGGACCAGAGTTCAGTTCCCAGCACCCACATGGCAGCTCACCACGGTTCATAACCCCAATTCCAGGGAATCCAATAGCCTCTCTGACCTCCTCGAGCACCAAGCAAACAGCTGGTGCATGTACATATATGCAGGCAAAATATTCACACACATAAAATAAGTATTTTTTTAAAACAGAAACAAACAGAAAACAAAACAAGTCTTGAAGTCAAAAGTGGAAAAGTGAGCATCACATACAGAAGTAAACTGTGTCCCTAGGAAAGCTCTGGAGAGTGAGTTTCTTTGTTTCTTTCCTTCTCCTGAGCTAGATATGTTTAGGATGCTCTTTCTCCTGTTCTGCTGTAATTCTTCCTAATTACCCGTGACATGTGTCGGTAAGTGGAGAATGAAAGCCTAACCAACTAACAAGAGTAAGGCACCCACGAAGGTGGTGCGGTCTCTGCCCCAACTGCTACTCCTTTGTTCTGTGCTCAGTAAACTTGTCTTTTTTCAAACAAAACGAGTCAAGAAAGTCTTGAGTCAATGTGAAAATGATAATCCCACATCCTTTCTGATTTCCTCCAGTTGGAAGTCATGAAGCCGGTGAGCCTTTAAAAAGCAGACAGACTGAGAAACAGCGCTGTATTTACGTTCTGGGGAGTGGACCTTGGGCCCCACACCAGGCAGACCTTACAGTGGGCTGCTTGGGCCTCCCTATTTACCTACTTATTTTAAAGATTATCTTATTGTTGTTTATGTCTGTATAAATGTGTACCACCTGTGAGCAGATGACCTCAGAGGCCAAAAGGCATTGGATCCCTGGAGTTGGAGTTACAGACAGTTGTGAACCACCTTGTGTGAGTGCTGAGATCTGAATTTGGGTCCTCTAGAAGAAAAATTGACCTTAACCATTGAGCACCCCACCCCACCCCCTTTTCTTTTATTCTGAGACAGGCCTGTATGTCTTGGCTGGCCTTGAATTACTGATCTTCCTACCTCCACCTTCTGAGCACTGGGATCTCAGGCATGTACTGCAGTCTGGTTTTCCAGTCCTCTGTTTTGAGTCACGGTCTCAATATGCTATCCACAGATAAGCCTGCTTTGGTTCATGTGCCAGCCTCCTGAGTGGCTGCTGGCGTTGGTTTGGATTGCTTTTCTTCTTTTCTGTGTGGTGGTTATTGTCATTTTTAAAAAGTTTTAAATTATATTTATTTCTCTATATAATCACAAATTCAGCAAGCACCGTGTGTAAATAGTACCTTAGTAAACAGGTAAAGCGTGGGCATACAGTTGCTATCACAGCATTCAGTGACCAGGCAGGAAAGTTTGATGCCAGCCTAGTGAGTCCCATGCCAGCTTGGACTACAGTGAGACCCTATCAGATAGCCAGTAATAATATCAATTATAATACTTTAATAATAAATGTAAAGATGTAAAACTCAAATCTGAAGCTCATGAGTGTCTCATGACAGCTAAAAACTCTTGAAGGCATACCTTTTGATAGCTGTATAATGTTTAATCACTTGTATTTGCTTTTTAGTGAGAACTTATTTGTATTTGCAGTGATTATTGAACCCATTCCAATTGGACAAGCTGCTAAGGACTATTTAAATTTGTATGTAGCACCAACCCTACTTCAAGGACTCACGGAGCTTTGTAAGCAAAAGCCAGCAGATCCTTATGTAAGATACCTTTTTATTCTTACTAAAGAATACTTGCTGTTTGTGGTTTTCATAGTTAAAACTGTAAATCTGTTTGTTTCTGAGACAGGGTCTCACTATGTAGTCCTGGCTTTCCCTAGGGCTCACTGCATAAACCAGGCTGGCTCAAGCTCACAAAGATCTACTTGCCTCTGCCTCCTGAGGGCTGGGATTAAAGACACCACCAGGCCTAGCTAATATTTATTCTTTCAGTCTGAAGACTCAAAAGTTCTGAGGCTTGCTTGGGTTATGTGTTGACTCCATGGTAACCAAGCAGGACAATTTAGTGAGACACAGTCTCAAAATAAAAATTTACTTGGGAGGTGGAGTCAGGCAGATCTCTGTGAATTCAAGATTTGTCTGGCCCACATAGTGAATTTCAGGCCAGTCAAGGCTATATAGTGAGACCCAGTACAACCCCAAATGGTGTGTGTTGGGGGGCTGGGGAGGGGTTGGAGAGACAGGCAAAGCACTTACTGTGCAAACCTCTCTTCCCTCCTGGGATTCCACAGAATGTAAGCAGAGAATCAGCTCCCAAAAGTTGTCCTCTGAGCTGGGCAGTGGTGGCACATGCCTTTAATCCCAGCACTTGGGAGGCAGAGGCAGGTGGATTTCTGAGTTAGAGCCCAGCCTGGTCTACAGGACAGCCAGGGCTACACAGAGAAACCATGTCTCAAAAAACCAAATACATTGTAAACAAGCTGCTACTGATCCATCAGGTATGCAGAAGAGACTTAGGAGCTGAACTGCAACCCCCCACCCCCACCCTGAGTGCACCTTTAACCTCAGCAGAGGCAGCTAGATCTCTAGGAGTTCAAGTCCAGCCTGGTCTACAGAGTAAGTTCCAGATAGCCTCGGCTGTGAGAACCTGTCTGAAAAAATTTTTTAAAGATTTTTAATTTTTCAGTTGATAGGCTCATTATACATCAAATATTGAAATGTTTATTGACTTTAGTTTTTCTTTTTCCATAGATCTGGCTCGCTGATTGGCTGGTGAAAAATAATCCCAACAAACCTAAACTTTGTCATTTCCCAGTAACAGAAGAGTCTTAGTCTGCTCCTCAGAGCGAGTGCCAAGTTACCTTACTGTAAGAAGCTGTGCACCAAGTTCTTTACATTAAAAAACACATATGTGTCTCTGTGTGGGTATATGTTTGCCTGTGAGTGCAGGAACCTGAGAAGCTGGAGGCACGGGTCCTGTGGAGCTGGAGTTACAGGTACTTAAGTCACCTGGCAGGAGCTTTGGGAGTCACACCTGGGTCTTCTGCAAGAGTGTATACATTCTTTGCTACTAAGCTATTAATTAATTAGTTAATTAATTAATTAGTTTTTGTTTTTCATGACAGGGTTTCTCTGTGTGGCCCTAGCTGTCCTGGAACTCACTCTGTAGACCAGGTTGGCCTCGAACTCAGAAATCCACCTGCCTCTGCCTCCCAAGTGCTGGGAGTAATGGCGTGTGCCCCCACTGCCACTAGTCTAGGACTTTAAACTCAATACCCAAAAGACAGAGGAAGGTAGATTTCTATGAGCTTGAGGCCAGCCTGGTCCACATAGTGAAATGTTCTCCTCCTCCTCCTCTTCCTCCTCCTCCTCCTCCTCCTCCTCCTCCTCCTCCTCCTTCATGTTATTATTATTATTAGTTTTATTGTGCAGTTCTGCTAATGGGACCTAGGGCTTTGTGTGTGGGACCTAAAGCTCTTTCTCTCTACAGGCTAGATCCTAGTTCTTCTTTACTCTTTAGACTGGGTCTACCTAAGTGTTCAGAGCAGCTTTGAACTGACAATTCTCCTACCACAGTCTGGATCATACTTGAATTGATCAGCTTGAATTGAAATTATCAAACATATATATTTGAGAAGTTTGCACCCCAAAATACCGACCCTGCTTGCTCTTTTGCAGTCAGCTCCTTGTAGGAACTATTTAGATTGAACTGTGATTTGGACATAGCCCAGGTCTCAGCTGCTGTTTCTGTCACTACAGTTGCTCTTGGGTCTTTCTCCTGTTGATTCTCTCACCATTAGCAACAGCTGAGTTTACTCTGATTGAGACTATACAGTGTCTGAAAAATCTGAGATCGGGGACTTTCAGGCCTACAGAAAAGCGGGCTTCTAGAGTAGAGTCCACTGGTTTCTGGCAGTTTCAGATACAGACTAGAATGACTTCTGACTTCACCAAAGACAGGCCTGCAGAAGACCTCTGCTCAGGCAGGCTCCTTTCCTATTAACTGGCCCACTGATCCTCCTGGATTGGAAGCCTGGAGTTCTGCCTTCCTCTTCTCATCCAAATCAAAGGCTGAAGACGCTGATTGATGCCTTTTGTTCCCAGACCAAATTGGTTTTTATAGCCCACCCCCTGCCGCTGCCATCTGCTCCAAGGGGAGTCTCGTCCCCAGGCCTCCTGAGCAGCACTGCTGTTGGTGGAGCACATCTAGGAGGAGGAGGAGGGGGAGGAGGAGGGAGCAGTTAGCAGACAAACAAAGGTTAATCCCGCCAACAGCCCCAGCACTGGAATCATACAAACCGCCATTTCTCCCTGACTTGTGCCTCATTAGCATTTCAGGGCTGAAGTGGAGAACTGCTTCTTGAGAGTCTGGCTTCCCTAAAGCTCAAAGCTCCCATCTCCTATCTGCTTTCTCAAACCACCTGTGCTCCGTGAGCCTGAGCATCTACTCAAGTGGCCTTACAGGCAAGAAGAGGACAACAGAAGAAAAGGATCCGGAACAGCTTTGTGACAGCGAACTGGGACGATGACATGAAGAGAGAGAACTCCTCAAAAGTATAAAGGAGCAATGGCAGGTCACCCTAAGCTAACTTCTGAGTCCTCTGCCGATCACTGTCAAGGTTCACTTTTTCCATTTTGAGGCAGCATCACATAGATTACTTAATTAGTGTTATCAATTGCTCTCAGCATAATCATGGATTGCAGACGCTGTCGTTTTACTTGAATAAGCATCGAGGGGCTGACAAGATAGCTCAGGAGGTAAAGGCACTTGCAGCCAAACCTAATGACCTGAGTTTGATCCTTGGGACCCACCTACACAGCCTCAGGGTGGGAGGAGAGAACCGGCCAACTTCCTCCAACTGCCTCTCCGCCCCACCCCCCACTCCCGTGAGACAGTGTTTCCTGTATCCCAGCACTGCCCAGACTGGACATGCAGCAGCACATAACCTTGAGCTCCTGGTTCTCCCCCCTCTGCATGCTGGGATTGCAGGAGTGCAGCAGTTCCTCTAGGTTATGTGGTGCTGGGTGTCAAGCCCAGGACTTCCTGCATGCTGTGTACATCCCAGCCCCACCATGACCTCTACAGAGTTGCTGCAAGGCTGTGAAATAAGTGTGTCCCAAATAGAGCAATTAACAACCATGTGTAGAGGGGTATAGCTCAGTTGGTAGAGTTTTCCTAGCAAGCATCAGGCAGTGGGTTCAATACAGCACCACAGAAAGCTGGACATGGTGTCATGCTTGGGAGGGAAAGGCAAAAAGTCCCAGCCATTCAAGATCATTAGCTCCTTAGTTACATATCAACTTCCAGGCCAACCAGAGGTTCATGAGAACCTGTCTTAAAATAATAAAAACACTGATATGTTCTTAGGAGACTCAAATTGAGGGTGTTCTAGTTAGGGTTACTATTGCTGTGACAAAACACCATGACCAAAACAACTCTGGAAGAAAGAGTTTATCTCAGCTTACACTTCCAGATAACTGTCCTTCACTGAGGGGAGTCAAACCGGGCAGGAACCTGGTCAGGAGCTGATGCAGAGGCTGTGGAGGGGTGCTGCTTACTGGCTTGCTCCCCATGGCTTGCTCAGTCTTTCTCTTCTTTCTTTCTCTTTCTTTGTTTCTTTGTTTCTTTCTTTCCTTGTTTCTTTCTTTCCTTGTTTCTTTCTTTCTTTGTTTCTTTGTTCCTTCCTTCCTTCCTTCCTTTCTTTTTTTCTTTCTTTCTTTCTCTTCCCCTTCCTCCCTCCTCTTTTGTTGTTGTTTTGAGACAGGGTCTTACTATGTAGCCCTGGCTGTCCTAGAACTCACTCTGTAGACCAGGCTGGCCTTAAACTCACAGAGATCCACCTGCCTCTGCCTCCCAAGTTCTGGGAGTGTACTACCATATCCAGCCAGCCTAATTTCATTTAGAACCCCAGACTGCCAGCCCAGGGATGGCACCACCAACAATGGGCTAGCTTCCCCCTCCCCCATTAATCACTAATTAAGAAAATGCCTTACAGCTTGATTTATGGAGGCACTTTCTTTCTTTCTTTCTTTCTTTCTTTGGTTTTTTTTTTTTTTTTTTTTTTTTTGAGACAGGGTTTCTCTGTGTGGCCCTGGATGTCCTGGAACTCACTCTGTAGACCAGGCTGGCCTCGAACTCAGAAATCCACCTGCCCCTGCCTCCCAAGTGCTGGGATTAAAGGCATGCACCACCACTGCCTGGCTTAAATTTTAAATTTTATAACTTAAATTTTAAATTTTATAACTTAAATTTTAAAATTGTTCCTTTCAATCCCCCTCCCCAACACCTGTAGGAAAGAAAACATCAAATGAACAAGTTTTACTAAAACCATGGTTTTATGTAAACAACCTTTAGAGCCAAAACAATGGATGGGCGCACTACTGGACTCATTTTGTGGGGCCAGGGCTCCACCTCTGTGCTTTCCCCTAGCTTTCCCTGGATTCTAACATGGCTGGTAAAGCTGTATACCATGAGCTGGCTCCAGATGACAAGAGGGCCCTCCCCTGAGTTTCAACTGCATATTGATAACTCCACTGCCTGTTATGAGCTTCTTCAAGAGACAACATGAATATAATCAATAAATCCAACCTTCAACCTGTCGTATAACCTGGGAGACATCAGAAACACCACTAGTGTGGCTGAACTTGTCCTCCAGATCACTAGGTCTGAAGGAAAAAAAATCTTGTTCTGACTGCTCTAGTCTCTGTTCTAATGAGGTAACACTCTGCCCTGCTCTACATTCCTGCTCAGCATCGACACTAAACTCATACCCTTAACCCCTTTAAGATAGACCAGTAGTCTGGTCTGAACCTCAACCTCCACTGAGCCCCAGTGACACAAATGACACTGGAGGATACTATCTTTCCTTATATGGTCCCGTGTCAACTTTTAGGGTTGAAAGAATTTCTCTAAAGGAGCTCCATGTACTCCCTTGGAGAGTTCTTGAGAACTTTCTCTACAGATGCCTCTGTATCTGTCTACCATATCGAGTCCATTTTGCTCATACATACAAGTGAATAGATACTTTTTTAGAAGATATTTAGCATTTTTCCCTCTCTGTGACAGCTATTCTTTTTTTTTTTAAGATTTATTTTTATTTATATGAGTACACTGTTGCTGTCTTCAGACACACCGGAAGAGGGCATCAGATCCCATTACAGATGGTTGTGAGCCACCATGTGGTTGCTGGAAATTGAACTCAGGACCTCAGAAAGAACAGTCAGTGCTCTTAACTGCTGAGCCATCTCTCCAGCCCGAGGGATTTTTCTTATTTAAATCATTTGAAGTGGGAAGACTCACCTTGAATCTGGATCTTTTGAGGTGGAAGAGCCACCTTAAATCTGGGCCACACTTTTTAGTGGCAGCCTATCTAAAGAACACCAAAGAAGGAAATGTTTGCCTTTTGCCTACCTGTTCTTGCTCTCCATTTATTCCCATTAATTAAAGCCTACTTATTTGGGATTCTGATCTGTACTGAAGGCCATCTGAGACACCCGGCCTTGTGGACTGAACAACGACTGGGTTCTCAGACTTGCTATTGGGAGGCAGCCGCTGTCGGGCCAGCTGAACACTAGCTTGTGAGCCACTCTGACCAATCCCCATATATGTAATTCTATCATTCATTTTATCCGCTCTGTTTCTCTAGAGAACCCTGACTAATACACCTTTTATGGATTCTTGTTAGGTTTTCCCTTACCGTCCCATACTCCCCAGCTTTGACGTAAGGAGAATTACATACATGATGGGAAAACACACTCTTAGCCTTCCCAGCTCCGTCCTCCAAACTCTAGAGATCGTAGGGTCCGCCTGAGGATACAGGCGAGGGCGCGTGCGTGTGTGTGTGTGTGTGTGTGTGTGTGTGTGTGTGTGTGTGTGTGTGTGAGAGAGAGAGAGAGACAGAGAGACAGAGAGACAGAGAGACAGAGAGACAGAGAGAGACAGACAGACAGAGACAGACAGACAGAGACAGACAGACAGAGGGGGGAGAGAGAGGGAGAGGGAGAGAGAGAAGGAGAGAGAAGAGAGAGAGAGGAGGAGGAGGAGAGGAGCTCTGGGACGGCCAGGGACCCGAAAGATCTCACAAAGCTCCCGGCGAGCTGGCCCTGGATTAACCCATCATTTCCCAGGAAGAGTTGTCCCAGCTGCTTTTCCCCAGGGGCCTCTTGTGTTAATCTATGGAAATGACCAACTGAGTTTGATGGAGACCGGCCTTGTTTTGCAAAACAAAGTTGGCAAAGCAGGCCCCACACTGACTGAACGCTGTCATCAACCCCTTTAAGGGGCGCCACAAAAGGAAGGAAGGAAAGCTTCTGTTTTCTCCTCTGCCAAATGACAGCTCATCATACTGATTATGATCCTTATGCCCAGGGCAAAGGATTTTATTTCTCTCTCTCTGTGTTTGTGTGTGTGTGTGTGTGTGTGTGTGTGTGTGTGTGTGTGTGTGAGAGAGAGAGAGAGAGAGAGAGAGAGAGAGAGAGAGAGAGAGAGATGCAGACTGACACACAGACACCTGTAATAATAAACGACTCTTTCCCAGTCTTCTCTCTATGCCCCCCCCCCCACCTGATTGACCAAGGCTCATGCTCATTGGAAAAGCCTGTTCTCTAGTGTATTGTCACCGGTTAGAGGAACAAAAACCTTATTCCTGCACCCACCTACCTGTCATGATTTTACCTTCCCACTAAAATGCATGGATTTGTTTAAAACTAAAAGACCACAGGTAGGCAGAGGGAAGGCAGTGCCTTCTTGTTCTGGAGCTGCTGGGGCTCCATGTTTCCCCAGGCAGACAGACACAGCTGCCTTTAAGCCCTAGGGCCACTGCCCTGGACCACCCCTTAGATTGTTTATCATAGGGCGTGGTTATGGGTGTAACTGTGCTTGCTTCTGAGCATCTGCTGAGACTGAGTACAAGTATTTATTACCATCATTATTACTTTGTGGGTGCATGGTTGGGGGTGAGGCGTGCCACAGCACAGTAGAGGTCAAAGGGCAACATGGAGTGGCTCTCTTTCAATCTTTATCTGAATTCCAGGGACTGATTTTCAGATCATCAGGCCTGAGTGGCAAGTGCCTTTATCTGCTGAGCCATTTCACTAGCCCGTGTGTGTGTGTGTGTGTGTGTGTGTGTGTGTGTGTGTGTGTGTGCACGTGTACACACATGATGTACATATGCGTAAGTAGGCACTTGAACATGTGTGTAGAAGGCTAGAGGTTGACACCAAGGGTCTTCCTCAGTTACTTATCACCCACTTTTGAACCTGGAGCACACCAGTTAAGCCAAACTGGTCAGGAAGCCCCAGAGACTTGCCTGTTTTGCTTCCCCAGGGCTGGGGTAACAGATGTATGCCACACTGCTTACGGATCTGAGGCACAGAGTCCTTCCTGGAAGTTTGTGGCCAGTTCTAACCACGTAGCTGGTTTCGGGCTAGCCTAACTACATAGCAAGACTGTCTCAAAACACGAACAGAGACATTGGAGGTGTAGCTTGGTGGTAGAGCACCTGCCTTTCATGCACAAGGCCCTGAGTTGGATCCCCCAAACTACACATAAAACAAAACTCCAGGACACTTTTCTGAATGACAGAGTCACAATAATTGCATTTTCAATAAAAGCCATAAACTAAGACATAATAGAAAGAATCCTGTCTTTCCAGAGGTCACTGAATCTAATGGGATTTTGACAATGGCATCATGGTCCTACCTCCAAGAGAGAGACATGTCAGCTCCATTGTGGGTGTTTGTTTGTTTGTTTGTTTATTTTGGTTTTTCGAGACAGGGTTTCTCTGTGTAGCCCTGGCTGTCCTGGAACTCACTCTGTAGACCAGGCTGGCCTCGAACTCAGAAATCCACTTGCCTCTGCCTTCCAAATGCTGGGATTAAAGGCGTGCGCCACCACTGCCTGGAGTGGGTTTTTATTTTTATTTTTGTTTTTAAGACAGAGTTTCATGTGGGCTGTTCTGGCCTAGCGTTTACCCTGTAGCTGAGGGGTAACCTTGAACTCCGGATCCTCCTCCTCCACTTGGGATCACAGCCAAGTACCACCATGCCTGGCTCAACCTATTATAGACATGCAAAAACACTGCATAGACTATTGCTCTTTGAGCAGTGAGCACAACGCAGAGGAGCAGAGACCCCTTGAAGGAGTCTTGGGAGTTGGACAGTCACAACATAGGACAAAGGTACTTCAAGAAGGGAAATGGTCTCAACTGGGATACAGTAAAGAGGTCAGCTCAGGAACTTTGGAAAATTCCACCAGGGACCCAAGCACATGGGTACCCCTCCCCTCCTGGAAGAAACAGGTTAGAGAGCACGAGGTAGGCTGGAAGGGAGGGGCTATTAAGCCCCCACTACCTCATACCCTAAAGACCAATCAGTTTAAAAGTCACACTGTTCTGCCAATCACATTGTGCCTAATGGCTACTGCTCTAAAAACTGTCTAAAATCTCGAACGGGCTGTGCATGGTCTTTCTCTCCTTGGTGTGCAGGGTGACCCCAGCATGCTGGAACAATAAATTCCTCTTGCTTTTTGCATCAATCCCCGACTCCATGGTGTTCACTTGGGGGGTCTCTGGTAAGTTAAGGCTCCCCAGAGTCTTACAACAGAAGTGCAAGAATCTATCCTAACTGACCTAGCTGGAGCTGTAGGAGCAAGCAGTAAGATAGGAGAGGCAAGAGTACACAGACATTTGCATGTGTGCACATGTATATTATTTATTATAATAAGTCAGTTATGGTACCCACATCTGTAACTCCAGTTCTTAGAAGGATGGGCAGAAGAATTACCACAAATCCAAGGCCAACTCGAGTTCTAAGTGAGCTCCAGGACTCTCTGGGCCCTTGGCTATGGAGTGAGACCCTGATGAGCTGGAAAAACGAACATCAGTTGCTGGATTCATGCAAGATTCAGACACAGACTTTGTCAAAGTTGAAGCAAAGGTGCTGGAGGGCAGGGGACAGTAGGATAACAAGTTAAGGTGACTGAGCATGAACAGCTAACAGTTGAGCGGAGGATGAGGGTAGAGTCATGGATGACTCCAAAGAGCAAGCTCTT
>CM052715.1:21549422-21707397 GCA_028551405.1 Uromys caudimaculatus | reverse complement strand
CTCGTTCTCTCTTCACTCTGTCTTCACCTGTGTCTAGCTTGTTCTCTCTTCACTCTGTCTTCACCTGTGTCTAGCTCTTTCTCTCTTCACTCTGTCTTCACCTGTGTCTAGCTCGTTCTCTCTTCACTCTGTCTTCACCTGTGTCTAGCTTGTTCTCTCTTCACTCTGTCTCTGTAGAACTCTCCCAAGTGAAACTGCCTCCTTTCAATTAGACATCACTTTCAAACATGGGTGCTTCCTTCTACAAACTGACTTTACCTTCCCTGTTTGGTATTAAAGGTGAGTACTAAGGGCATGTCTGTATTCCAGCCAGAGGGACTAAAACTGTGTGTGTGCTAAGGGCTGAGCCACACCACAGCTAGAAACACGTTCAAATACCTTGTCACAAAGCTCAGTCACTCAATTTCTGTAGACCATTGTATTACTTTTCTGTTACTGTGACAAAATGCCATAACCAAGGCAACTTAGAGGATAATTTATTTTGGTTTAGGGTTCCTCTGTCTGGAACCATATCTTGAGTCCATTGTTGTGGGGAAACACAGCAACAGGAATTGGATGCTGAGAGTTCACATTTTTTAATGGCAAGGAGGAAGTAGAGAGAGTCAACAGGAAGTGGTGGAGGGTTTTTATTCTCAAAGTCTACTACCTACAGTGACATACTTTCTTCAATAAGGCCGAACCACCAAAATCTCCCAGACAGTACTATCAACTTGGGGTTAAATATTCAAAATACCCAAGGCTGAGATGCCTAGCTATGAATCCTAGAGGGCACCTGGTTGTCAGTTTTTTTGTTTTTGTTTTTCGAGACAGGGTTTCTCTGTATAGCCCTGGCTGTCCTGGAACTCACTCTGTAGACTAGTCTGGCCTCGAACTCAGAAATCCACCTGCCTCTGCCTCCCAAGCGCTGGGAAATATGGCTCATACCCACCCAACATGGTACACAAAGCCAATGTTGGTTGGTGCATCTATGGACAACCTATAAGAACTAACTAGTGAGAAACGAGCGTTGGGGCTTTTCTTGTAGAATAGGAATAGTTGGTGACTTGAGCATATAACACGGGGCTTTGGAAGACAGAAGGCTCAACATGTGGCTGATGAGCACATGACTTTCAAGCACCTGTCCCAGGAAGGGAAGAAGCACTGCCGTTCCTTCTTCTGGTCTTTCAAGACAGGGTATACAGCTGGATAGGAGGTACTTAACTGTCATCTCAGGGCTTAGAGGCCGAGACAGAAGGATCTCTAGTTCAAAACCAGCCTGGGCTGCATAGCAAGGTCTTGTCTCAAACAAACAAACAAACAAACAAACAAACAAACAACTCAGGATAACAATAAACTCAAAACAGTTTAAGTGTGCTATTCTTTCTTTGACTTTTCTTCTTCCTTTTCCTCTTTCTCTTTTTTCCCTCTTCCTCCTCTTCCTCTTCTTCCTTCTCTTCCTCTCCTCCCCCCTCTTCTTCCTCCTCTTTTTCCTCTCCCTTCTCTTCCTCTTCCTCTTCCTCTTTCCAGATATAATTTCTCTGTATAGCCCTGGCACCGGCTCTGTAGACCAGGTTGGTCTGGAACTCAGAGATCCACCTGCCTTTCTGCCTCTTGAGTGCTAGGACTAAAGGCCTGCACTACCACACCCAGCTCCTCCTCCTCCTCCTCCTCCTCCTCCTCCTCCTCCTCCTCCTCCTCCTCCTCCTCCACCACCACCTCCTCCTCTTCCTCCTCCTCCCCCTCTTTCTCTCTCTCTCTCTCTCTCTCTCTCTCTCTCTCTCTCTCCCTCTCCTGTCTAATTCAGCTGAGAATAACTGTAAATTCCTGATACTCTTGCCTCTACCTTCCAACTGCTAGGATTACAAGTATGTGGCACCACACTGTCAGGAATGACATCATTATTTACTGAGAGTTTAAACCTTGGCATTAGATAATTATGATTTTAAAACAGTTCTCTGAGCCCCAGTGAAATAACCTTTTTCTTTGGTTGACGTTTGTTTTCACCATTATCTTGTTGTCTGTACTTAGACACCCGGTGCACAGATCACAAGGCTTTCTGCACCCCACCCCCTCCTTGTCCACATCCCCAGTCCCCTCTCCATCGGCTCCCTAACCTCTCTGACAAAGTTCAGTCTGAGGCCTCAAGGATCCATGGCCTAACCCTGTCCACACCTCCCTTGGGATATTACACATTCCTTTTCTGTTGCCTCACCCTGAGAACAGATGCCTGGTTTGGAAGACCAGAGCATCAGCCCTGGAGATTGCTCAGGGGTGAGATCTATTTTTCTCTCCTCTGCTGTACAGATTCTTTCCTCCTGTGCTAGGGAGAGAAGTGGGACCAGGAGCTTACAGCTGAATCCAACCCTTTGAAGGAGGTCTGGCTTTCATTCTGTTTTTTCTCAACCTTGGGTTTTCTGTCACCACTGAGAATCAGGCAGTTTGTGGTGTGGGACTGGAGTTTCCTTTAGGCTAGTGTTTTCCCTTTTCTTCTCAAGTAAACACCCTCCTTTGACATCCCCTCTTGAAACTTTGACCTCTAATGAATACAAATGATTTGGGTTTTGTTTTGGTTTTTTTTCCTTTGAGTGCCCCTTGGAGAATTAGAAGCCTGCTCTCTCCAGTCAGCAGGTGCTTGGCCATCTGCTTTATCATTCTAAGGAAGGTTTTTGCAAATCAAAAGTTAAGGTCCTTATTCAGGGGAAGGGCTGAGAAATACAACTCTTGTATTTCTTGCTTATAGAGGAGAGAGGAGGAAGACACCTTTCACTGCATGTGAATGGTTCTCTGTCCTCAAAGCTGTCCCGATGGTTACAGCATTGCTGGAGACTCTGGGCTCGCTACAGGGGAAATGGTTGTAAAGGGAAGAATTTGAATTTATGAGGTGACAGGTCTGAATTCAAATCCACCTCCCTGTTGTTTCTTTCAGGTTGGGGCGCTTGCTCTCTCTGAGCCACTATAAGAGGGAATGTTTGTAATCTTTAAACATTGGGGTGTTTTTGAGGGGGTTATAGAAATTAAACCCAGGGCCTTGTGCATGCTACTTTATATTCTACCCTGGGTCCCTGCTAATTTTAACTCTTTAATTAGATGTTCATTTGGCAAGTCTAATGCTCCCTCCCATTGTGGATCCTGTACCCTGAAAGATCACCAAACTGCTAGCTGAGGCTATGTCAGTGGCAGAAACTAGCAGGCTCTGGAAAACAGGCTTCAGGGGAGTTTGTTTTGTTTTGTTTTCTTCCTTAATTCTGCTCACATTGGAGTTCATGTGGGTAGAAGGAAGAGAAGACAGTGGTGGGAAAAGATCCTGGTAGGGGCTTGTGGCTAGCATAAGTATATTTTCTAGTCTGGACCAAAAATACATGAGTCCATTTTCCAAATAAAGTGACTTGGTGCCAGGGTTCGTGAGATACTGGCTCAGGGGCAAGCTTCCCTCACTGAATTGATCCCCCTTCCAGCAGATTCTCAAGATCCACTATGGAACTGTGGGGTCCACCTGCCTGTTCCTGACTGTGAACCTATTAAACATGTGAACTTTATGTTGTCACCTTAACGGTTGCCTGTTTGTTAAGGATGCACGAGGACCGCAGGGTTGTAACTGATGAATGAGGCTGGCAGGAAGGTGATGGAGGTGGAGAAATCTAAATTCCTTTAGTTCCCGACTGAGTGTCCGTGGGGCAGGTTGGTTGCTATGACGGTTGGCGACTTTGGAGATAGATGAGGTTGGGGGAGACTCAGTCACCAGCTGACTTTGAGCTTTGGGGGGCGTTCAGCAACTTTCCCCAGAATTCTTTATTCTTTGTGTTTTCTTAGCGAAAACTCCTCTATAGCCACATGGGGACCACAGGGCTCTCTGGAGTGTCTTCAACAAAGCAGCAGGATGGCTTTGTTTCTGAACACCTCAATTCCCAAGATTATTTGGATACATCAGTACAGGGTTGGGTCAGGAGGGAGGGTGGAATGTCAGGTATCAGATGCCTTGGATGGAAATTCAGGGAGAGAACAGAGTCTGTCCGGTTCCCTACCACAGCATCACAACTCAAGTGGAGTATTGTCAGGCTGGGTACTTTGAAATCCACATTTATGGAGGGTTTATACAATTTTGTGCTTTCGTTTTTTCTTCCAGGAAAATAATCTTTTCTTGGGCTGCCTCCTCTAGGCCTTTGCCCTCTAGGTCACCTCTCTGCTTTCCCTGTCACCACAGCCCAATCCACACTGTTTTTCTCTGCTGTCACTGTAACTCAGGCCTTTGAAGCAGGCCACCGAGAACACTGTTTCTATGGTTCCCCATTGTATTTGCTCTCCAACACATATAGGAGTGTAAGACTCGGGGATTGATACAAAATGCAAGAGGAATTTATTGATCCAGCATGCTAGGGTCGTCCTGCACACCAAGGCGGGAGAAGGACCATGCGTAGCCTGTTCAGGGACCTTTTATACAGTTTTTAGAGCAGCAGCCATTAGGCACAATGTGATTGGCAGAACAGTGTGACTTTTTAAACTGATTGGGAATGAGGTAGCAGGGGCTTAATCAGCCCCTCCCTTCCAGCCTACGTGCTCTCTAACCTGCTTCTTCCAGGAGGGGAGGGGTGTCCATGTGCTCAGGGATCCTAGTGGAATATCCCAAAGTTCCTGAGCTGACTTCTCAGGGGTTTAAAAACTGGAAGCCATAGAGGTCAGACTAGACCAGGCTAGACCTTAAAGGCAGTTCACGGTTTCTCTCATGATACCAGCTTCCTTAGCGAGCATTCCACTGCTTAGTGAGCATTCCTCTACAGTCTGAAACGGAAAACAATTTAAAAATGAACTGATGGTTGGAGCTGGAGTGGTCAGCGGTATGTACTCTCCTTGACATTCCCAGCAGCCACAACAGGTGGCTCACAACCATCTATAACTCCAGTTCCAAAGGAATCTGAAGGCTGCCGGCCTCCTTGGCTCCCACGAGCACGAGCACCACCCCCACATACATGCACATAACTAAAAATTAAAAGATAAACAGATTATTCTTTCAGGGACTTAAGAAGTAACAGTTCTTCTTTCCAGTGGCCAGAATATTTATTGTAGGCAAGTAAAAAAATGAATCAGAAGTTAAAACAAAAACCTGGGAGTGTTATCTGCTCTTGGCAGTCACTTACTTGTTAAACCTGCCAGCAGGGATCCTGGCCAAAGTCTTGGCTGTTTCCCTTGGCTGTGAAATTCAGAGTTAGGGACCCAGTGGCTAGGGGAAGAGGCAGGCAGCTGTCCGAGGAGTATCACCCCTCTTTCAGAGGTGGCTTTGGGGAGAAGTAAAAGTGTAAATGAGGGAAGCAGAATCCACAGCTTTCCTAGACTACTGCCCTGGGGCCGTCTTGGTGCACAGACATCCTAGGAGAGCTAAGTCAGGAGAGTAAACATGCTTTGAATGTAGCTCAAGCTCAAAGGCTTCCTCCCTGCCCAAGCTGCTTAAGTCGCTCTGAATTACACTTAAACTGGCATATTCTTTTCCTGTTATTTTATTTTTACTGTTTTGTTTGTTGTCTTGTTTTTCTGTGCAGCCCTGGCTGCCCTGGAACTCACTTTGTAGACCAGGTTGGCCTCTGAGTGCTGGGATTAAAGGTGTGTGTCACCACCACCTGGCTTGGTGTTTTATTTATTTATTTAGGCTCTCCCTCCCATCACAAGGCTTCTCTGTGTAACAGAGCCCTGGCTGTCCTGGACTCTGTAGACCAGGCTGGCCTCAACCTCACAGAGATATACCTGCTTCTCTGCAGCTGGGACTAAAGGGGTGAGCCACCACACCCGGCTTCTTTTGGTTTTTGAGTCAGCCTGGCCTCATCCTCCATTGATAGCTGACCTGAGCTCAATTCCCAGCACCCACATGGGGGCTCACAGCCATCTGTAACTCCAGTTCTTCTGAATTCCACAGCCTGTGTACGGCACATAGCATACATACAGGCACAGCATTTATACACATAAAATAAAACAAATAGTTAAAGAAAAAAGAAAAGTCCTACCTAGGTATAGCCTAGAAGCATTTATTGCAAATGAAATTGAGTTTCCAGTTTGGGAAAATAGCAAAGTAGAGATGTTCTCTAGTTCTCCTAGGATATTGTCTGGAAAGTTCTGGTCACCTGTCTATTTATTGCTGTTTTGGATTTGGGGTTGGTTTATGAGATAGAAAGGTCCATGGTCATCCTGGGTCCTGGTTTTCCTAGACTTTAACTGGCACTGGGGGTTTCAGAGTGCATAAGCAGATGAGAAACCCAGGTCACTAACAACCTCGTAGTAGGAGAAAGCTGGTCCCCAACCCAGTTCCCCTATGTGTTTGCCTGCAGTTGGTCAGAAGTTAGGAAGGATGTTTCTTCACAGGTCCGAACAAAACTCTTACCACTTTAAATGTTAAGTTTTAAAAAATAAATAAATAAAATAATTAATTAATTAAAAAATAAATAAATGTTAAGTTTTACTTTATTATTTTATATGTATAAGTGTTCTGTCTGTGCACATTTGTGCCTGGTGGCCACGGAGACCAGACAAGGACATTGGATCCCCTGGAATTGGAAGTCCAGACAGCTCACAGCCCTCAAGTGGGTGCGAAGTGAACCAGTCCTCTGGAAGGCCAGCCAGTGCTCTTAACCACTGAGCCATCTCTCCAGCCCCCAGAATTCCTTTCCCTTTGCTTCTCTCCCCTCTGCCAGCAGCACAGCTGGGCGGAACGGTATCTGAAACTTAATGGAACAAATTCTTTGAGGGTCCTCTGGATGTGCACCCAAATCAAACTCCGTCTTTAACAAGCCGCTTAAGACCAAGAGTAACTGCGTAGGAAAGGCTGGGTCCGCCTTGCGGAGAAGATGCTGTAGGATCATCTACTCCACCTATCGTGGAAGGTCTACAGGCCAACCCTGTGATGTCCCAGGGCTAGAAGTTCAGTCCCCACCTCCATTGTCGTGCAACTAAGCAGCAAGTGAATTTGTGGTGATGTTACCAGGCACTGTCCTTGTCCTTGCCCCTGCCCCGAGGCCCGGCACTACCCGCAGGGCGTGTGCAGTAGTACCTGCTCACCACACGCTTGCACTGGCCACACTTGACCGTACAACACCACTGAAAGTTGCAGTCACAGCTGCTTGTGGCCTCTGTTCTCCTCTCTTCCACCTGCAGCCCACACTCCGTGCACAGGCGCCCACAGCTGCGCTGCTCCCGCCGGGAAGCACTGCGGGCATTCTGCAGGCACTCCCGCCCCTCTGTGCCGTGGATGCCCAGGCTAGCATTGCGGTTGCAGTAGTCAGGAGACCCCTCTAAGAAGATCAGCTCAGCCTCTGCGCTGGGAAGGAAGGCCTCTGTAGGAGCCCAGCGGCCCTCAGCTCTGTTGCCAGCCCTTAGCTGGCGCTTATCCATCTCAATTTTCAGCGCCCGGTCATACTTGGCCTTTAGGTAATTTCCCATCTGCCGGAAGTCAGCCAGCTGCAGCCAACACGTCTGGATGCTGCAGCTTCCTGAGATGCCATGACACTTGCAGGTTCTCTTCATGGAGGCCCTCACTGCCTTAGGGGGCGGGGGGGGGGGGGGGGAGAGAAAACACAAAGAATAATTTGGTGGAGAAGGCCAGCGGCTAGCAAGCAAATGGAATATTCTAGAGCTGTGCTTCCTAGCTTTAGAGACCTATCTGGATTATTGGGGAGGGGAACCCTGTCTTAGATCTTTTCAGGAAGACTGGTCAGGGTTAAGGGGTTAAGAACCAGGAGCTGGCCAAGTGCTGAGAAGATGACTGAAGCCAGGAACATAGATAGGCTCCGGGTCCGAGCCCATAACTTCTTCAGTGTGTATCTTGGCCCGGTTGTAACAAGTATTGGATAAAACAGGGGCCCAAGGGTAGAGTATGTGCTTAGTATGTGTGAGGCTCAGAGTTTAGTCTCCAGCATCTCACAAACCCCAAACTAAAACCAAAACAGAATGATCAAAGAAATACTTTGTAAGTTGTAAAAGAAATTACAACCTCAGGGTGCTGGAGAGATACCTAGGCAGCTAAGAGCACTGGCCACTGGCTCTTCCAGAGGATGCAGGTTCAGTTCCCCGCACCCACACGGTGGCTCACAACTGTCTGTAACTCCAGCTGACACCCTCACACAGACACACATGCAGGCAAAACACCAGTGTCCATAAAATAAAAATAAATCATTTTTAAAAATTACCCCAGTTACTTCATCTATTTTGAAGCCTGGAGCTAGACTATTTGTGGTGGCTTGTCTGTCCCCGTCACCCTATTCTGTCTCCTCCCCCTCCCCCCCTCAGAGAGAAGGGAGCTCCTGGTAGCTGAACCCATTTACTCTCAAGGCAGTGGATGTAGTTGCCTTGAAAGTGCCTCTTTCCTGCCCTGGGTGACCAGAACATCCAGGAGGAAGCTCACAGGCAAATTTCAATGATTTTTGTCCTAAGTCCAACTTGCTTCCAGATTTGAGTTCACAGTGTTACCCTACCAGAATCTTGGTGAAGAGTAGATTCTATGGTCCCAGCTTCTCAAATCCCAGGCAGACTTTAGGACAATAATAGGCCTCTATGAATGTCTTAGCATGTAGTTAAAGTGGTTAAGATCTTTTAGGGCCTTGTGGCTCATGTCTGTAATCCCAGCACTCAGGAGGCTAAGGTAAGAGAAACTCCGTGAGTTCAAAAGTTCAAACACTATATAGTGAATTACCAGGCAAGCCGGGCCGACCTAAAAGACCCCATTTTGGAGGACACACACACACACACACACACACACACACACACACACACACTGCATGGAAGCAAGGTTTATCAACTGTATTGTTTCAGACATGCCACTTGTCTTAGACTTAGCTGTCTTTGTCATGCAGAGAACAGACTTCTTCCTGAATGGCTTTAGGGATGAACAAGACAGCTCTGGGTGACTGTGAGGGGCCGTTGTCAAAACTGGGTGACTCCCACACCCACCAGCCTGCCAGCCCTGTTGTTGTGAAGATTCATCAGGGCTCTGGCGTCCTTCCCTTTCTCCAAACCATCCACAAAGAGTCTGGAAATCTTTTCCCCGAATTCCACATCGTCGCTGCAGCCTCCCCAGATCCAGCCATGGCCACCTGCACACAGGGAAAGGAGATCTGTCTGCACACACCACTCAGCGAAACCAGGGCAAGAGCTAAACCGTGCCCAGGACCCTAAGAGGATATGCTAACGCCGTGTGTATCTGATGGTGAAACAAGGAAACGGAAGTGGTCGGAGTGGGGGGGGGGGTCCTGTTCCCAAAGTCCGAGTGCTTCTCAGCTCTAGGTTTTGTTTTGTTTTGGTTTGGTTTGGTTTTTCGAGACAAGGTTTCTCTGTGTAGCCTTGGCTGTCCTAGAACTCACTCTGTAGACCAGGCTGGCCTCGAACTCAGAAATCCGCCTGCGTCTGCCTCCCAAGCGCTGGGACTAAAGGGGTGTGCCACCACTGCCCGGCCCAGCTCTAGGTTCTTAAGTCCTCTATGACTACAGGACACGGGCATGTGTGATGACCTGGATGCCTCAGAGGTTTGTAGCTCAAACATTCTGGACCTCTACAAATATCAGAGCCCCCTCCACCCTCATTAGCGACAGGCCTGAGTCTTTAGGGGTCTGTAAAGAGTGGGGTGGCTTTGGTTGAGGACAAGCTCTTCTCGTACCAGGGCTAGTCTCCAACTCTCCCAGCCTTCTCACACCCAGTCTCCTTGGTTTTAGAGAAACTTTCTAAATCCTGGTCTCGGGGATGCAAACTCAGCCCTCATCCATGAAGTCCCAGGAGGGAAGGGATTGCTAGAGTCTGGGATTCAAGAGAGCTGAGGCCCCTAGGCTTTTCTTAGAAGACTCAGTCTGTGCTCGGCTCTGTAGCTCCCACCTCTTCCCACTTCCATCGAAGAGCAAGTTATTACCTGTTTTTCCATTTTTTGACTCGTCACAGCCACAGTTTTCCAAGTCACCCATGCTACAGTTCTTGGTGATGGTGTACATGACGGCAGCAGAGCGGATGGCGTGGATAAAGGATGTCTCTCTCGTGGCTTTGGGGAGGAACAGGGGGTTGACTAGAAATGTGGAGGCCTTGGTAAGATGATGCCGCTCAACAGCCCTTGCCCCTCCCCCTGGGGGGTTAAGATGCCCCTCCCCCTCAGAGCAGGCTGCGCTTTCCGCTCGCTCTTCTCACGTTATCCAGGAAGGAATGGACATCCCATGCTACAGAAGAGGCCCCTGAAATGTAAAGAACTATGAGGCTAAGGCTGCTTACTGGCCAGTTGTGTTTTTCAGATCAGGAGTTCATTCTCCTGGAGTCTAGCCTAGACTTCTTTCTGTCCACTCATACACAGGTAGTGAGAATCAGCCACAAGGCTGGCATAGGTAAGTGAGAAAGACCTTTTATTTCTGAGCACAGAGCAGGGAGACCTGTGTGTGTGTGTGTGTGTGTGTGTGTACAGAGGCCCAAGGTCAACATCAGCTGTCTTTCCCCTATTCTACTCTGTCTTACTTTGGGGCAGTGTCTGTCACTGAATCGAGCCCAGTGACTGGCTAGACTGTCTGGTCACTAAGGCCCTGGACTCCTCCTGTCTCTGTTTCCCAGAGACACGATTATAAGTGTGTGCTACCACACCCAGATCCAGACCAGGTCCTCACACGGGCACAGTGCCTGAGGCACTGAGCTGTCTCCCGCACCCCGAGGTCTTATCCTACAAACACTTCCTTATCTGCGTGTTCCGTGGGGAGGAAGCTCCTCCTGCCCCATTATCTCCTTGATACTTTCTCACTCTTCTCTGCAGCTCTATTGTTTCTTCAAAAAGGTTTTCCATATAAACTACTGTATCTACTGCAAATGCACACACACACGCACACACGTGTCTGCATACACATACATACACAGACACACACACATATATATATACACACACATACATACACACACACATATATATATACACACACATACACACACACACACACATATATATATACGCACACACATACCACTTACACCCACAGACCCACACACATACACATACATCACAGACATATACACATATACTACACACACACAAATATACATACATTACACATACACACACATATACATACCACATACACACATATACATATTTTACATACACATGCACATATACATACATCACCCTACATACTACACACACATACACACACATGCACGAATACACAACACACACAGATAAACACCACAGGTACACACACAACCACCTGAGGCAAACTCCTGGTCTTTCTGAGCTTCCCTGTCACAGGCTTTTATGATGATGGTACAAACGGAACTCCTTCCGGGACTCCGTGACCCTTTCTCCATTTTTATTTCATTTCTTGTAGATCAGAGCAAGGTGAGTATGTATAAGCTCACGACTACAGGCAATTTGTAGACATTTGTAAGAACGCCTTTCTGTTCATTTCAGTCAACCCTCAGAATACTTCTAGGGCCGTGAGATGGCTCAGCGGGTCAGGGCATCTGCGTCCAAGCCCTGATAACCTGAGTCCCCAGAATCTCTCCCAATGCCCCTCCCCACACACACACACTGCGACATGCTCCCTAGGAAGTAAATAAATGGTACAAAACTCCTTTCAAGCAGGTCTGAAGCCCCCACCATGGGTTGAGAGAGGGAAAGACCCTCACTCTGGGCCACACAGCAAGGAAACTGTGTCAGGAGCTGGCCCGTCACTTTTGTATTTCATTCGGCACACACATTGCATGTACGCATGTATGACCAGCCCATCATGAGGTGTGGTCCCACAAAAACTTACCGCCTCTCAGCCTGTTGTGGGTTGAAAACTGGAAAGCATGCTCAGGACAGTTCCACCGCTCCCAGGCAAACTGGAATTTACATTCTTCTATGCCAATCTGAGCGCCCAAGGCCACACTGGTCGTGTAGGTCAGATAGGCCTGTGCCAGGGGAAAGGACTGTGAGTTTCCCTGGGTCCAGGTCATGTAGGGTCAGGGAGAAGGCAGAACTCAAATAGCTTCCCAGTAAGAAACCGTCCTGGGTCCTGGGGACGTTGCTCAGTGGCAGAGGGCTTGCCTACCTATACACAAGGACCTAGGCTCAACTGCGGACTCCACAAACACAACCACAAATAAACAGTGCTGGATTTCTGAGTGAGAGGTCTCCAATCCCTTTTCCTGTCCCCAGGGGATAAAAAACGGGAGGGGTGCAAAACCATCCTACCTTGGGACCTGTTAGCAGGAAGTTGTTCACTGACCTACCAAAAAGAAAACCTGAGGTGAGCGGGGCTGAGGCAGTGGGCTTCCTTGATGGGGAATGAAGGCTGGAGAGTGTCTTACCAAGCAGAAGCACCGAAGGCCGTATAGCACATGCCCGCAGTCACCCACAGCATAAACAAGTGTCCCATGGTCCTGCCCATTCCGGGGAACCAGGTCCAGCTCAGGGCTAAGTGCAGAGAAGTAAGGAGCCCATAGGGACTTTCTCGGTATTTATGTGGGCAAATTCGCAATAGCGGGGAGGGGGTGCGGGGGTGGGGAACAGCAGCCCACCTCATTTGTCCCTCATTGGCAGAACCCTGGGAGCTACTGACCCAATGGGGTATCAGAGAGGAGGGTCTCGACCCAAAGCCTTCAAGGAGGCCACGCCCTTCTCTTCCAAACTGAGAGGGGCTGCAGCAGGTCTCCCACCCTTAGGGCCACTGACTGCTTGAGAGGGTCCATAGCTTAGTATTATGTAGCCTCCAGCAGACTAGGCCCCTCCCCTGAACTCTGGTCACCTCTCCCCTGGAGTTGCAGGTCTTCATGTGTTAATGAGACCACACACACACCCCCCATTTCCTCCCCACGTTGTAGTCCTAGAGGGACTGTTTAGGGACCCCCTCCTACTGTGTCTACCTCTTCCTGAAGGGTAATGGGGCTGTGGGGATGCGGAGCGGAAGTTACCAGAGACTATCTCTGCGACCGGTTCTTCTACTTACTACTTTATGTCAAAGATCTGGTCTATTTCTTCATTTCTATTCTGTCTTCCTTTTGGTGTCTGAGAGTCAGATCTCCAGTTTATTAATTGCTTATACATATTTAACCAATCTTCCTGCCACCCAGGGTTATGTTTGAAAAGACCGCTACCTTTATTTCTGTAACAGACACCACTCTGTGGACGAGAGGTACTAGGTGTCAAACTTAGGGCCTCTTGCATGCTAAGCACACTCTTCTGCTGAGTGACACCCCAGCCTCCTCTAATGCTGCTTTGTCACGAGGGTTTCAGCCTCTTAGACAGAAACCTGTCTTTCAGATTCGCCCGTGGGCTCACTACCTTAGAAAGCAGCTGGATAAACGAAGGAAGGAAAGAGTTTGGGACTCTCATAGGACTCAGGCACCATTAGAGAGGGGGCGGGGCGACATCAGCTCCTCCCTAGGGCTGCGGAGGCAAGACTAGTTCAGGGAGAAGCACCAATGGGAAAGACCCTCACACTCTCCAGATCGTGTCTCCTCTGGGCTCACCTGCCATACACACCAAAGGAGCTCTAGAGTTCAGGAGTCCCCAGGATTCCAAGTAGGGCTCAGCCACGGTGGCAGTCTGCAAAGTGATTACTGTCCTTCAGTGAGAAGATAATTATGAAAAATAGTGTCTAGAGACATGGAGCAATCTGATGCAACAATTTGTAGTATGTTTAATCTTTTTTTTTTTTTTTTTTAAACGGACTTTTCTTTGGTTTTCTTTTCTTTTCTTTTCCTGTCTCACTTTTCTAGGATTTCTCGATGGATGAGAGGTCAGTCTCTGGCTGCAGCTTGCATGGTGGGCTTCATAGCTGGGGAAAGAGACATCCCAGATTTAAGGCACCTGGGAAAAACTTTCTGAGTTTGCTTCAGTGGCCCTTTCTCTGTCCCTAGTTTCCTTAATTAAAAAAAAAAATGTTATTTAACCTTCACTTCTTAGGAATAGGTTTGATTTTGGGGTGGGTGGTGGTGGTTAATAGCATCTTAGTGTTATCCCCCACGGCCCCTTGAAAGACTTTTAGCCTGGTTCTGTATTAACCTACTGTGGGTGAGAGGTAGGTCTTATTCTTTTGGTCAGTGTTGTGTTGTTTTGTAGAAAAGGGTCTTACTCTATTGTCTTACACTCTGTGTAGTCCAAGCCTGCTTCAAACTTGTGATCCTCCTGCCTCAGACTCTAGAATGCTAGGATTGGAGGCATGCACCATCAGGTCTAGCTGACTGGTCTTATTTGTCTGTGTGCCCCCTGGATGTGGCATTTAGTGGTACTTTATATATTAAAAATTTTTTTCTATCTTGTAGAAAGCAGGAAGAAAATGGGGCAGTTTTGGTCTGTATGTTTGTGTGTGTGTGGCAGAGGCAGGCGGATTTCTGAGTGCGAGGCCAGCCTGGTCTACAGAGTGAGTTCCAGGACAGCCAGGGCTACACAGAGAAACCCTGTCTTGAAAAACCAAAAAAGATGAAAGGAAAAAAATGAGGGGGGAGAGGGAAGAACAAAAAAAAGTACTACCATAAGCAGCTGTTTTGTTGTTTTGGGAATGAGAGTCTCACTATGTGGTCAAGCAGGCTGTTCTGCATCCCAAGGCTGGTCTCAAACCTGTAACTCTCCTGCTTTAACATCCTGAGAACTAGAATTACAGGCCGGCACCACCATTCCAGGCCACATCTCACCGGTTTGTAAGTGACGATCCAGGTGTTGGTTTCTGTGAATAGAGGTCTAGAGCTGACAGCCAGAGCAGGAGGTGACACTGATGAAATCATGGGGTGATGTGACTCGGGGCGCGTGTGCTCGCCGTTTTCATGGTGTGAACTGTTCCGTCGCGGCTGATTTAAGCCTACCTCACGGGTGTGGAAAGAGATGCACAGTAGCCAAGTGTTACACAGTATCGTTGTTGAGAAGAAACAAAGGACGGAACCGCCTCAAGAGCTTAAACAATAGATACATGTACCAAAAATTTAGGAATTAATCAATGTTGAGTATTATCTTGCTTTAAAGTAATCTAAAGATAAGGTTATATAATTTAACTTAAAGTTTTAGACTTACTTTAAAAAAAAGTCATTCTTTTTTTTTAAATTTATTTTATTTATATGATAAATACACTGTAGCTGTCATCAGACACACCAGCAGAGGGCATCAGATCCCATGACAGATGGTTGTGAGCCACCATGTGGTTGCTGGGAATTGAACTCAGGACCTCTGAAAGAGCAGTCAGTGCTCTTAACCGCTGAGCCATCTCTCCAGCCTGACTTACTTACTTTTGTGTATGAGTGCTTTGCCTGCATGTATGTTTATGCAGTATGTGCATGCAGTGCCTGAAGAGGCCAGAAGAGGGCTTTGGGTTCCCTGTGACTGGAACTACAGGCTCTTTCTTTGTGAGTAGCCATATGTATAGGTTCTAGGCATGGAACCAGTGTCCTGTGGAAGAGCAGCCGGTGCTCTTAATCACCGAGCCATCTCTCCCTGTAACTCACCTTTTAATAATGACTGTATATCAACTGTCTCACAACATTTCTGAGAACGACCACTCTCAGGAGCCGAGTAAGCCACATTCAGTGCACCGCTAGAGCCCAGGGTTATAGCAGGCTGCCAGCAGATGGAATGAAAAAAACAAAACAAAACAAACATATACATATCCCTGTCTGTTCTGGAACTCACTCTTTGTAGACCAGGTTGGCCTCCAACTGAGAGATCCACCTGCCTGTGCTTCCAGCATACTTGGATTAAAAGCAAGAGCCTTAGCCCGGCAGTGGTGGCGCACGCCTTTAATCCCAGCACTTGGGAGGCAGAGGCAGGCGGATTTCTGAGTTCGAGGCTAGCCTGGTCTATAGAGTGAGTTCCAGGACAGCCGGGGCTACACAGCATGGGCCTTATTACCTGCCCAACTTCCTGCTAAAGTTACCATCAAATAACTTTGGTTTGAGCTGGCTACATGGCTTAGTGGGTGAAGGCACTTGCTGCCAAGCCTGACGACCTGAATTCATTTGTCAGGATGCACACGGTGGAAGGAGAGAACTGACTCCTGCAAGTTGTCTTCTGACCCCGACCTGTGCACACCCCTACACACACATGCAAGGTAAATCAGTAGACACAATTTTAAAAAATTACCTGTTCCAGGTATGTACCAGATTTTAATCCAAGTGGCTCAGTGTCTAGTAAAATAGAGGCTAAAGTGTGTAACTACCCATAATCCAATGCTGGACAGAAAGTGTGACAATGAGGAAGTGCAAATGCCTCTGGAAGGTATTCACAGAGCTTAAAACATAGTGTGGCAGCAGGACTTTACCTAGCTCCTCTCTTTCCTGCTTTTCTTTTCCTTTTTTTTTTTTTTCTTTTTTTGGTTTTTCGAAACAGGGTTTCTCTGTGTAGCTCTGGCTGTCCTGGAACTTACTCTGTAGACCAGGCTGGCCTCGAACTCAGAAATCCGCCTGCCTCTGCCTCCCAAGTGCTGGGATTAAAGGCGTGTGCCACCACTGCCCGGCTCTTTCCTGCTTTTCAAGGAGGAGGCTATGAAGCCAAGTGTGGGATTTTAGTAGTTTGCATATTAGTAGTTTAGACATATGCATAAATGCATCTATCTATCCATTCCAAAAACATTGCCCTGTGGGTTCAGGCCAGTACTCCACATTTACGGGTCCAAGATGAGCCAGGAGATAACTCTGTGCAGGAGGAACTCTGGCTTAGCTCAGAAGGAAGCTTACAGGACTCTGATTTATGACCTGCTCCGTAAGGAACCACTGCAGTGGAGGACTTCTGAGTGAGGTCTGCCACCTAGTGGCATTTGGTGGTATAACAAGTTTTTGTTAAAAGGCCATGGGTCTTTACTGAGTCTCTCTGAGGCAGGTAGAGTCAAGCTTGCAAAATGTTCCTGAAAAGTTTGTAGTGTACTTTTATATAATTTTAATATTATCTATCAAGTAGGTAATGTGCGTGTATACAAAAATGTGTTTTTATAAAAGTGACTTTGCTTTGTTAACCAAAAAAAAAATGAGCTGAAATTGAAATATATAATATAGTAAACGTGAATCTATATCCCACTCCCTGTAAGTAAGTGTTATGAACAGTTTATTGTGGATGATTTTCTCTGAACATATATTTATATATATGAAATATATGTGATTTGTGTATTGCGTGCTCACATAGATGTGGGCCGGCATGCTTGTATTATGTGCGTGTGTACCTGGAGGCCCCAGGTTAACACTGTGTATTTTCCTCACCCAGTAGAAGCTCTTCACCTTATAAATTGATGCAGGGTCTCTCACTTGGGTCCAGAAGTTGCTTTACCCACTGAACCATCTCTCCAGCCCTTTTGAAATAAGGTCTCGTTATGTAGCCCAGGATGCCCTGTGATTTGTAATCCTTCTACCTCAGCTTCCAAGTGTTGCGACTATTTCTGCAACCATATTTAGCTCATACATATATCACTGAAAACATGTACTATTAATTCTCTGTTCTCTGTTGTCTTGTTTTTGTTACTTGTTTGTTTGAGTCATGGCTAGCCTGGAAGTTGCTATGCGACTGACTAACTGACGGTGACCTTAAATTCGGCTCCCAAGTGCTGGGGTTACAACTAGCTGTACTTTTGAACTTTTATGCAATGAGTCTATCTTTTATGACACTGCATGTCCGTCTTCCTGGGTCATTCTCTTTCTTTTAGAGAGGGCCACAAGTAGCATAGGCTAGTGCTATTCTGTAGCTGTTCTTGAACTCACAATGCTCCTGTGTCTCACCTAGCTAAGTGCTGGGACTACAAGCATGAGTCACCTTGCTTAGAGACAACTCTCATTCATATTCTCCCGGTTTCTTTCTCTCTCTGTCTCTCTCTGCCTCTGTCTGTCTGTCTGTCTCCTTCTCTCTCCCCTCTCTGAGACAATGATTTGTTTTCCAAGTTCCCCTTGGGTTAGCAGCTCCCTCACAGCCTTTGGAGCATCGGGATTAAAGGCATGACCCCGGTGCATGGTTTCTATCTAATTCCTGTTAACATGATCTCAAAGGTCCACGGTCTCCTGCAAGTTGGCACCGTTTCTATCAGTAGGGTTCCTTGGAAAGCTGGCGTGCTTCCCGTGACTCTCAGTTCAGTCCTCTGTACACAGGTGAATCTCCGTACGTCTTTGAGGTAAACCCTTTTCCACCTCTCAGCTTCCTAGAGACCCTGTTGTTTAACAGAAAGTGTGTGTACAATATATCTTTAATATCATGATTGGACCTTTGTGTGGCCTCTTATTTTTTTTTTAAAGATTTATTTATTTTTTTTTATATGTAAGTACACTGTAGCTGTCTTCAGACACCCCAGAGGAGGGCATCAGATCCCATTACAGATGGTTGTGAGCCACCATGTGGTTGCTGGGATTTGAACTCAGGACCTTCGGAAGAGCAGTCAGTGCTCTTGACCACTGAGCCATCTCTCCAGCCCCATGTGTGGCCTCTTAATATTTTGAAGAGTCTCCTTTGATATTTCTGACTTTATTTATTTATTAAAAACATCTTTTTGTTTTGTTTTTCTGTTTTAACCACTGGGCCAACTCTCTAGTCCTTGTATTATTTTTTAAGATTAAACACTATGCTCTTTTCTCTCCATCTTTTTCCTCTCTCCCATGTGTTCCCAGCCATCCTCTTCCCTTCTTTCTCTCTCTTCTCTCTTTCTGTCCTTCACTGTCCCCTTTCTTTCTCTGCCTCTATTCCCTTTCCCAGGTCCCCTTCTCAAATAACCTTCTTTTTATACTAAAAAAAAAAAAGATTTAAAAACGCATATATTTATTTATATGGAGTAAAGGAGAGTGCACAGATGGAGGTCAGAGGAAACGTATGGACTCCATTCTCTCCTTCCGTCCTATGGCGTCTAGGGATTAAACTCCGCTTTGGCAGCAAACATCTTTAGTTGCTGGACCATCTCATCACTCTGGCTTTCAGAATGTATCATTGTGTGTGTGTTATTCGTGGGCACCGGGGTGCAAAGGTGGATGTCTGAGGACAGAGCTGCAGACAGTGCTGTGGACAGTGCTGCAGACAGACAGTGCTGTGGACAGTGCTGCGGATGGTGCTGTAGATGGACAGTGCTGGCCCTCTCTACCTTATGTGGATCCTGGTGTAAAACTCTGATTGCCATGTCTGCACAGCAAAGGTTTCACCTCCGAGCCATCTCGATGGCCTTTATTTCATTTTCAATAGTCACATGATGGTTTTTTCATTTTTAAAAAAAGAATTATTTATTTATTTCATGTGAGTACACTGTCGCTGTCTTCGGACACACCAGAAGAGGGCATCGGATCCCATTACAGATGGTTGTGAGCCACCATGTGGATGCTGGGAATTGAACTCAGGACCTCTGGAAGAACACTCAGTGCCCTTAACCGCTGAGCCATCTCTCCAATCTTTTCATTCTTAAAGTTAGTTTTTTTAAAGCTATTGTAAATAGTACTTTTCCTGATTTATTTCTCAGCATTAAAAAAAAAAATCAATGTACAGAAAAGATACTGCTAAAAGCTTGGCATTGTGGCACATTCCTGTAATCCTAATACTTAGAAAAGACAGGAAGATCAGAAGTTCAGAGTTATCCTCAGCTACTTTGTGAGTCATGAGACTCTATCTCAACCCAAGAAGAAGAGGAGAAAGAGGAAGAGGAGGAGGAGAGAAAACTATTGATTTTGTTGATTTTTCTACCCTGGGTCAATGAGTTATCAGCTCTAAGAGTTTCCCACGGGAAGCTTTAGGATCTTTAAAGAATCCTACGAATAGAATCAAATGTTTTTCCCTTCACTTTTCGATCCTTTTATTTCTTTCTCCTGCCCATTGCTCTGACCAAGCCCCCAAGCACTATACAGAGCAAGAACGGAGAGAACAGGAAGACTTTTGGCATACCCCTATTCAGCACACTGCTGGCAGTGGGTTTTTGTGATGGCTAGAAGGCAATTATACTCACAATGACAGTAAACGTAACAATAACACAGACTGAACGGATTGTCCACAGGATGAGTGCAGAACATCATAGAAGAAACCAGACCGAGCAGAGCAGCTGGGCTGTGATGAAGGACATTTATTTATAGACAGGGTTTCTCTGTGTAGCCTTGGCTGTCCTGGGAACACATGCACTTTTTAAAAGTCTCATTGTGATGGCTGTTCTTGGCTGTCAACTTGGCTACATTTGCAATTAACTAAAAACCCAAGGGGCTGAGCACACCTGTAAGGGATTTTTAGTTAATATTGGTTCATTTGCGGTTGGAAGACTCCCCTTAAATCTGGATCATTTGAGGTGGTCTGGGCCATGCCTTCTCATGGCAGCCTATATAAAAGAGGAGAAAGGAAATTCTCCTCTTTGCATGATTGCCCTTGCTGGCAAAGCTGTTCCATCAGTGTGGCATTAGAGTCTATTTTTTATGCATTCTGGTGTAAGTACTGAAGGCCAGCTGAAACATCCTGCCTGTGGACTGAATAACTACTAGATTCTCGAACTTTCTGTCAGAAGACAGCCGTCGTTGAACTAGTATGACCATAGTCTGTAAGCCATTTTAATAAACCCATACACACACACACACACACACACACACACACACACACACACACACACCATTAGTTCTGTTTCTCTAGGAACCCTGACTGATTTAGCCATGAAAATTCTTAACCTAGAATTCTATCCTGAGTCAAATTATGAATAAGATGTGACAGTATAGCAAAGACATTTTAGATACTGTGATGGTTTGTGTATGGTTGGCCCAGGGAGTGGCACTATTCGGAGGCATGGCCTTGTTGGAGTAGGTGTGGCCTTGTTGGAGTAGGTGTGGCCTTGTTGGAGTAGGTGTGGCCTTGTTGGAGTAGGTGTGTCACTGTGGGCGTGGGCTTTAAGGCACTTATCCTAGCTTCCTGGAAGCCAGTATTCCCCTAGCCACCTTCAGATGAAGATATAGAACTCTCAGCTCCTCCTGCGCCATGCCTGCCTGGATGCTGCCATGCTCCCACCTTGATGATAATGGACTGAACCTCTGAACCTGTAAGCCAGCCCCCCTTAAATGTTGTCTTTCTAAGGCTTGCCTTGGTCATGGTGTCACAGCAGTAAACCCTCACTGAGACAGATACAGTGTTGCAACTTCTCTCTCACACATTTGAGAAATGGTTCTCAGCCTTCCTGATGCTGCAGCTCTTCAAAACAGTTCCTCATGTTCCAATTATTTTGTTGCAGCTCCATAACTGTAACCTTGCTAAGGTTATGGATTGTAATGTAAATATTTTTGGAGACAGAGGTTTGCCAAATGTGGGTTGAGAACCAATCTTCTAGGCTTACCTTCAGCAAACGCAAACGTAAACCAGGTTGGCCTGGAACTCAGAGAACCACCTGCCTCTGCCTCCTGAGCACCGGGATTAAAGGCGTGAATCACCACACTGGGCCTGGCCTTGAAGCCTTGAGACTCAGGCCTCCACCTGGATCCTAGGTATTGGGAATTTGGGTGTGCTCCAGCACACCTGCCTTTGTGCAGTTTCTCAAGAAGCAATGTAGCTAGGGGGAGAAGTCTGCAGGTGTGTCTGAGGAGAGCCAACTGTCTCACAACTGGAATGAGAGGCTGTAGGCAATGCCTGCAGGGAAGTATGTCTTGCTTGAACCTTATAGTTTTTGTGGACGTGTGATTAGTCAGCAAGGCTACAAAGGCAGATGAGGAAGGATGATTACGAAAGTCCATATCCTGGCGATCTGGGAGGACAGAGGGAGAGAGGGCTGGAGAGATGGCTCAGTGGTTAAGAACATTCACTGCTCCTCCAGGGGACCTAGCCTTGGTTCCCAGCATCCACACTGAGTGGTTCACAACTTTTCGTAATTCCAGCTCTGCAGGATCCTACCCTTTGGGGTCTCATCTAGCATCTGCATCCAAGAACACAACCACTCATAGCTGGTTCTTTTGTTTTGCTTTGTTTTCCTTTCTGTTTTGTTTTGTTTTCCAAGGTTTCTCTGTGTAACCCTGGCTGTCCTGGAACTCACTCTGTAGACCAGGCTGGGCTAAAACTCAGAGCTCCACTGCCTCTGACACTCAAGAGCTGGGACTGAAGGCGTGCACCACCACTGCCTGGCCACGTGTCTGAATCTTAAAAAAATAAAACGATTTTATTAGATTAAAACTAGGTAGGGACTGGGGCCAGCGGAGCATCTTTGGGGGTGCTGGCACTGTTTATTTGGCAATCTGATTTTGTTTTAAAATGCAGATATTTGCTTTATAACTCCATGTATTTCCCCTCTGGCCCTCCCTCACCTTTCCTCCCCCTCTCTCTACATAAACATATATGTCATTTTCTGTGTCCTTTCTATTTTAGTGTGTGTGTGTGTGTGTGTGTGTGTGTGTGTGTGTGTGTTTGTGTACTTACAGATGATTGTGAGCCACTCTATGTGTATGCTGAGAACTTAACATGGCTCCTCTGCGAGAGCAGCAAGTGTTCTTACCCATGAGCCAGTTCTCCAACCCTTCCGTTACTGTATTTTAAAATAAATTACTTAAAGACATCGAGGCAGGGCAGTCTACCCTATAGGCTTCTGGTCTTGTCTACAGATAGCCAGGTGTGGTGGTGACACCTGCATCCCCAACACTCAGCCAACAGGATTGCCATGAGTTTGAGGTGAGTATGGCCTACATAGCAAGACCCTACCTCAAAAGTAAGCACTAGAGGAGGTCATGGTGGCACATGTCTGGAACTTGGGGTGGACAGAGGCAGGAAGATCACTTCAAACATGAGGCCAGCTAGGGCTATATACAGTGTGACCCTGTCTCAAAAGCAAAGCAAAGCAACAACAAAAAGCAACCCCAAACCATGGAGCTGGAGAGATGGCTCAGTGGTTAAGAGGACGGAGTCTGCCTCAGAGAACCCACATGGTACTGCACAACTATCTGTGATTCCAGTTCCAGAGGAAGCCAATGCCATCTTCTGGCATGCATGTGGTGCTCAGAATCCACTCAGTCCATAAGCTTAAAAAATAAACTAAAAACCCTAAATTAGTCAATAAACAACAAAAGCCACTCAAAAAGTGCCTTTGCCCTGAGCCATCTTCCCGACCCCATTAAGGTATTTGTTTTGACCTCAAAACACAGCAGAAAATTCCAGAGACACTATGAGTTCTTTGAATAGAGAAAGTTTGGGAACTTCCAGTCTATAAAAAGTCCCTGGCACATCGAAGGTGCTCAACAAGCGCTATAAACTATTAGGGAATGGAAGGGAGCAAGCTCCTTCCATTGTGTTTGTGGTCCTAGTGGAGGCCATGTCTGAATAAACAACAATTTGACATAAGCACTATGAACACAGCCACAGCCACATGGGACAAGTCAGCCGACTGAGCTAAGGTGCTGAAGACAAAGGGTCTTCAAGACACAAAAAGCTCTCCAAGGTGAGTAACCCTGGCCTTATTCTTATAGCATATACTGGGCACAATTCAGCAGAATTTGTTGCCTCTGGCGGATTTTAGTGTCTAGTTCTGTGTATATTATTAAATCATTCTGTTGTAGGATTTCTGCTTAAAAATGTTCCATGGAACACCAACAGGTTTGGAAGCTGTTGGCTGCAGTCTGGACTGAGTTGAAAACAGGCCTGGCTACATTATGGAAGGTGTCTCAAGTGTGAGTTGAATTATAGAAAAAGCCAATCAGCGGTGTTTCAACCTAGTTCATTAAGCGTTGCTGCTTTGTGAACCATTATAGAACCAACAACAAATGATAATCTGCCAATATCTTGGCATTTAAAAATTACATAGGAGCTGGGGGTGCGGCTCAGCTGGTCAAATGTAGGCTGAGCCAGTTTGCTGCATGACACTTCATAAACACGGCACAGAGGTGCATTCCTGTAAGGCCGGCACTGGGTAAGTAGAGGAAGGAGGATCAAACTTCTGTGCTTGGCTATGTGGTGAGTTTGAGATCAGCTTGGGATACAATAACTAAATTAATAAATTAACTTAGAAGAAAAGATATAATTATGTTCTTTATAGTATGGAGCCAGGCCATCTTCCTTAGTCAGCTCAGCATTTTTAATTATTGTGAGTTTTGTTTCTTGTTTGTAGACTTGCTCTTAGGTAAGAGGTAATAGCTATTAAGAAGTATTACGTTTTATTCATTTGTGTATGTGTATCCATGTGTGCTTGTACGTGTCAGTGGGCGCATGTGGAGGTCAAGAGAGAAGTCTGTGGGAATGGTGTCTGTCTTCTACTGTGAAGGTCTTTTTTTTGGTTTTGGTTTTGGTTTTTCGAGACAGGGTTTCTCTGTGTAGCCCTGGCTGTCCTGGAACTCACTCTGTAGACCAGGCTGGCCTCGAACTCAGAACTCCGCCTGCCTCTGCCTCCCAAGTGCTGGGACTAAAGGCGTGCGCCACCACTGCCCGGCTACTGTGAAGTTCTTGGGGATCAAACTAAGGTTTGTGGGCTCAGTGGCAAGCACCTCTTCCAGCTGAGCCATCTTGCCAGCCCTTTGGTTAACAGCTTTAACATGGGGGAAATATATTAGTCTCCTAAACTATGTCTCCTTCCTGTGGCTTTAAACACTAAGCAAAGCTTTTGGAGCAGGCAATCCTTTGTTCCTGGTCCCATCAAATACGAGTTTTTATGACAGGGAGACAGGCTGACTGAGTACTTGCTTCACCATGGAATGCAAGGCATAGCCTTGGACTGTTGTCTGATCACGGCTCCTTGCCTTTCTACGAATTGGGATGCCTTGGCAGGTGTATTAGTCGGGGTTCTCTAGAGTCACAGAACTTATAGGCAGTCTCTATATAGTAAGGGAATTTGTTAATGACTTACAGTCTGTGTAGTCCAGCTCCCCAGCAATGGTCAGCAGCAGCTGTGAATGAAAACCCGAGGATCTAGCAGTCACTCAGACCCTTAAGGCTTGCAGGCGAAGAAGATTAAATCTTCCTCCTTCCATGTCCTTATGTAGATCTCCAGCAGCAGGTGTGGCCCAGATTAGAGGTGTGCGAACCACCACACCTGAAACTTGTGTCTTCCAGACTCAAGATCCAGATCACAGGTGAGCCTTCTAATTCTGGAGTAATTCACTCCAGATATAGTCAAGTTGACAATAGGAAATAGCCACTACAGCAGGTTTCCTGTAAAAATAGAAGATGCAATTTACGAGGATAACTTTTAGAAAATTAGTTGTTAAAACAAAACATAACAAGAAAACCAAAACCAGAGGCTGTTTCTTCCCAATCTTTCAGATTTTTAAATTTTCGGCAGGATCTCCAAGGGCAGGATAGGACACACCTTTAATCTCAACACCCAAGAGGCAGAGGTAGGTGGATTTCTGTGAGCTCAAGAGGTCAGCTGGTCAACACAGTAATGAGGACCCTGCCTCAAAGAAATGAAAAACTGGGCTGAATGCAGTGACCTAGCAGAGGCAGGAGGATCTCAGAACTTGAGGCCAGCCTGGTCTTCACAGTGAGCTCCAGGATAGCCAGGGCTATATAGAGAGACCCTGTCTCAAAAACAAACTCAAAATAAACAAAAGAATGGAACTGGAGAGGTTACTCAGTGGTTAGGATCACTCGTTGCTCTTGCAGAGGACCCAGGTTCTATTCCCAGCACCCACATGGTGACTCATAACTGTCTGTAACTCCAGTCCCGGGGACCCCATGCTCCCTCTAACCTGTACAGGAACTGCGTGTATTTGGTGCAGACATTCATGCAGGCCAAACACTCACACACACACAAATAAAATAATGAAAACAAAACCCATCAATAGATCTGCCTGCCTCTGCCTCTCAAGAACTGGAGCCACAACGCCCTGCATTCTTTCTCAGAATGTTTTGATTTTTGTTCATTCTTTTTGGTTTTGGTCCTTCTGGCAATTCCACTGCAAATTTAGAAAAAGATCTAAGAATTTGCTCTCATCCCTACCTACTAGCAATCTGTTGCAGATGGTTCCCAAATAATTTGGGGGCGATGGGAATTCAGACCTCACAACTGCCTTTAGTGTGTGGTATGCTCATTGAAAAGTGTGGGGCTGGAGAGATGACTCAGCGGTTAAGAGCACTGACTGCTCTTCCAGAGGTCCTGAGTTCAAATTCCAACAACCACATGGTGACTCGTAATCATCTGTAATGAAATCTGATGCCCTCTTCTGGTGTGTCATCTTTGGGCCAGAGGGAGCAGGGCCAGATCGAGAAGAAAAAAAAAAAAAAAAAAAAAAAAAAAAGAAAGCTTGGGGGGGGTGTTGGAAACAGAAAAGAAACAAAAAAACCACAAATAAGAAAAGAAAACATGTTAATTTTTGCCTTGTTTTGTTTTCTGCTCTTAGGGACAGTTTTGCTATATTTCTGGCTGATCTAGAACTATGTAGCCCAGGCTAACCTTGAACTCACATCAATCCCGCCTCAACATTCTGATTCTTAGGTTTACAGGTGTGAGCCACAGCACTCATAGGAGATAATTTTAGGACATCCTTTCATTGTGCGCTATTTAATGAGATTATAAAAAAAATAAGTACTTTGATTACATAAAAAGAGGCTGAGGCTTTCTATTTGTTATTTAGACCTGTTAATAAAGCTCACCCATAGGCAGCTGCGTATACCTTTAGTCCCAGCACTCATAAGGCAGAGGGAGGTGAATCTCTGAGTTTGAAGAAGGCCTGATCTACAGAGTGAGTTCCAGGACAGGCAGGGCTACACAGAGAAACCCTGTCTCCTAAAACAAGCCGTGTCTCCAAAGCTCAGTGTGGCACTGTATTGTAATTCCAGCATCTCTAGAGATTGAAACAGGAGGATTGGAAATTCAAGGCCAACTTAGGCAATGCAGTGAGATCCTGTCTCAAAATAAAAATAAAAGAGGAGCTAGGGTGCAAGAGCAGAAAGCCCAGAAAGTCTCAACTCCCTGGAAAAAGTCAAAGTTGTCCAGGACTCCGTTCTAGAAAATGATAACATTTGTGGGAGGAGACTAGACATCCAAACGCTCATTTGTCAGGCTCTGGGTTCCTGCTTTACCGGGATGTGACTGAATGGGGCCAAGGTCTCTATGTTTCTTGGTGTTCCCACTTTATTTATCTTTGACCCTTGTCCTGTGAGCTGGTTCTTTATCTCCTAAGGACAGAGATAATAGCCAGCCAAGTCAGCCTGCACAGCCATTTGGGCAGCATTCCTCCTTGTTTCTGGGAAGAGGACCGGATGGTGAAAAGCTCTCTGTTGAATGAAATGAGCGCCTTGGGCTGAGCTGGGTGAGTCCCTTCCCTCTGAGGTCTCCCTGCGAGTGAGAGGAAGCATTGGGAATGGCGAAGAAAGTGGCGCTTTCAGAGTAAAATTGGCTAGGGCTTGATTCGGTTAGAGGCGGCAGTGATGCACGCCTGTGGTCTTAGCACTTGGGAGGCTGAGGCAGGAGCATTCCCGAGTTTGAGGTGTTACATTGCAAGACCCTGTTTTAAAAAAGAAAGGCCCCATCTAATGTGGTCACTGGCTCACAACCAAATGCTCTATGTTTACGATCAATATGAAGAAATTAAATGCAGAAAAATAGGCATCAGAGATGGATGGATGGGAACTCAGAGGTGGCTCTTCTGTCCCGAGAGCGGACGTGCCCTCAGTGGGTGACAATTGTGTCCTGAGCAGATATGCCCTCACCTGTTGTTACAGAACTCAGGACAATGCGGGAAGGAACCGTCACTGCTCCCCAGCCTCAGTAGATGAATGTATGCCAGGTGTGGTGGCTTAGGCCCGCAATTCCAGCACTTGGGAGACTGAGGCAGGAGAATTGCTGTCAGTTTGATGCCAGCCTGGGCTACATAGTAAGTTTCAGGTCGGGCTGGAGAGATGGCTCAGTGGTGAAGAGCACTGACTGCTCTTCCAGAGGTCCTGAGTTCAATTCCCAGCAACCACATGGTGGCTCACAACCATCTGTAACGGGATCTGATGCCCTCTTCTGGGGTGTCTGAAGACAGCTGCAGTGTACTCATATACATAAAATAAATAAATCTTAAAAAAAAAAAAAGTAAGTTCCAGGTCAGCCTGACAGGGTGAGAACCTATCTCAAAAAATAAAAAAGAAAAGAAATTATATACAGTAGACATTGTTGGTCCAAGTTCAAGTGTTCATTTTTACTGTCTTGCTTTTTTTCTTTCTTTCTCTCTCTCTCTCTTTCTCTCTTTTTTTGGTTTTTCAAGACAGGGTTTCTCCGTATAGTCCTGGCTGTCCTGGAACTCACTCTGTAGACCAGGCTGGCCTCGAATTCAGAAATCCGCCTGCCTCTGCCTCCCGAGTGCTGGGATTAAAGGCATGCGCCACCACTGCCTAGCTTTTTCTTTCTTTTTAACATTTATTTTATTTTGAAACAAAGTCTTCTGTAGCTTTGGCTGGCCTTAAACTTGCTATGTAGTTAAGGATGACCTTAAATTCCTGATCCTCCTGCCTCTACCTCCCAGTGTTGGAAATACAGGTGTGTGCCACCCCCCCCCCAGCTAAGTGTCTTACTTTCTACCTGGTGTTACTTGGTTGCTAGGAACATGCTCTCCACTAATATGTGTGTGAATGAACAAGCACATGACAGTACCTTTTCATGGAAAAACTGGAAACTAATGTACTGATAGGGCATATTTCTGTGGACTATTATATGTAAAAAGGAGATGGCCGCTCTGGTGGTGGCACACAGCTTTAACCCCAGCACTTCAGAGGCAAAGGCAGGGGATCTCTGTGAGCTTGAGTACAGTTACTTTTGTAGGAAAGGGAGTAAAATTTAGAGATGAAGATCCTTTCTGGTTTGTAAAAATATTTAATTTGGTCTATGCCTAGGAGTATGTATGTGTACCGTATGTGTACAGGAGCCCATGGAAGTGACAGGAGGCTGCAAGCTGCCTTGGGAATGCTGGGAGCTGAGCCTCGGTTCTCTGTATGGGCAGTCAGTAAGCTCTCTTACCTGCTGAGCCATCTCTTCAGCTGCCGTGTTTGGGTTGAGACAGGGTCTTGTTCTGTAAGTCAGGCTGACCTGGAGCTCACTATGTAGCGTAGCTCAGACTGACCTCAAATCCATGGCAATTCTCCTGCCTCAGTCTTCCAAAGGCTAGTATTCCAGACATGAACTGTAATATAGGGCATCCTTATGTAGCCCAGGCTTGTCTGGAAATTATTATGTAGAACAGGCTGGCCTCAAACTTGCTGTGATCCTCCCACTTCTGAGCGTTGAGAGTACAGGTGTGTGCCGATATTCTCTGCCATGAGAATTTTTTTCATACGTTGTTACTGTGGGGTGTGTGTGTGTGTGTGTGTGTGTGTGTGTGTGTATGTACATGCATGCACACAACTGCACCCATGGCAACCTAAGTATTGCGAACCTACGGCCTTACATATGCTAGACAAGTGTTCTACTACCACCCCTTGCTTCATTGCCCATATTTTATTGTTCTGAATTCTCAATGACTATAATATGTTCATTGTTTGTGCCTAGACCCAGGAATATGTATTACTTAAAACTTCATTTATTCATTCACTCATTCATTTACCTATTTTGCGTGTGTATGGGAACATATGTGCCACTGTGTTAGTATAGAGAACAGAGAACCACTTTTCTCCTACCACGTGGGTCTTGGGATGGGTTGTCAGGTTTGGTGGCAGGCATTTTTACCTGCTGGGCCATCTTTCTGGGCCCAATATATTCCTTTCCAACTTGTTAAAAGTTGAGTGTGGTGTCACTAGGGAGGCCGAGACAGACAGATCTCTAAGATCAAGCCAGCCGGGTTTACAGAGTGAGTTCCATGACAACCTGGCTTATACAGAGAAACTTTGTCTTTTAAAAAAAAGTTGAAGAGGAGGAGGAGGAGGAGGAGGAGGGGGAGGAGGAGGAGGAGGAGGGGGAGGAGGAGGAGGAGGGAGGGGAGGAGGGAGAGGAAGAAATCAGTAGTGGAGTTCCCCAAACTGTCTCTCTAAGACCCTCTAAGTTCTTGCCGTATCTAGCTTCCAGCTGGGTGAAGTTTGGTGATTCATTACAGAAGCATGAGAGGAACTTAGACTTAAGGAAAACCTTAACAGGAAAGAACCAGATTAGAAAATAACTAGAAGGAGAAATGAGAAGAGGAGGAATTGGGCACAGTGCATCAGCCTCCTGGTTCTTGGAAGGTAGAGACAGAAGGGTCAGAGTTCAAAGTTGTTCAAGGCTGGTGAGAGGTAAATAGAAAGCTGCCAATAAAAAGGAAAGGAGAACTTCCATTTTGTAGTTGTTGGGGATGGCCTTTCAGGGTCACTAAATTCAGGTGAGATGTTCTGAAGAGTTGCCTCTGGGTTGCCAAGGAATCAGTGGAAAGGAGCCCTGGCCCCATCAATTCCTGATCAAATGATGAGGCTTCTTTCCTTCCTTCTTCCAGTTTGGGCATTAATTTTTCCAGCGTCTGTTTGCTTGCAGTAGGCACTTTGGTCCTTCTCTAGGCTCTTCTTTTCCAGAAGACTCCAGCTCTCCAAACCCCAGGATGTCTCTTATCAGTCCCCTGAGCACTGTTACTACTGTTCAGCATCGTCTTAATCGGTTTTCTTCTGCAGAGTCATGGTTATTATAAAGCTTTTGAGCAATCTTCAATGACTGGGACCTATTCATGCCCTCAAACCCTTCTTCTGAAGTTTCTTTCTAATATCTTGGAAGACTGCATAACAAACGAAATTATTGGTTGCTTGCTGGCTTTGGGGCACATCTGAGTCTACGGGGGTAAAACCTCCTGTAAGTCTCCTAGATGCTCTCCAGGGACCCATGGACAACTCTGGGGGATCTTGTACCACTTCACAGACAGGTTGGTAGGTTTTCCAGCAGCTGCCTTTAATCCTCCTGAAAAGGCCTGTTCAAAGTTTCCCAGCTTCCTCAGTGCTAGAGTCTCGGTCACGTTGGGCCAAGGAAAAAAACCTCCTCTATCTGGATGTCCTGTCCAGTATATTCCCTGCCCGACCTGTCTGCTCCTCAGCTATGAGAGGATGGAGGAACTGTTGGCAGTCATCCTAGGCCAGCTAGTAACAGACTGTCTCGAGGAGGCTAATGAGATCCTGAGGACTTTTAGAGACTGGTGGATTCTAAGTTTTCCAGGTATACAGATCACTGGTTGAAAAGGAGACAGAACTATGAAAAGGGAAGACTGAGGATGTCCAGGGGTTGGACCCACAGGAGAGGAGCCTCATCTCCCTTAGAGGGAGAATGGGGCCGGTACTCCTGCCCCAGGGAAATTTCTCCCAGAGCCCTCCTAGCCAGAGCCTCTCTTAAATGTGTGGAGAGGAGAGGGGACCCAAGGTAGAATATACAACCCACCACCCAGCATACCCGGGGGATTTCCTTCTTGGGGGGAAGTGGGGTGGTGCTGTGCATACAAAAGGGAACGCCATCTCGAAAAACCAAAAAAAAAAAAACCAACCAAACAAAAAACCAAAAAAAACCAAAACAAAAACAAAAAACAAAAAACAAAAAACGGGAACGCTAGCTACATCCAGCGGGGCTGAGAGAACAGGCAGAGATTTGGGTTTTTCTGGTTAATCTGGCCAAACCAAGATTAGAGGGCACAGGTCTTAAGCCAAGCTAGTGGATCTTGCACCAGAGAAAACCAGGGGTGGAGAGATGGCTCAGCGGTTAAGAGCACTGGCTGTTGTTCCAGAGGTCCTGAGTTCAATTCCCAGTGACCATCTGTAGTAGGATCTGATGCCCTCCTCTAGTGTGTCTGAGGAGAATGACACCAAACTCACATATATAAAATACATAAATCTTAAAGGAAGGAAGGAAGAAAGAAAGAACCAGAGAAAGCCATTATTGGTCAATTTAGGGAAATTGGTCAGGGTGGCCTGAGTTTCCAGTCACTATGTTCCAGACAACCTGAAGTGCTTGGGGGTCTAGAGATCTGTTCCTGGGCCATCCAACTGCAAAAGGGGGCTTATCTGTTTCACAGAAGGTCTGGAGTTTCCCACACGAGATACAGATACCCCACCTCCTATCACACCTCTATTCCTTCTAGTCAACAGAATTAACAAAACCAGAGACACACAGACAGGCAGCAGGAAAGACAACCAGGAGTGGCCACTACACAGACTTAAACCAGGGGTTCTAGTGACATCTCACAAAGATCCAGAACACTGGAATTTGGGCTGTGTCCAGTCTTTCCTAAGTGTACTTCCCAGAAGGTGCCATAGACAGACTCACCTGTGCAGGAGACAGATCCAGGAAATGTTCTGTGACTTCCCATCAAGGGTGGAAGCTGGGGAGCCTGTAGGGCACCAGGAATAGTGACGGGTGAAGTTCCTGGGGCCCTGGAATGTCTTGGGGTGTGGACTCCTAGGAACTGTCCTTTCTCTGTCCTGTTGTCCCAGAGTCCAAGACTCCCAGTGTCTTGGTGTCTCAGCCCCTAGAGAATTTGCTGGTGCCTCAAAAATGTTGTGAGGTAATTCCATTAGAGAATACACAGACACTCTTAAAGCTAAATAGAAAGTCTATTACCGCCGGGGGAATTTGCCCAAATTGCAAAGCCCTGACCCTCACAAAAGTCTTTTATGCACAAAAATCACATCCTGGTTGACATACTTCAGTTAGCAAGAATGGTTAGCAAGAAGTAGAACTATAGAAGCCCAAAACCAAGTTTATTACAAAGACTATGTCTTTGATTGATTAGGTCTTTAATCTTATTTTGGTACATGTTGGAGCCTATGTGCTGGGTTTTAAGGTCAGCATGGTGCCTCCAACTTGGCGTCAGTTATGCTGAGGTCTGAAGTCCTGTTACAAGTTCATAGAACTGTAAGATACCAGAACATTCTGCCACTTGGTAAGGTCATCTTTTACTGCAGGTTGTGCTTCAGCCACACAGCGTCTGTTTAGCACACAGGGCCGATGGCACAGAGTGAAGGAAGCTCTATTTTCTTGGTTGTGAGCAGCTCCTCTATGAAACAAATGGTGTTGGATTCTGGGTGACACATCTCTCAAGTCTGAACAAAGAGAGCACTTTCCTCAATTCTCTTGGTTCCCTTGGAAGCTTTTGGGAAAGTGTTTCATAATTATAGGTAAATATATTCTGATCTTCAGTACAGATGAGCGAGCAAGGTTAGAGAGGTGATCGTTTAGGGATACAAAGCCAGCTCTGGAAGATTCCAGGTGAATATAGGTTACTGCGGGGGAGGGGGAAGTGTAAGTCTTAGACATAATCACAGTGCATTTACAACAGGCAAGAACCGTGTCCTGAAGGCTAGAATGCAATTGTAGAGTTTACTTCGATGTTTCCAGCACTAAGCACCAGGCCTGACATATCACAGGGCTCAGTGAACACTATTTACTGAATGGATAGATACTCCTGGAGAAAGAAACAAAGAAAACAAACAAACAGCAAAACCTTACCCAGCTGGTAGCATACTTGCCCATTTAATACCAGAACTCTGGTAGTAGAGGCAAGTGGAGTTCTGGGCTAGTCTGGGCTACATACTGAGATCCTGTCTCAAATACACACACACATACACACACCCCAAATTAAAAAATTATCAATACCACCTTACTATAAAGTGACACATTTGGTTAAACTATGGGTTCACTCTCTTCCTTTATGTTTTATTTTGTTGTTGTTTTGCTTGTGGCAGGGTCTAATGTAGCCTAGGTTGGCTCTGAACTTGCTATGTATTAAAAAGTCTGTCTTTGAATTCCTGATCTTTGCTCTACTTTCAAATGCTGGTATTACAGGCTTGGGAGACTACACTAGACTCTTTCTCTGAGACAGGGTCTCACCATTTAGATTTGGCTGGCTTATAACTCACTATGTAGATCAGGTTAGCCTCGAACTCATAGGCATCCCCTTGCTCCGTCTCCTGAGTGCTGAGATCTTATCATGTGCCAGGCTAATTGCTCTTGTTCTCTTAGTGAGTGCTTTCACACTAGTTATCTTTCATTACCCCCTTGCGGTAAGACTTGGTGGACTAAGCATTTGACTATCAGTTTGTCACAGACAGGCTCCAATGAGAGATGGATGAAAAGGAGTCTGGATGGCTAAACATGCCAGACCCTCAGGGCCTCTGAGGTAGAGATGGGCTCTGCAGAACGGTAAGACCATTTCAGGTTGAGGAGCAGACAAGGGTTTACTGTTCTGTGAAGGTCACCACCAGAAGCTCTGTAAACTTTGTTTCCCTACATGAATACAAGGAGAGGGAGAGAAAGAAAGGACATCTACTCATTGATATTTATTTAACTTCTTTATTTCTAAAAATATTGTTAAATTGTTGATAATAGATGATCGTAGGCATTTCATCAAGAAGCCAAAACAAATTTGTCTACAGCAAATGCTCACATTATTGTCATACAAAGAATTCCAAATTATTAGGCCAAAAAATGTGGACTTGGCAAAAACGAGTGTTACTGTCAATTGTCCCAGCTCCTCAAACTCAGTGTGGCTGGCACCAGGGACTCTGGGAGTGAATATAGCAACGGAAATCTACATTGTGTTGACTTTGGTCCTATTCCAAAGCCATTCTACTTCAGAGGGATGTATGATGAAGCCTTTCCAGGGCAGAGATCATTAATTCTCCAGCACATCATAATAGTTGCTCAGGAAATATGTATTAGGAAAATAAATGACACAAACGTTACTTTGGGTTGCTAAGGGCAGAACAGTATCTGGCATTATATTGGATGCTGGCGTGGGATTTGTACTCTCTGGAACAGCCTCTTTGCAGCTAGGAATGTTTTGTTGTTGTTTATGAAGAACATAACATTCTTGCACTGGTACAATGGTCCTCGGCAAAGTGGCACAGACAGGCTTCCTGTGCATTCCGCAGAAGAGGTAGCAGTGTCACACTCTAATGGTGAGTTGCTTCTCCTTTATCAGAAGACTGTAGTTTTGGTGGATTCTGAGTCCTTCCTCTCCTCACAAGAGAGGCAAGAACTTTGAGGAAGGGAAATGAATGAGCTAAGTTTGACTGTGAGAGCTTTGCACGGCTCTTTGAGAATCAAAGTCGACAGTCTCTGTCCCTGTTTGGCAACGCCTCATCCTTTCTCCAAACAGCCTGTTTTCTCATCCATATCTAGAACCACGCCTTATCTTACACGCAGATAGCGTAACCATTCTTCTAATTAGGGAAGACCGGCTCTTTTCATTTTCCCCTCTTGTCTTCTCCTCCCTTCCCTTCTCCTGCCTTCCCCTGACCTCCCACCCCATCCGCCTTCTCCAGCTCTGAGACAGGCTCTTTCTAGGTAGTAAGGCTAGGTTTGAACTCACTGTGTAGCCCAGGCTTGCACTGACCAGCCTGTCTCAGCTCCTGAGCACTGGAATTGCAGGCATATATCACCATACCTGGCAGGAAAACATGTCTTGTAGAAAACATGGTCAGTAGATCTTAAAAATAAAAAAGAAAGCCGGGCAGTGGTGGCACACACCTTTAATCCCAGCACTTGGGAGGAAGAGGCAGGCGGATTTCTGAGTTCAAGGCCAGCCTGGTCTACAGAGTGAGTTCCAGGACAGCCAGGGCTACACAGAGAAACCCTGTCTTGAAAAAAAAAAAAAAAGCCAGGTGTTCTTTTTTTTTTTTTTAAGATTTATTTTTTTTCATTTATATGAGCACACTGTAGCTGTCTTCAGACACATCAGAAGAGGGCATCAGATCCCATTACAGATGGTTGTGAGCTACCATGTGGTTGCTGGGAATTGAACTCAGGATCTCTGGAAGAGCAGTCAGTACTCTTAACCTCTGAGCCATCGCTCCAGCCCCAGGGGTTGTTGTTGTTGTTGTTGTTGTTGTTGTTGTTGTTGTTGTTGTTGTTGTTGTTCTTCTTCTTCTTCTTCTTCTTCTTCTTCTTCTTCTTCTTCTTCTTCTTCTTCTTCTTCTTCTTCTTCTTTAATGTTTTTGACTTTCATTTGAAAGCATATTGACCTGGGACAGGGTGTACAGCACAAGGTTCTGGGTTTGATCCCCATGAGTTTGAGGCTAATGTGGTTTACAGAGTGAGCTCCAGTGTTGGGTTAAGTGGTGGTGTGAGTGTCCCGCATCCACCCCAGGCTTGGGCCTCTCGGAGAGGCAGGAAGAGGGAAGTTTGACAGCACTCACCCCACTGCTGGGAGGGAGTCTGGCTGTGTGAAGCTGCAGGACACTACCTGGGGGTGGGGAAGTGTGGCCTGTGGGGTCCCGGGGACCACATGGAGCCGGCTCCATCGGGTTCTCAGGTTCTTGGGCATTCCAGGCACTGCTGGATGCCGAGGAAGAGTTGAGAACAGAGTGGGGGCCCACCTGGGCAGAGGGGGAAAAGGCAGGGAGGAGCACAGTGGGGTCCATTGGGGGACCAGGTCCTTGGCTTGTCACCGGGTAACTCACTTGGTTTGGTGGCGGCTGTGACTGGAAGCGCTAGGAAGCCTTCTGCGGTAGACTGGATGTGGCTCTTTAGATGAAGGCCTGTTCCACTGTTCCCCACAGCAGATCCTGATGAAGAGAGACAGTCCATGGTTTTAGGGCATTTATTGTTATGGCAGAGAGTGGCAATGAGTGAATTTGTATCTGAGACCTCAGGGAGGGGTAAGGTTGAAATACCATTGACTGGGAAGGGGAGTGGCTAAGCCTCTAGGTGCCTCATTAACATGGGGATGCCTTGAGGCTGCGTGACCACACCTCTACCTGTGGAAGGGCTTGGGGTGTTGCCCTCACCTGACTGATAGTCACAGACCTATGGAGAGCTGTGGCCTCGTGTCAGGAGCCTGGGGCCCAGGAGCATGGCAAAATGCCTATCGTCCCTTGTAGGGTTATCCCCTGCTGGGTCCGCGGGGGTGTGTGTGTGTGTGGGGGGGGGTGTGGGGGGTGTGTGTTTAACCCTTAGCTCAACCAGAAACTAGGCTGCCTTTCATGGTCCCACACTCCAGGACAGCCCGGACTACATAGACAAACCCTGTCACATATAACAAAACAAAAAAGCACATAGCCAGACAGATGAACAGCATTTGGTAACTTCTGTGAAGAGTCTTCACACAGAGACTCATCCCTAAAGATCCCTAGAAGCAAAATATTTCCAGAGATATCATTTTGGCCTCAGAGTAGGAGAGGAGTGAAAAAATATTGTAGCATACTGTTCATAATCACCTTTTAATATATAAATTCACGTATTTTTCCTTCCTTCCTCTTTCTTTCCTCTTCCCCCTCCTCCTCTTCCTCCTCCTCCTTTTTTGTGACAGAGTTTCTCTGTGTAGCCCTGGCTGTCCTGGAACTAGCTCTATAGACTAGGCTAGCTTCAAACGCACAGAGATCCGCTGCCTCTGCCTCCTGAGCACTGGGATTGAAGGTGTGGGCCACCACCACTTGGCTCACATTAGCTTTTCTATTTTATCATTGTGAATTCCCAGGTATTTGACCAGAGCCATAAGGCTAGTGACAGAGTCTATAACTCAAATGGAAGCTTTCTTATTCTAAGTTTAGTGTATATATATATATATATATATATATATATATATATATATATATATACACTAAATGGTTGTGTATTTAACTTTTTAAGTTATAGAATTGGGGATAGAGATGTCTTTTGTGCTTGTTAACTTCTGTGGCTCATTACTTATTAACATTTAAATATACAATGGCAATCTTGACTGAGCACAACTGGTCCACCCCAGCACTCAGATAACTCTGGGGAGGATGAGATGAGTAAGGATGGGGGACACTCGGTTTCTCCTCATCAGGCGGAAGAGATGGGCTTAGAAGCCTTACACCAAGAAGAGCTCAAATCTACAAATAAATGTAAAGGGGGGGTCGGGAAGTCTGTTTTCATTCTCTAAGAAGGAGGCATGGGTGGTAAGGTGACAAGAGACACAGACTATGCCCTGACTTAAGCCTCATCTCAGGGAGGCTTATGATCCCTAGGAGGCGGACGTGCCTGGCATCTAGGACATGCTCTCAGTAAGGGCAAGTATTTCCCTCCCTCCAGTGATCTGATGCCAGCCTTACCTCTGAGATACATAATGCCTGAGTTCAGAAAGGATGAAGTACTCATTTTACTGTGCTAAAAAGTCATCTCAAAAAGAAAAGATGAAAGATATCCCATTTCTAATAATAACTTTCCTTACCTGGATTAACTTTAGGGGTACTTAGAAACACACAGGCGTCACTTCTCATCCTGGCTGAATAGCTGTAGTTTCGACACTAGATATATATAAAAGTATGAGGTCTAGCCCAGCATGATGACATATATCTGTAATCCCAACACTCAGGAGGTGGTGAAAGCAGGAATATCAGGAGTTCAAGGCCAGCCTGGTCTACATGAGACTGTCTCAGAAATGAAAGAAAAAGAAAAACAACCCCAAACAAAAGCAAAACATGACTTCTATGCCTATAGACAAAGCATTTATAAGAACAAAGGAAATCTATGTAATTTTGGGAAACGGCTGACAAGTCTCTAGAACTGTCATATTACATCAGAAGTTATATTCTCAGCCAAGGGAGATGCTTAGCTAGCAAAACTACTTGGAGCTGAGCTTGATGAATCCCAGGGCCCATATTTTGAAAGGAAAGAACTGACTCCCGCAAGTTATCTCTGACCTCTACACAACTGTGTGCCACCCCCAGCCCGAAGCGAGTAAATCGGTGTAAAGAAAAGTCCCCATCTTCATTGTGGAACACCCTGTGCTGTGTACGAGATTCAGCAGCAGCCTTGGTAATTACTACTGGGTCTGTCCAGGTTTATCTACCAACAACATATCTATACATTGGCCCCAAACTGGTCCTGGTTGAGAACTATTTTTTTTTTTAATTAAAAGCACTTCTTTATTCATGTGATTGGGAGGGGGTGGGCAGTTTGCTGTGGCACGAATGTGGAGGCCAGAGGACAACATCGTAAAGTCAGTTCTCGCCTTCCACCTTTACTCTGGTTCTGGGGATTGAACTCAGGTCACTAGGCTTGCATGGAGCTATCTTGACTGCTGGTGAGCTACTGTTTGTTTGGTTGGTTTTTTTTTTCCTTTTTCTTTTTCGAGACAGGGTTTCTCTGTGTAGCCCTGGCTGTCCTGGAGCTCACGCAGTAGACCAGGCTGGCCTCGAACTCAGAAATCCACCCGCCTCTGCCTCCCGAGTGCTGGGATTAAAGGCGTGCGCCACCTCGGCCCGGCTGGACTACTGTTTTAATGGAAGTACCCAAAGTGATCTTTGAGGTGCATCCATTTAGAAACCCTAGACAACAGTGGGGACATGACACTAAATATAGTTGTCACAGGTTATGCAAGAACTATTGAGGATTTCTTTGGGGAGTGCAGCTGTATGCTGCCATCTTACCAGAGGCAGGCACTTATCTGCCTCTTACCTCAAGTAGGTGACAGGGGCCCCTCCATGGAACCACTCAGTACTTGCCATGTTTTTCTTGCAGTTAGAGGGCATAGTGGTCTTGTATCTGACTCCCAGGGCTGACGATTATTTTGGCAGCAGAGCAGAGGAATGTTGAGTCTAAACTGAGATGGGGCTGTCCTCCCAAGTTTGGGCAAACTGATGTGAGCTTCCCATGGTCCTATGATGGCTGTACAGCACTGCCACTGGTAGGACACAGTTGCAACAATAGCAAGCTCTTCCAGATACTTCGTGGCTGTCATACTAAAACTGCCCAAAACGCACTTGTATGCACTCGAAAGCACACACACACACACACACACACACACACCCCTCCTAGAAGGAGGAGGAGGCTAGAGAGAGTTGATCTTGGCCGGGCAGTGATGGCACACGCCTTTAATCCCAGCACTTGGGAGGCAGAGGCAGGCGGATTTCTGAGTTCGAGGTCAGCCTGGTCTACAGAGGGAGTTCCAGGACAGCCAGGGCTACACAGAGAAACACTGTCTCGAGAAAAAAAAAAAAAGAGAGAGAGTTGATCTTGGACAATGACAAGGGGCCCAGGGCCTTGGCCCTACATCTTAACTGACAGGGGTCCTCACAAAGATGAACAGTCTTTCAACAAGTAGCTGAAGGAAACAGTAAAGCCTGTGAACACAGTGTTTCTGCTCAGAGCAATTAGGGTGACAAACCATGACAGAGTGGGCTGGCCTCCATCAGGAAAAATCCTCGTTAAAGATGTAAGCCTAGGGAGTAGTAACTGACCATATGGAAGAAAGATCCGTTCTGCTCCTTTCCTCTCTCTCCTCTAGCTAGCAAAGATGGGGAGGAGGAGGAAGAGCAGGGAGTGTCCCCAGTTGGAGAAGAGGGGAAAGGTTCACTTTCCTGTGATTCAGCCATCCCAGGACTTTCTATTCTTATAAGGAATCAGAAAACTCATGGAACTTTCTTGGCTTTTCAGTTAGGTTATGATGAATCCCACTGTACAAGTTCAAAGGGATGGCAGAAGAAGGTTTTTTAAATGAAAGAAAAGTCACCATGTGTGTAGATGATTAGGTCAGAGAGCAACACTCGGGGGTCAGTTCTTTCCTCCCACCTTGTTGAGGCAGGGCTCTCATTTCTGCTGCTCTGCTACACTGGGTTAGCTGGCCCACAGCTTCTAGGCAACTGTCCCATCTCCATCTCTCATCTTGATACAGGAGTGTTGGGATTACAGATGGATCCTGCTTTCTGTGGGTTCCGGGGACTGAGCCCAGGTTCTCAGGTTTGTGCAGCCTGTGCTTTTACCTGAGGAGCCATCCCCATGGCTAGCCTTTGTTTGTTTGTTTGTTTGGTTTTGTGAGAAAGGTTCCCTGAGTAGTTCTGGCTAGCCTGAGCTCACAGTAGCCTCAAGTCTTTGCTTTCCATTGGGACCTTAGGTCTGTGCCACTGCTTCTGACCAAATTCTGTTTTTATTTTAGAAATTATATCCCATGAGCTCTGCATACTGAACACTCTAATTATTAAGATCCAGAATTTGTTTTCTAAGACATGTCCTTGAATATCCCAGGGGAAAGATGTTCAGTGAATCAAGTCACTAGTTTTTTGAAAACTAGTACTTTTAACACTAGGTACCTACCTAGGGGCAAGCAGGGAGCTAGCATCTTGGGCTTCATACAAAGTACCTACTATAGCCAGGTGTGGTCACCAGGGCCATGTAAGTGGGGATCAGGCAGCCTTCGTGTTCCCTCAGGCATTACTCATGACTTCTTCTTGCTTGTGATTAAGCTTTTGAAGCATCATGCTGCCCTATTTTCCAACCATGGGCTTTAAGGTAAAGGCTTTATTAAAAAATGTTTAGCTTGGTGGAATTTTTTTTTCTTTCTTTTTTTCTTTCTTTCTTTTTTTTTTTTTTTTTTTTTTTTTTGGTTTTTCGAAACAGGGTTTGTCTGTGTAGCCCTGGCTATCCTGGAACTCACTCTGTAGACCAGACTGGCCTCAGAAATCCACCTGCCTCCGCCTCCCAAGTGCTGGGATTAAAGGCGTGCGCCACCACCGCCCGGCGAATTTTTTTTTCTTAATTACTTACTTACTATGTGTTTGTGACACAGTATGGGCAGAGATCAGAGGACACCCTGTGGGGGTTTTCTCTCTCCTGTGACTCAGGTCATCAGGCTGGGAAGCAATGCCTTTACCTGCTGGGCCATCTCATTAGCCCAGTAGTGGTGGGATTTTCAGTTTTAACAGTTTCATATGTTTGTGAAAATTTCCAGTGTTTTAAAAATCCTCTAAGAATTTGGAAATGTCTGACAAATTAATATGGGTGTATTCCTAGAAATCATTATTTGAAGAAAATGTTGTAAAACCTGAAAATATATTTCCTTTACCAATGGATCTTTTTAAATAGGATCAGTTCCTTGAGAATCCCATCCAATGTACTTTGATCATATTTACCCTCACTCCTCACTCCCTGCCTACTGACCTAACTTATGTCCTTTTTGTTTAATTAATTTTTTTTGAGACAGGGTCTCTTTCTATAGTCCTGGCTGGCCTGGAACTCACAGAGATGTGCCTTCCCAGTGCTAGGATTAAAGGCCCTGTGCCATTACACCAGTCTTTTGTTTTGTTTTCAGACAGAGTTTGTCTGTGTAGCCTTGATTATCCTGGAACTCTGTAGACCAGGCTGGCCTCCAGAGATCTGCTTGCCTCTGCCTTCCAAGTGCTGGGATTAAAGGCACTCAGAAAAGCCTACAGTGCCAAGAATTCCAAAGCAGAATCTATCTAAGTACTAACCCAGTTGACCCAGATTACCCCTGAGATTGGATGAGATCTGTCAGTTTCAGGGAGGGAGGGTCACAGTTTTGTTGGCCTTTTTCCGTTCTGGGTCTCATGTTGTCTGGGCTTGCCTCAAATCATAATATAGTTGAGGATGATCTTGAACTTCTGATCCTCCTTCCTCTACTTCTGGAGTGCTGGCACTATAGGACTGAGTCATCACAGGTGAGCTCAGCAGGTCATGTTCCTCTCTTGAGTCAGTTAATACATTGTTTTCCTCATTTCCAAAGCAAAACAGACATTTAGCGAAAGATACGAGGTTAACTGCAGACTACGTCTTATTGAGCTGCTATAGAACATGCTTTGCTCATTGGTTTGGCAGAATTTTTTTTTTTTTTTTTTTTACATCTGTAGTATGTGTGTGTGCGCTCGCGTGTGTGTGTGCTCACAGAATCACATATGTGGAAGTCAGAGAACAATTTGTAGAAGTCTCTTTTGTCTGTCCATCATATAGGTCCCAGGATAAAAATCAGGTTGTCAGACTTGGCAGCAGCACCCTTACCTGCTAAATTATCTTTGCTGGCCTAGTTTGGCAGGTGTGGAAACCTAAATTTCACTTGCTCAGATTTAATTAGGCTTTGAGGAACTAATTTGGATAGAACCACCTCAAAATTCAACCCAGCGGATGGAACCTGATTTGTCAGTTATGCTGAGAATGGAAAGCTAACTGGCTGTCACTTGTGTGCCCTGGAATATTTTACTGCGTGTTTGGGGGATCCTTTGGGTGGTGGGAAGGCTATTTGCTGAGTTTGACATTGGGGCGTGGGGCTTTGTGTTTACCCAGGATATACAGAATTTAATTTTGCTAGGATATAAACTCCCTGGAGGGAAGAATTTTATTTGCTAATGTGTCCAAAGAGGCTAGAGCATAGTTATTTGTTTGATAAGTATTAATTAAATGGCTGTATGAACAACCATTTGGTGTGGGCCAAACTTTGAGCGAGCATATTGAACACGTGGATATCCTTAAAGCAGGCTGATAAGAAAATCAGAGAATGCAATTTGTAGAAAGGCAATTTAATTTTTAGGAGATAAGTTACATATTCCTAGTTTGGATTTAAAGAAAAAAAATCGAGCAAAATGATTTCACATAAGAGAAAACAATTCGGTTTACTAATGAACAAATGGTCCTCAATGTTTGAGTTGGCACACTGTCAGTGGATATTATTATTTTCTAGCCCTACATAGTGATATGTCCCTGTAACCTTAGCACCCCAGAGGCTGAGGCAGCAGGATCACCAAGTTCAAGGCCGCCCTGAACTGTGTATTGAGACTGTACTTGCCAGGGAGGGAATCTTTATAGTTAGTAACATTGCCATGACACTGCTAAGTTACATCTCATCGTCTATAAGTCACTGTTGGGTAGATATGTAATATGGAACTGGAGCAATGTGTCTGCGGTCCAAGAACCAGCATGGCTCTCTTGCAGCCGACCTGAGTTTGGTTCCCAGCATCTGTGTAGGCTGCCTCACAATAAATAACCTTTAACTGACCCCATGGCTTCCTTAAGCACCTGCTCTCAAATACTATTACATTCCCCCACCCGACACACACAATTTAAAAAAATAAATTTTTTTAAAAGAGAAAAAAAAATGGCTGTATGAGGATTAAAGGGTTCCTCTGCCCGCCCCCCCCCCCCCCCCAGCCTCAAATGGTGCTCATGGCTGTCATCCCAGACTGGGATGCCGAGACAGGCGGATTCATGAGTCCCAGGTCAGCCTGGGCTACAGAGTGGACAATCTGCCTCACGAACAAAACACTGGGTGTGTGTGTGAGTGAGGATTAGGCTGCTAAAGTGTTTATCCACTGAGCTCTATCTCAGAGCTTTGAATTAGGGTGTTTGCCCTGATATCGGGTATATGATCCTGGTCATCAGAGCCAGCTATCTTTCTTCTTGACAGAATGGGAATTACACTATGTATATCTACATCACATACTTTAAGGACTTTATTTCTAATTATGTGTGTCTGTACATGTGAGTGTAGATGCCTAAGAACCCACAACAGTGTGTCAGATCTATTCCTTGGACCTAGAGTCACAGGCAGTTGGGAGCTGCCTAACTTGAGTGCTGTGAATCAAACCCAGTTTTTGCAGAAGGAGGAGGCAAAGCTCTAGAGCCATGTCTCCAGCTCCCACAGTATATTCTTATTCGGATGCTATGGTTGTAGACTTCCTGTGGACCACACCCTTCAGTTATGACAGCATCACCTGGGCATGTGACCCTTAGGTCACAGATAATTTTAGTCTCTCTGATGAAGTTTGGGAGCTACTTTGATCTCTGTAACATTTACAGATAGATCATTGCATAGGGTGACTTTTTAATAATTTATTTTTATTTTATGAGCATTATATTAGTGCTTTGCCTACATGTATGTCTGTGTGAGGGTGTCGGATCCCCTGGAACTGGAGTTACAGACAGGTGTGAGCTGCTGTGTGGGTACTGGGAATTGAACCTGGGTCCTCTGGGAGAGCAGCCGATGTTCTTAACTGCTTAGTCATCTCTCTAGCCTTCCATGACTTTTTATTTTTATAAATTTTTATGGTTTTTTGAGACAAAGGTAGTCCAGGTTACCTTAAACTCATTATGTAGTCCAGGTTGGCCTTGAACTTCTAATCCTCCAGCCTTTACTCCACAAATGCTGGGCTTGCAGACATGGGGTAATGAGGTATCACACCTGGCTGATCATTTTTTAGAAATCTTGTGTCAAGGTCCGTGACTTTTTTTTTTTTTTTTACATTTTCCAGGTTACTAACTTCTGACAAAGGCAGGCAGGGAATTGTGGTTTGTTTTTTACTATTTTTGTTGTCTTTTGAGGCAGCTCGGGATGATTTCCTACTTGTTATACAGTCTAGGTTGGCCTCCAATTGGAGGTGACCCTCCTGCCTCAGCTTCCGGAGTGCTGAGATTACAGAGGGATGCCTCCACACCCCTGTAGAGGTTTATATTTTTTAAGAGACTGCGTTTTTTCTCAAAGCCATTATCAGAAGAGATGATGTAATCATATTACTGAGGATGTGAGGGAGCTGCAAGGTTGGTCTACGTAGTCACATAAGCAAGGTCATAATCCTAGGCTCACAACTCCTCTCTTCCTACCCTATAGCTCTGGTTTAGTACCAGAAGTTCTCTGTGAGCAAGTAGTCTATTAACGGCCATATTCCGATCCCTCCGGGAGCCACGGCTCGTTAATCTCTCTGAAGTCTAGGTCAGGTACTTAGGTAGAACGGGGTGGGGGTTGGATAGGGAGAAAGGGGCGAGGCAGAGCCCCAAGAATCCCTTATCTGATCCAAATCGTCGGCAGTAAGAAAATGGTTAACACCTGACGGGCAGCTTCTCGGAAGGTTTATGAAATTCTCACTGTTAGAGATTCCTGGACCTTTTGTGGGGCCTGGGGCATAGCTTAACAGAGACCACGCGCCCCTCAGTTTCCCCTTTATCCCTCCTAAGTCCTCCCCCTCCCAACGTTCTTCAGCTAGAGTCTGGCGCTGGGCCTTGGAACCCACAAGTGGGCGGTCTGGAGCCGCCGCAGTCCAGCGCGGAATCAGGGTTGACCCGGGCGCCGCGAGCTCGCCCCGCCTCCCTCGTCACTTCCGGCCCGGCCGCTCGCCCTCCGCCCTATTCCCCTCCCGCTCGCCGTTAGGGAGGCTCTGCGCCTCAGCCGCCACCGCCTCCGCCGCTCCCGCCCACTTCTCCGCGTCTGCCGCCGCCGCTGCCCGGGGTCTCCGGGGTCGCTACCGGGCTGGCCCCGCGCCACTGCAGTCGCTTCAGCCTCGCGCTAGAGGCCGCTTCGGGAGGAGACCCGCTGGCCGCTGTGCCACTTAGGGCCTCAGTTCTCGCCTTGTCGACGTCGCCAAGGGTTCTGGAGAAGCGGCCAAGGCCGGGGAACGGGGCTTCGCGGTTCCAACGGTGGGTAAACGGGCGGGTGCCCGGCACTGCGCATGCGCAGCTATTCGCCGCGGCGGCCCTTCCCTCCCCCCACCTCCGACTTTGCGGCTGCCCAGCAGCCTGGGGTCCCACCGGCGGCGGCCGCTGGGCGATGCCGTTTGGGGTCTGGGAGATGCGAGGCGCAGCCCCGGTGGGCATTCGGTCGAGGGGGCCTCTTTTCTGCTGGGAAGAGGAAGAACAGGCGGTGCCCCTGGCTGCCGGGGGAGGGTGTTGGGGGGGGTGTGGCAGCCTTGGGTTTCCAGCCGCTGCAGTGCGCGCAAACGGCTGTGTGCCTCCCCTCTCAGCCTCGCCTGCCCACCGGTTCTGTGTCACCTCTGCGCCCACTTCCTTCAAGCTGGGCAGAGGAGTTGGTGCAGGCCAAAAAAAAAAAAAAAAAAAAAAAAAGGTGGTTTATTCCGGGCTCAGCTGCGTCCCTTTTTACGGTCACGTGAGATGAGTGGCTGCTGACTTCCTTAAGTCGCTCAGAGAATATAGCCAAAATTGGGCTGTTGGTGCACTGGGACCTCATTTAGAAGGCACTCAGCCAGAGCCAGGCCTGAGGGGTCTCTATGCAGGGCGTCGAGTTTCAGATGGAGCGCCCTGCTAGATAAGATTATAGGAAGTGGAATCAGTTGGCACACTCGCCTAGGGGGTACTGTTAAACTCTTCTTTGTTTGTAATCAATTAAACCCAGACTGACTTAGAAAAACTGTTGCATAATTTCATCCGGTTCCCTGGTAGGCCTGTAATCAGCTTGGAGGAAGCCAAACCGAAAATGGCAACCACAACTGCAGTGTATTTGGCTATCTAACATTAAATAGCCGTGGCAGGCAAGTTTGTAGGAGATATTAAAGGATAGTTTGGAATATTAACTTTCTGTTCTTGGGTTAGTGTGAGTTTGTGCCTTTAACTCCCCCTTTGTAACCTGAAGTGCAGTTTGGCCTGGGTTTTCACAGGCACTGTGCACTTATTAATTCTCGTGGAATGACCTGGTCATTTGCTTGTCTTTTAGTGCCTCCTCTCTATCCTTTATCCTTTAAAATTAGGATTTTTTTTCCAGTTTTACCAGTTAGGTATCTGTAACACTGTTGAAGTCCTTGCAGTATGTGGAAGGGTCTACCTTAGTGACATTATAATCTTCATTGAATAAAGTGACTTACATCATTTTTTATTATTATTATTATTATTATTATTATTATTATTATTGTGTTTTAGGATAAAAAGTGACTGAATTAAAAGAGCGATTTACCAGTATTTCCCCAACAATAAAACGAGAGTTTTATTTTGAGACATGGTGTCACGGAAGTCTAACTTATCCAGCCGAGGAAGAATGACCTCCAACTCCCTCTTACCCCCCTCCCAAGTGTTGGGATGGAAGGCATGCACCATCACACTAGGATTCAAATTCCTTTTTTTAAAAAAACGTTTTTAATTGTTGATTGTGTGTTCTTGTTCCATGGCAAACATTGCAGGTCAGAGGACAGCTTTCAGGAGTTGTCTATACCATGGCTTCTGCAGGAGAGCTCAGGTTTTCAGGCTTGGTGGCAAGTGCCTTTACTCCTTCAGTCTTCTCTTTAATCTTCCATATATACATAAAAGTTACCATCACAGTTGACATATAGTTGTAATTTTTGAGATGTTCTCTCTCTATCCCTGGTTGGCCCCACTCAAAACAACTGTACTGAGCCTGCTGAGTGCTGGGGTTACATCACAGCTGGCCTCCACCACATGCAGCTGGAACAAGTGGTTTTTCTTCATAGCACCACTAGGTTCTGCCCAGAGTGTGTGTACCTATTCCAATCCCCTGCCTCAAAACAAACCACAAAAAACCCCCCAAAACAAAACAAAAACAAAAAACAACAACAAAAAAAGGTGTGTGTGGCTTTTTACAGAGCTACTGACTGTTGAATCTAAATATTTTATTTATTTATTTATTATTTATTTATTTATTTATTTATTTATTTATTTATTGGTTTTTCGAGACAGGGTTTCTCTGTGTAGCCCTGGCTGTCCTGGAGCTCACTCTGTAGACCAGGCTGGCCTCGAACTCAGAAATCCACCTGCCTCTGCCTCCCAAGTGCTGGGACTAAAGGCGTGCACCACCACTGCCCGGCTGAATCTAAATATTCTTCCTGACCTTGAACTTAAGATCCTCTTCCTTCAGTGTTGAGGTTAGAAGTTTGCACTGCCAGTTTCTGTGGTGCTGAGGACTGATGAGGGCTTGGTGCTTCTGAGGCAAGCACTCTTGTTACTGAGTCCATTTTTAGCCTCTCCTGTGCTTTTGATTTGTATTTCTCTAAAGACTGATAGACAACTTCAAAAAGTTTTTACCTGTGTGTAGGTGTAGGTTTTTTGTGCCATGGTGTGTGTAGAGGTTGGTCATAGGACAACTTTTTTATGTTTATGGATGTTTTGCCTCCATGTAAGTCTGCACCATGTGCGTGCCTGGTGTCCTAGAGGCCAAAACTCCTGGAACTGGAATTACAGATGATTTAAACAGCTTGTGTGGGTGCCGAACCTGGGTCCTTTGGAAGAGCTGCTAGTGCTCTATCGATTGAGCTCTCTAAAGCCCTTCTTTCACCTTTTTGTTGGTTTGCTAGGCTTGTGGGGCAGTGAGTAAAGGCGCTTTATATACTTGAGCCATCTCGCTGGCCCCAGGATAGCTTTTCTATGCTTACTGCCCTAGTTAGGTTTCTCTTGCTGGGATAAAACACCATTACCAATAGCTTGGGCAGGAAAGGGTTCATTTCGCCTTACTGATTGAAGTGTTGAGGGAAGTCAGGACAGGAACTTGAGGCAGAACTGAAGAAGAGGCCATGGGAGAATGCTGCTTATTTATTGGCTTGCTCCTGGCTTGCTCAGCCTGCTTTCTTACACAACCCAGGACCACCTTTTGGGATGGCACTTAACTTTAGTGGATTAGATTCTCTCACATCAATCATTAATCAAAGTGCTTCACAGACTTGCCCACAGGCCAGTCTGGGTTCTACCTTCCCAGATGACCCTGGCCTCTGTCAAGTTGACAGAGAACAAACAACTAACACACTTACCATTTGATATTTTCGGAGAAACATTTATCTTAAATCTATACCCATTTTTAACTTAGTTGTTTCCTTGTTGAGTTGTAAGTGTGGTCTTTTTTTTTTTTTTTTTTTTTTTTTTTTTTATGGGTTAAATCTTTTTTTTATAAATCTAACATTTCTGAAAATGAATTACTGAAAATGAATTTTATATAGCATGTTTTTACAGATAAGCAGCAAAGAAGCTGATTTTATGTTTTTATATTTATTTATTTATTTAGTTTTTTTTTGAGATGGTTTGCTCTGTAGCTCTTGCTGTCCTAGAACCCGCTCTGTAGACTAGGCTAACCTCAAACTCAATGATCTGCTTGCCTCTGCCTCCTGAGTGCTGGGATTAAAGACTTGCACTGCTACCTCCCAGCTTAATTTTATATTTGGAAAAGGGCCTCAGCCTAAATTTAGACTAGATATATCAATACCAAGAATCTGTTTCTGTCACATCAGTATTAAAAAGGTATACCTGGTAATACACTTTTAATCCCAGTACTTTGTTTGTTTGTTTGTTTTTTTGGTTTTTCGAGACAGGGTTTCTCTGTATAGCCCTGGCTGTCCTGGAACTCACTCTGTAGACCAGGCTGGCCTTGAACTCAGAAATCCACCTGCCTCTGCCTCCCAAGTGCTGGAATTAAAGGTGTGGGCCACCACTGCCCAATCCCAGTACTTTGTAGGCAGAGTACTCCCAGGCATGTCCAGGAGATCCAGGTTAGTCTTGGTTATGATCGCTTGGTTTCCAGGCTAGCCAGAGGTATATTGTGAGACACTCACTGTCTGAAAAACAAAACCAATCAATCAATGAATATATATATCTTTGTTAATAAAGTATTTTTGTAGCATGTCAAGAACATGGGAGGAGTTAATAGTCTAGAAAAAGGAAGTCTGGAATGTATAGATGAACTTGCCCACAATTCGTGTTCCCCAAACTTGAGTGCATTGGAACATCTCTAAAAGAGAACAGAGTTAATTTGTGAGTAGCTGATTTTAACTAGAAATGGGAACAATGAAGGATTTGGAATAGAGTATAATATATGCCACATTAATGCAGTGAGAATCATGCTGTGGCTTCATACGTTTTAAGGAAAACCGAAGCAGCAGTTTCAGTGGGGTCTATGTTTGTTAGCTAGAAAGGGCATCCACTTCAAAGTCAGTTGTAATTTTAGCCACAGGCTCTGGAAGTTGACCAGTTTTGTCAGTTCTCTGAGCCTTTTTCTTTTTTTCCTCCTTACCTCACTGGATGGTTGAAGGATTCTGATGGGTAGTGAACTGGAAAGTACTGGAAATGATAGCATCAGTTCAAATACTTGAATTCTACTGTTGGTTAGTTTAGAAGTGGAAACCAAAAATGAAGTAGTCTTGTTGTTGAGATTTGGTCAAAGTTCACAAAATAAAAAAGTGTAGTCCCTACCTTTTTTCATTTTGTGGACTTTAGGATCAAACCCATGGCCTTATGCATGTTAGGTCAGTGCTGCTCTTGTATACATGTGTCTATCTTGTGTGTATGGTTGTATGTATATGGGTGTGCCTATCTCGTGTGTATGGTTGTATGTACTTACGTGCACCTATGGGTGTGGATGCTAGTGTTCCTTTGTGAGTTTTCATGTGAACGCCAAGACAACTTGGAATGTTGTTTCTCAGGAGCCATCCACTTTGGTTTTTTTTTTGTTTGGTTTTTCGAGACAGGGTTTCTCTGTATAGCCCTGGCTGTCCTGGAACTCACTCTGTAGACCAGGCTGGCCTCGAACTCAGAAATCCACCTGCCTCTGCCTCCCAAGTGCTGGGACTAAAGGCGTGTGCCACCACCGCCCGGCCCACTTTGTTTTTTGAGCTAGTCTCTCACTGGGTGTTGGGGCTTGCAGATTATGCTAGGCTAGCTTGTCTGCCATGGAGCCCTAGGGATCTATCCGCCTCCCCATCACTGTGATTACATGGGCATGTCACCATGCCTGGCTTTTTGTGTGGGTGCTGGGGATGAAACTCAGCTCTTCTTTCTTGTGGGGTGAGCACTTAACTCTCTCCTCAGTCCTCATCTTTCCTCCTCCCCCCAAAGGAACTTTTTGCCAGCTATGTAAAATGAGAAAAGTTTCCATATCTGGAAACCCATTTGTCTAGAGTAAGTTATAGAATTCCTCTAATACCATTTCTGATCAAAACAAGTACATTGTAGTTTTATATTAAAAAAATTAAAAAATAAGTTATCCAGGTATGGTTTCACAGTACTCAGGAGGCTGAAGCAGGGGTCTGGACTACAGAATATGACTCTGTCTGTCCTTAGGAAGAGAGAAACAGATCAGAAGGGCTAGGGAGGCAGTTCAGTGGTTAGAAGCACTGGCTGCTCCTGTGGAGGGCCTGAGTTAGGGTCCCAGAACCCACTCTGGGTGGCTCACAGCTGCTTGAAACTCCAGCCCCAGGGGATCCAGTGTCCAGTGTCTTCCTCTGGCGTCTGCAGTCTCACACAAACACATTCTCCCCCCCCCCCCCCATCTTAAAAACAAAAAAGTTTTTTGTTGTTTTTTTTTTTTTCAAGACAAGGTTTCTCTGTATAGCCTTGGCTGTCCTGGAACTCCCTCTGTAGACCAGGTTGGCCTCAAACTTAAGAGATCCACCTGCTTTTGCCTCTCTAGTGCTGGAATCAAAGGCGTGTGTACCTTTATTACACTCAACTTTAGTACAGTTTTAATCTCATTCTGTCTGTTTCTGTGTGTCTCCCTCACCTCTCTCCTTTTTTCTTTTTCTTTTTCTTTTTCTTTTTCTTTTTTTCTTTTTTTTTTGGTTTTTCGAGACAGGGTTTCTCTGTATAGCCCTGGCTGTCCTGGAACTCACTCTGTAGATCAGGCTGTCCTCGAACTCAGAAATCCACCTGTCTCTGCCTCCCAAACGCTGGGACTAAAGGCGTGCGCCACCACTGCCTGGCTCTCTCTCCTTTTTTCCATGTCCCCCCTTCCTCTGTGTGTGTGTGTGTGTGTGTGTGTGTGTGTGAGAGAGAGAGAGAGAGAGAGAGGTGGGAGGAGGGAATGGTGTCAGAGAACAACTTTCAGGAGTTGGTTCTCTCCTTTCACCAAATGGGTCCCAAGGATCAAATTCAGATGATTAGGTTTGACAGCAAGTAGTGGGTTGTGACCCCTTTTGGGAGTCGCATATCAGATATTCTGCATATCAAATGCTTACATTATGATTCATAACAGCAAAATTACAGTTATGAAGTAGCAATGAAATAATTTTATGGTTGGGGTCACACAGAGTGAGGAACTGTATTAGAGGGTCCCAGCATATGGAAGGTCAACTCTGCTTTAGAATACAAGATACATGCAGATATGTGCTCTTAATCTCCCCACCCCCGAAATACAGAGCTTGGGTAGTAGAAGACAGTTGAGAAATTTTGGATGATTAGATTTGGCTGGGAGGCAGAGACGGGATGATATCTGTGAGCTTGAGGCCATCCAGGTCTACATAGTGAGACCCTGTTTTTTTTTTGTTTTGTTTTGTTTTTTAAGATATTTTTCAGTACCTATCTAGTAATACTTGCTAGATTCTGAAATTCCTGGGAGTTCATTGGCTGGTTAGTCTACCTGAATTGGTAAGCTTCAGATTTAGTGAAAGATTCTATTAAAAAATAAGATGGATTCTTTTCTTAAAAAGTAACAGAGGACCACACACAAACACACATAAAGATATGAGAATTGAAACAGTTGTTTTTTCTCTTTTTATAGATTAACTGCTGAAGTACTGATCGAGTTCTGCGTTTCTTCAATGAGGAACTACAGGCTGATCTTCTGCCATAATCTCAAACAACCATAAATGACAGAAAGATGCTTGCTCAGTGAGGGTAGCTGGTGCAGAAGCCGTTTTTTAAACTTAGGTGTTTAAGTACTCAAAGGTAAGCTTTCTTAGTGGTAATGCTCTATAAATCCACAAAGACTTTTAGAGTTTGCTGTTTATAGCTGCTACTAAGTTTTTCTCCCATTTATTTTTTGCTGTCAATGACTCGTGTAGTTAGCTGCTGTTTGATTGACAGTCTGTATTAATTAGCTGATACCAAGTGTATCAAGAAGAGATGCTCTTTCCTAAGACTGTGGGAATCCGTGATATTTTCTTGTTCCTAACTCAGTTTCTACCATTCCTGAAAATTGGTTGGATTGTTTCCTGGTCATGCTATGGCACCTTTGATCTAGCTAATAGTTGATTCCATCTTAAAAATTTTTTTTTTTTTTTTTGTTTTTTGTTTTTTTTTTTTTTTCAAGACAGGGTTTCTCTGTGTAGCCCTGGCTGTCCTGGAATTCACTCTGTAGACCAGGCTGGCCTCGAACTCAAAAATCCACTTGCCTCTGCCTCCCTAGTGCTGGGATTAAAGGCGTGCGCCACCACTGCCCAGCCAATCTTAAATTTCTTAAACTTTAGAATCTGGGGATTCACCCTTGGTCTGAAGTATCTGTATTTGGAATTTTTTTCTTTCTTTTAAAGAAAATCCTTTCTCCTTTTGTTTAAAGAATGAATTTTTACTAGGATTAGATAGTTTTTTGGACTACTTGTTATTTAATGCTTCAAATACTGGAGATAGTTATTTCTTTTCTTTACTGATCTCTATCCTACATAATTAAGATAATCGTAGACAGCCATTTCTTCTGGACCAGCTTGAGGGTCTGGAATTTTTTCCTCACTAGAGTTGAAGTGTGGCGATGCACGCCTTTAATCTCGGCACTTGGGAGGCAGGGGCAAGTGGATCTCTGGGTCTGAGGCTAGCCTGGTCTACAAAGGGAGTCAGGGACAGCTAAGACTTGTTACTCAGAGGAACCCTGTCTCGAAAAACAGTAACAACAAAGATTATTACTCTTGTTCCTACCAGGCCTTTGTTTATAGGAAACGGTTGTTTGTTAGTGAGGGGTGCTACATACGGAGTTAGGAGTCCTAGCAGTTGGGAGGCCGAGGCAGCAGGATTTGAGGTTAAGGTCAATCCCAAGCTTGAGACCATGTCTCAAATAAGCCCATCAGTTTATAAAAGGTGATTCTTTTCCTGATTACCCAGTTCGTGAACTGAGGGTTCATATTGCAGGGCTCAGAGTTGGATTGGGTTTGGCTTCTTCTAAAAACTTCATTGTCACTATGCTTTCAGAGTGAAAGTCTTGGGACCACATTTAGCCCTTAATTGACTTGGGATCTTAATGTCACTTTACAAAAACTTTTGGAGGACTTGTTTGACGCAGATAAAGTGTTCAGACTTTACAGAGCATTCAGACCAGAGTCTATAGTAGAGAAAAACGTAGGTAATTACACTGAGATGTATTTGTAGGCTGTGTCTTGGGCCTGATAACTGGAACATATTTAAATAGATGAGTGCACATTCAGGTATGAAAGCAGTTTTTCTTTAATGTGTTCATTCATATTGCCACCTGTTAATTATTATAGTCTTTTTTTTTCCTTTTTCTATTTTCTTTTTTGTCTTTCATTTGGCAGAAAAGACAGCTTTGATTTCTGGCTGCAAAAAAGCTATGAGGAAGAGCTCCTCCCCTTCCTTGAGTAACTGCAACTCCGATCTTGCTAGCAAAATATTTGGAATTCCACTTGATGAGCTGCAGCAGGGAGGACATCCAGACAATGAGGTTCCATTCATAGTCCGCCACGTTGTGGACTATATTGAGGAACATGGTATACATTTCCTTATTTTGAGGGCTAGCTTTTGTTGTAATAAACACAATTTACCCCTTTTTGATTTTGGATTTAATTTTTTCTTAATATAGATAGTGCAAAGCATGAAGAACAATATAAACACTAAAAAATGATAAAAAAATATTTTTACTTAAATTGATTTACCTAGAAATGGCAGTTTCCCAGCTGAGAGCATTTTCAGTGGGATAATAGGACATTTTAAATGAATACAAAGGGTGGGATGAAATGGAATATCCCTCAGAGATGGTATGTGTTAGACGGTCAGTTTGTTTTTTAGTTAATCTGGGGAGCCAAGAAAGGCTTTCCAGAAGTGCGAGCATTTTAAGTTGAGAATGAGTATGAATATGTGGCTAGACAGTTGAAGGTGCAGCTTAATTCTTGCCTTGAACTAACATAGGAGGTCTGGAGCAACAAGGGCTGTTTCAAGTCAATGGGAATGCTGAGACAGTGGAGTGGCTTCGGCAGAGATACGACAGTGGAGAAGAGGTGGATTTGGTTAAGGAAGCAGACGTCCCCTCAGCCATTAGTCTCCTTAGGTTTTTCCTGCAGGAGCTCCCTGAGCCCGTCATACCTGGCAGCTTGCATATTCACTTGCTGCAGCTTTCTCAAGGTAACAATTTGATTTTTATCAGTCATTTATTATTAGTTTTAGAGTTCTTACCTTTTAGAAATCTGATATGTAGTTAGTCTAATATATATATTTCAGAGATTAATTTTTTATTTCCTTGTTTGTCCTTTGGGTATATAGTTAAGGGAGTGGCAATTTCTTGGATCTTTGTACTTATTAAAAAATTTAAGTATATATTTTTGTGTTATGATGTATGTGTTTATGTGTGAGAATGCATGTGTCCCACTGTGTGTATGGGCATCAGGGGACAGCCTTGAGTGTGTATATGATGTGTGTGTTTATGTGTGAGCATGTGTGTGTCCCACTGTGTGTGTATGGGCATCAGGGGACAGCCTTGAGTGTGTATATGATATATGTGTTTATGTGTGAGCATGTGTGTGTCCCACTGTGTGTATGTGGGCATCATCAGGGGACAGCCTTGAGTGTTGTTCCTCAAATTCCTACTTTTACATGGATTTCAGAGATCCAGACAGTCAAGGAATTGAACTTAGAGTTTCAGACTTTGTGGCATGTGCCTCTACATGCTGAGCTAGTCCTCTGTCCTGAGCTAAAGCTCAGGAATAGATGAAATAGAGAAATAGATGATAAATATAAAGTAAACACATGGTTGTGATATGGTGATAAATTGAAGATGTTAGGTATAATTAGTGTTAATTGAATTTTGCTTTTAGTTGATATAAATGACTTAAAAGATTATTTTTTAAAAATTATGTATATATGTGTGTCTATGTGAGTACAGAGTCCCAAGAGAGTGTCAGATCCTCTTGTGCTAAGGAACTGAACTAAGAATCTCTAAAGAGAGCCGGGCAGTGGTGGTGCACGCCTTTAATCCCAGCACTTGGGAGGCAGAGGCAGGCGGATTTCTGAGTTCGAGGCCAGCCTGGTCTACAGAGTGAGTTCCAGGACAGCCAGGACTACACAGAGAAACCCTGTCTCGAAAAAACAAAAAAAAAACAAAAAAACAAAAAAAAGAATCTCTAAAGAGCAGCATACACTGAACCATTAAGCCCCCTCCCCCAAGCTCTTCACAGAAGTTAACAAATGCTTAGTCACCTGTCTGCCTATATGCTTTTTTTGTTTGTTTTTGTTTTTTTATGGCAGGGTCTCTCTATGTAGTCTTGGCTGTCCTAGAGCTCACTTATGTAGCCTCTGGAGTGCTGGGATTAAAGGTGTGTACCACCACACCCAATTACAATGAATTTTCCACTAAATTAGAGGCATGATGTCTTAACATTAAATTATTAAAATATTAAATATAACAAAAATATTAAAACCACGTGGTTTATGTCTATAGTCCTAGGCATGTTTCATCAATTATGAGATCAGAGTACTGGTGTATTTATTTGAATGTACAGTTGCTAATATCACAAAGTATAGGAAAGTCGTTGCATTTAAAAATCCTAAGTAAATCATGTGACTCTACCCCTTCCTGATACACTTTGAGTGAGTGTGTGTGTGTGAGTGTGTGTGTGTGTGAGTGTGTGTGAGTGTGAGTGAGTGAGTGTGAGTGTGTGTGTGTGTGAGTGAGTGAGTGTGAGTGTGTGTGTGAGTGTGTGTGTGTGAGTGAGTGTGTGAGTGTGAGTGTGTGTGTGAGTGTGTGTGCGTGTGTATGTGAGTGAGTGTGAGTGTGAGTGAGTGTGTGTGTGAGTGTGTGTGTGAGTGTGTGTGTGTGTGTGTGTGTGTGTGTGTGTGTGTGTGAGTGTGAGTGTGTGTGTAGGTAGGCAAGAGGTTGATGTCAGTTGTTGTCTTTAGCTATTCTCTACCTTAGAGTTCTGAGTCAGCTGGACTGACTGGCCAGCAGGCTCCAGGGTTCTTCATGACTCTGCCTCTCTGGTCCTGGGATCAAGGACATGTCTCTGTTTTTGGTTTCTTATGGGATGCTGGAGAACTGAACCCCGGTGCTTATGCTTGTGCAGCAAGAATTTTACTGACTTAAGCTATCTCCCCAGCCCCTGATAAACTGTTTACATGTCTGTTGTCTTGCAGAAATGGCCAATATTATCATGATCATAAATAATCTTTTGCCATTTCCCCCCTGTGAGTTAATTTTAAGAAACTTGCAAGAAAAAAAAAAATGAAAGTAATAAGTTATTTTATTTTGAAGTACCTCTGAGAAATTCTCCAAAATTAGACCATCATCCATTAACGGGTTTTCTAAAACTCAGTTTCTGTTAGTAAAAACTCATTGATATAACAAACATAAGGTCTACTAGCTTCTGTGATCAATGCACTTGGTACAAAAAGAAACTAGAGCCAGGTATGGTGGTTTATGCCTGTAACCTCAGCACTGAGGCAGGAGGATTGCCTACGAGTTTCAAAACCAAAAAATTTAGAGAAAACCAAATGAGAATCAGAAAACTTCAATTTAGTTGGACCATATTACTTACGTTTAGTGATTCTTTTCTGAGTGCCAAGAGAGGGGAAAATCCTCTGTTACCCTGTGCATTTCTTATTTTATTTGTCCATGAAGAAAATTGTCATTGATAATTTGTTGATGGTTCCTTAGTAGTTTTTGTTGACTGGAGGTCAGTGTATTTTGACTTCTTAAAGTTGGCATTTGTTTGGAGACCTAGGTATAGTCATGCGGAGACAGCATGAGAAAGAATTAGCGACTTGAGGCACATGAGTAACAGGTGGAGAAGACATCCTACAGTAATGGAGAGGCTGAGTCCTTCTGAACTCTTGTTTCCCTTAATAAGGGAAATGCGAAGCCCCTAAGGTGTTTGGCCTCTCCAGAGGAAGTGAAGAGGTTTGAGTTGTAAAAAACCGATGTGGGTGGAGTAATGTGAACCTGGCAGGATATCTGAGCTTTACTTTTTATTTTTACTTCATTAAGAAAACCTGTCATTATGTTTTATAGATTATAATAATGAAGATGAATTTGGAAGAAAGTTGAGGTTCCTCTTGCAACAGCTTCCACCTGTTAATTACAGTTTGTTAAAGTTTCTGTGTAGGTTTTTAGCCAATGTAGCATCACATCATGAAGAAATTTGGTCTGCAAATTCTTTGGCTGCTGTTTTCGGTCCAGATGTCTTCCAGTAAGTTATTTCACAACTTTTAAGTTTTTAAAAATTGGATTTGTGAAATGGAATCATTATATTGTCTTCCCAAGGATCGTAGGCAGCTTGGTGAACCATTATTTTTATAGTGTATCTGATTAATTCTCAGAGCATTGCTGTGTTCAGGGTACAAATTAGGTTTTATGGATGGGAAAACTGAGGCACAGAATGATGATATAAATTGCTCAGTTTTATAAAGTGACTCACTGGTGGTTTTCTCATTTTACCTGTAATTAATTTAAGAACTCAGCTCAATTTAAGCTTTTATTCTTAGCATTTACACGGATGTGGAAGATATGAAAGAGCAGGAAATTGTGAGCAGGATAATGGCGGGACTTCTGGAAAATTATTATGAATTTTTTGAGAATGAAGAGGAAGATTTTTCATCAAATGATTTGAGTTCAATTACTGAACAGGTGAGCATACTTAATATTCTGTTTCTTAGAAAATATAAGCATGTGCTCTTACTGGCTTGACATGAACTTACATAGAATTTACTTTCTAAACTAGAGGTGGTTCTCTGATTGTTGTGTAATTAATCCATGTGGCATATGATTGGATTTCATACCCTTACCCCTACTTTCTGATTTCAGGTTAGGTACTGAGAAAAAGGCATTTATTATATATTAAGAGTGCTGGGGATTGGACCCAGGGCTTGGACCATGATAGGTGATTGTTCTATCATTGAGATAAAGGTTCAGCTAGGAAAAGGTTTAGAAATTGTTTTGTACTTCATTCCCCAGCCTAGAAATTGTTGATTTTGTGTAGCCCAGACTGCTCTTGAAATCTAGATAACTTCTTTTTCTTGAGTGTTGAGATTTCAGATACACCAACACACCTGGCTAGTGGATAATTTTAAATTCTGTGACTTTAATAAATTATTCAAATCCATGATTTATTGATTTTTGGATTGTTTTATTTTTGGCTTTTACTGTTTGTGTGAGGATAGGGTCTTAGTTTGGCCCAGTCTTGCTTGACCTCAGTAAGTAGCCTAGGCTAACCTTAGGCTGTATTGGCTTTCCCAGGGCTGGGGTTAGCTTCCTCCATGCATGGCTCCTGAAACCCATTTTTTTTTTTTTTTTTTAAAGATTTATTTATTATTATATGTAAGTACACTGTAGCTGTCTTCAGACACACCAGAAGAGGGTGCCAGATCTCATTACAGATGGTTGTGAGCCACCATGTGGTTGCTGGGATTTGACCTCAGGACCTTCGGAAGAGCAGTAGGTGCTCTTAACCGCTGAGCCATCTCTCCAGCCCCCTGAAACCTATTGTTGAAGCTGCATTATGATTTCTGTTTTCTTTTGTTGAGGATCAACTGTAGCTCATGCTGGCTTCAGGCTTGCTGTGTAGGCAAGAATGACCTTGAGCTTTTGATCCTCCTGCCTCTACCTCCCTGGTTATATTAGTAAGGCTGGCATGGTTGTACATGCCTTTGATCCCAGCGCTTAGGAGGATCTCTGAGTTTGAGGCCAGTCTGGTCTACAGAGCAAGTTCCAGGGCAGCCAGGGCTACACAGATAAACCTAGTCTTAAAAAAAAAAAAAAAAAAAAATCAAAGAAAAAAGAAAAGAAAAGATAATAGTATATTGAGTAAAATAGCTCTAAGACATAGGGTAGTGAGGTGGGTTTTGAAGTAGGGATGTATGTTTAATTATCAATTGCTAATTACTGGGATCTCTTTTCTTTAAAAAATATTTAATTTTATGTTTATGTGTATGGGTATATGTCTGTGTACCATGTGCATGCCTAGTGCCCTCATAGGACAGAAAAGGGTGTTGGATCTTCTGGAACTGGAGTTACATATGCTTGGAATTGAACCTGGGTACCAGAAGAGCAGCCAGTGCTTTTAGCCATTGAACCATCTCTCCAGTCCCTGGGGTCTATTTTCTTACTCATTAAAAAATAAACTTCTTGTTTTTCTTTAAGCAGTTTTGATTCGTTAGTAGAATTGATGAAGTATTTGAGTAAAAGTAAGATAGTCTCAAACTCTGAGCAGTTGTGTTTAAATTGCTTTAACTTAAATACTTATTACATTTCATTTACATATTTTAAGATACCTTTAAGTATGGCTATCTGGCAGTGCTTTGCTTTTTATTTTAATTTTGGAATCTGAAGGAAGCCAAGTTTATTCAGTACTGTTTGGGAGTTTTGTTCCATTAATCCAGGTATTTAGTTGTTAAGCTCTCTTGAAGGTAGTAGGTAGTCTTATTCATTCTATGTATTGAAATGATGACTAGGGAGTGCTTGAGAAATGACTTGATAAAGTCAAGTGGACTTTGAATGAATGGGCTTTGTAAATAATGAAAATCCAGTAAGATGGTTTGAAGATGGAAGTGATAATTATGTTTCTTTATACGTTTGAGAAGGCAGGTAGCAGCATTCTCCACAGTCTGGAGTCTGGAGAGCAGGCATTTCACGAGGTCCTAGAGAAGGGAATTACAGCAGTCAAAGAAAGAAGAGATGTAAGTATGGGTGAAGGTTTTCCTTAAGTGAAGCCGAGGCAGCTACATAGGGCAAGTTTAAGTTAACTTAGGAATAAAGAAGGTGAAGTGGACAAAGGAAAGATGAAGAACTTTGGAGGATCCATTTGGAATGAGAGGACATTTTACCGTACCCTTTATGTCCTCTCTTGCTCTAAGTAATTGGGTCAGTTATTATTGGAGGAAGTTCCATGGGTTGTACTAGGAACTGGAATTGAGAAAAATCCTACAGATTAGATTTTTAGTTGATTATAATAGTGCTGATGAAAATATTGCCAGTTATGTAAGGTTTATTGACTTGAATATGATACATTCGGTATGAAGTAATATAAGGCTTTCATAGTTCCACTTTTTAAAAATAATTCTTTACTTTTTTTTTTAATTCTTGAGAGCGTGGTATATGTGTATTTGTAGGCTAGAGGACAATATGGGTGTCTTCCACTATTGCTCTCGACCTTATGAGATGGGAGTGGGGGGGTCTCACTGAATTAGGTGCTCACTGTCTGGTCTAGATCAGCTGGTCAGTGTGTGCTGGCATCTTCCTCACTCTGTGTCCCCAGTACTAAATTTACAGATGTACATAGCCATGTCTGCCTTTTATATGACGTCTGTAGATCCAGACGGAGGTCCTAATGCTTGTGTGACATGTTGTCTGCGCCAACTGAGGAATCTATCTTACCTTGGCATGTATGTAGTGTGTTGTGGTGCATATGTGTTTGTATGTACCTGGGCACACTTGTGCAAACGTGCATGTACATGTGTATACCTGTGTGGAGGCCAGAGGTTAACATTGGTGTCTTCTTTGATTACCTTTTACTTTGTTTATTGTGGTAGGGTCTCTCACTTATACCCAGACCCTACTGACTTGGGCTAGTCTACTAGCTAGCTTGCTTTGGGAACCCTGACTGCATCTTGAACACCGGGATTACAGGCAGGCCATCATTCTAACTTGGCTTTGTACGTGGTTCTGGGAATCTGAGCTCTAATCTCACACTTACATGTTATGCACTTTACCCTGAGTTATCTCCTTAGTCCCCAAAATAACTTATAAAAGTGACACATGTTAAAATAGTACCTTTTAAGCCAAAAATAGGTGGGCTGAATTAGTATTTATTCTGTTTAAATAAAAATTAGTTCTAGACCAATTGTGTATGTGGGTGACATGGGTGTCATGGTTCCTTGTGGAGACTAGAGGAAACTTGGGGAAATTGTCTCTCTTCCTCTCTCTATAGGTTCTGGGGTACAGTCTTCAGGACATCTGTCTCGTTTTATCTGCTGGGCTGTCCTGCCCACTGCTCCTTTGAAGTTTTTTCATCACTGTTTATGGGGTAGATGAGGTGTTACAGTTATAAGCACAACAAATTAAATGGAGTCTGTCATGTGTTTACAAATTGAAGCCATTGACTTTTGTTGTTGTTGCTGTTGTTTTGAGGTACCTACCGTAGGTTATACCCGTAGTCTTGGGTATGCTAGGCAAGTAGCAGATCACTGAGCCATTTCCTCAAGTTGAATTTTCATCTGACAGATGATACCAGTTATTGTTGAGAAGCTCCCACTTGGGTTTGTTTAGGCAGCCATGTTGATAAGACTTTATGGGTGCAGTGTTTGACATTTCTAGGAGACAGAGTCTCACAGCAAATTTTCTGTCCTTCTGGCTTTTACAATCTCCATGCCCTCTCCATCAATGGTCCCTGAGCTTTAGGTTCAGGAGTTCTTGTTAATATATCAGTTGGGACTGGCAGCCACAATCAGCTTGTTCTCTGTGATTTGATCAGTTGTGGTTGTCTGGCTAGTTTGACTAGGCTCTGGCACAAGATGTACTGCTCAGTATTTTAATGACTAGTATTAGCTTATAAAAGCTATTAGGTATTTATAGTTTCTTTTTTGGTATAATTTATTTTGGAGACAGAGTCTTGCTGAATAGCTCATGTTGGCCTAAAAGTCACTGTGGAGCCCAGGCAGGTTTGAACTGTTACAGGTTTGTGCCACCACATCCAACTGCTTCTTCATTTTTTTTTTTTTTGGTTTTTGGTTTTTCGAAACAGCCCTGTATAGCCCTGGCTGTCCTGGAACTTACTCTGTAGACCAAGCTGGCCTCGAACTCAGAAATCCGCCTGCCTCTGCCTCCCAAGTGCTGGGATTAAACGCGTGCGCCACCACTGCCCGGCCCAACCGCTTCTTTTAGATAACCTTAAAATATATTTCACTTAAAAATGGTTTATTAGGGCTCAGAGGTTAAGAGCACTGGCTATTCTTCCAGAAGTTCTGAGTTCAATTCCCAGCAACCACATGATGGCTCATAACCATCTATAATGAGATATGTAATAACACCTATAATAATCTTCTGACCTGCAGGCATACACGCAGCCAGAGTGCTGTATACATAATAAATAAATCTTAAAAAGAAAAGAAAAATGGTTTATTAACTTTTTTTTAGTATTTTAGTGGTCTTTGTTATTTGTTTTTGTTAGTGATTACTTAATATAGTTGGTTTGATGATGGAGACATTTTATGCATCCTATTAGAAAAATATATTTCCAACTTTGTGGTTAATAGTTAAAATGTGGGCCTGGAGAAATGGCTCAGTGATTAAGAGCTCTGACTGCTCTTCCAGAGAACTTGGGTTCACTTCCAGCAATCATATGACAGCTCATAACTGTCTGTAACTCCAGTATCTGCTACCCTTATACAGATAGACATGCAGGCAGGACACCATTGCATATAAAGTAAAAGTAAATTACTTAAAAAGTAGTTAAAATGTAAGTTCTGTGTTTCAGGATTTTATTTTGTTTTAATTTTGGGGGGGGGGGCAATGATGGAGACTGAACTCAGTGCCTTATAAATGCTAGGCAAGTGTTTTACCACAGAGCTACCTCAATAGCTAAAAAAGTGATCAGAAGTTAGCTGACATTTTCTGAAACATAGTTAATACTAAAGCATTTCCCTTCTCTTTCTCTCCTTGGTAGGGTTTCACTGTGTGTCTCTGACTTGCTTAAAATATTCTGTGCAGACCAGGCTGGCCTGGAACTTAAAGAGATGTGCCTGTCTCTACCTCCTGAGTACTGTGACTAAAGACAAGTGTGCCAACTCAGCTGAAAGCAACACTTATCTCCCCCTCTATATCCTGAGCTGGCCTCTAACTTGCTGTGTAGGATGACTTTGAACTTTTTTTTTTTTTTTTTTGGTTTTTTTGAGACAGGGTTTCTCTGTGTAGCTCTGGCTGTCCTGGAACTCACTCTGTAGACCAGGCTGGCCTTGAACTCAGAAATCCACCTACCTCTGCCTCCCAAGTGCTGGGACTAAAGGTGTGCGCCACCACTGCCCGGCTTTTGACTTTGAACTTTTTAATAATTCTGCCTCTGTCTCCCAATTACTGGGTTTACAGATATGTTTCACCCAAGTCAATATTTTTGTGCCTTTTTTACACTTAATATTAAATGGCTGTTTAATATACCTAGAAAATGGAGAATGGAATTAGACATCTTTCATATTAAATTTATAAAAGTAGTTAGAAAGTGAAGCTTTAAAATTTTTTTGAGACAGGTCTTGATGTATAGTCCTGGCCTATTTGAACTTTCAGTAATCTCCCTGCCCTTGCCTCCCCAGTGTTGGAATTGCCTGTGCCGCCATGACCAGCAAGAGTGAAACATTCTTACTGTTACATGCAAACTTTTTAAAAGATTGTAACATTATTCATATTTGTCCTGCATCAAAATGCTGTTTGACATAAACCAAATTAAAATTAAAATATTACATTTGTCTTGTTTTTTATACTTGTTTATTTTTATTGTTATTTATTTAGTTTTGCAGTGTTGGGGATTGAACCTGGGGCCTTGAGCATGTTAGGTAAATGTTTTCCCTGTTCTATAATTTTATTTTGATATAACAAAGTTGGCACGCTATAGAAGAGATTGGATTAGGAAATTTAAAACTGAGTTACTTGCCTTTATATTATCTTTTTAGAATAGAGTATTTAGATAAGCTTTATTAAATTTAATCCTGAAATTCCTTTGTATGTAGGTTAATGAACTTTCTGAGGAAGAAGAGGAAGATGAAAAGCTGGAACATATAGAAGAACTTCCAGAAGAAGGTGTAGAAAAGTCAGCTGGCATGGCAGAGGTGCTGCAGTTAAGGATGACTGAAAACATCCTAGAATCAGACAGTGTTACAGCATCAACAAGGTAAAGACTGAGTTGAGTCAGTTTCACTGGGGAGCACTGAGAGGGGCTTGTAAAGCTGAGCTGGGGATACAGCTGGTGCTGGAGAGTTGGGTTAGCACGTGTAGGGCCCGGGCTACTGAAAAGAAGAAAGAAAAGGAAATAATTTTGGCTGGATATGGTGGCATGTTCCTGTAATCCCAGCATTTGGGAGGCAGAGGTAAGAGGATCTCTTTAAGCAGGAGGCCAGGTCATACAGTAAGACCCTTTCTCAGAAGGAAAAAAAAAAAGACATTTGAGTATAAAAAAGAGCAAGAAGAAAACTAAAATCCATTAAGGAGTGTTCATTTGCTGTTGTCTCACTTTTCTTTAGAAATAAAGCCTTGTGTATATTTTTCTTAAAATTTGTTTTCATATTAGTTAGTTGGGTTGGGTAAGATGTTACAACCTTTGACATAGAATTTCTGTGCTGTGACAGAACACCATGACTAAGATAGCTTTTTAAAAGAAATCATCTAATCAGGCATATGGTTTGAGGGAGTTAGAGTCCATAATGATGGAGCAAAGCGTGGCAGGAACAGCTGAGCGCTCACGTCTTGATCCAGAAGCGGGGAATGTGCGAGCGCATGAGCACACTGGGAGTAGCTCTGGTCTTTTGAACCCTGGAAGCTGGCTGTAGTGACACAGCTCTTTCGACAAGGCTGCACTTTCCTGTTCTCAAATAGTTTCACCAGTTGGGGATCAAGTGTTTAAACATAGGAGCTTATGGGGACTATTCTCATCCACATTACCACATTGACTTTTGAAATATTTTCTTATAAATCATGTGTGTATGTGTGGGTTGTGTGTACATGAATGCAGTGTCCATGGAGGACAGGTAAGGCTAGCAGGAGTTGTAGGCTTTTGTAAACTTCCTGACCTGAGTGCTAGAGACCGAACTTGGGTCCTCAGGAAGAGCAGTGTGTGCTCTCAGCCTCTTAACCTCTGAGCCTTCTCTCCAGCCTCCTGAATTGACTTCTATTTCTAGCTTCTAGGTTAGGGTTGGGTTGAATATGGGCACAAGGATAGAACTGTAAGCATTATGAAGCTGATCAATTTCTGCCTTTTTAAAAAAAGTTTATTTTAGCCAGGCAGTGGTGGCCTGCGCCTTTAATCCCAGCACTTGGGAGGCAGACGTAGGTGGATTTCTGAGTTCAAGGACAGCCTGGTCTACAGAGTGAGTTCCAGGACAGCCAGGGCTACACAGAGAAACCCTGTCTCGGAAAACCAAAAAAAAAAAAAAAAAAAGTTTATTTTGTGTGATGTGTTCCATTGTGTTCTCTCTTTCTTGTTTTCTGTATGTGTGAGTGTTTTTCATGCATGCATGCATGTATGTATGTGCACCATCTTCATGCTTGGTGCCCATGGAAGTCAGAAGAGGATACCAGACTCCCTGGGATTAGAGTTACAGATGGTCGTGAGCTACCATGTGGATGCTGGGAATGAACCCAGTTCCTCTGGAAGAGCAACCAGTGCTTTTAACCACCAAGGCAACTTTGAAGCCCTGAAAATAAATCTTAAAAACAAAATCCCACAGATCATTTTGTTAGCTCTCTTTAGTATCATCCTGTTTTATTTATAATAATAAACAGAATTCTCAAATGAACTATAGTCATGTAACTAATCTGCACAACACCCCTCTTCCCCCCGCCCCCCTGCAACTGCCCCACCACCTTTTTTTACTTTGACTCTTGGGTAAAATGCCTTTGGTTTTTCTCTTCTGGCTATAGCAGGATTCCTCAAATGTGCTAAGTCATATTCTCCCCTTGAGCCTTTGCAGTTTCTTTTATTTAGATATATCCCCCTAGATATTTGCTTACTTCTTTCAAATTCTTTGTAAATGTTACTTTTCAGTGATGACTCCCCATTTTTTTTAAAAAATTCTTTTCTATTTTGTCTATAATGGTTGAGGCCATGTAATTGTTACATTTTGGATCTTTAATGCCCATCTGAGGCCTTTGTTAAAGTTGTGTTCTCCAGAGTAGTGGTATTGGGAAGTGATTAAACCTTTAAGATCTAGTGGTTTTCTTCAGGTCATTCAGAGCCCCTGAATGGGATTTTGAGGTCTCTTTCTCTTCTTTTTCTTTTTCTTTTTCTTTTTGGCCATAAGACTAACGGTCATTGCTCAGTTTCACTCTGATAATGCTACATTACCACTGGACAGAAAACAACAAGCCACTCATGGATTAAAGCTTTCAAAACAAGGGACTGAAATAAGCATCTTTTTAAGTTGATTATCTCCGATGTTTTTTACAGCTAATGAGTGACGTGTTAATTACTATTGTCTTCCAGCACTGGCACACAGAGCACAGGCAGAATTGTTTTTACTTACATCCTTTTTACTTACAGGTGTCACGTGCATGTGTGCATACCTTTGTACAGTTGTGCTCAGCTGTGAGCCGCTCCCTAACCTAGACCCTGCTTATGCTAAACTGGCTAAAATCCTACGAATTTGCCTGTTTTTCCCCTCCCCCAATGTTGAGGTTATAGCTGCGTACCATGCCAGCTTTTGCATGTACACTGTAATTTCAGCTCTTCATTTTACACAGCAAGTGTTTTACCCAGTGAGCCATCTTTCCTACCCTACCCCCCCTCACTCTGGCCCAAGGATTTATATATTTTTTATGTAAGTACACTGTAGCTATCCTCAGATGCACCAGAAAAGGGTATCAGATCTCATTACAGATGGTTATGAACCACCATGTGGTTGCTGGGATTTGAACCCATGACCTCTGGAAAAGCAGTCAGCGCTCTTAACTGCTGAGCCATCTCTCCAGCCCCCCTAACCTGCTTTTATATTGATATTTGTAGCACTAAGTTGCCCATTAAAATGCTGAATATGTATCAGTGGCATGATGTAAAACTTTAGTTTTCCAATGTAAATGTATTTTTTATTCACCTGATGTAAATGTTGTCTGGAGGCTTATTGCTAACCTAGGCCTAGTCCTGGATGCTTCTAGTCTCCGTCCAATCTAATTTAGGCTTAGAAAGTTTTCAGCTTCTGAGACTTACTGCTGAGTAAGCTCACCCGTTCTTGGTCTGAGCTCTGACTGGCTCTTTCAGTTCAGCTCAAACTCCTCTCCAAGCTGACTGATTCAGTTTGGCTTCTCTCTCTCTCTGCCTCTCCTGAGTTGCTCTGCTTGATCTCATATTAACTTTATCTGTTCTGATCTTCTGGCTCCTTCTCATTCTCTGGCTCTTTCATCATCTGTATCTAGCTTGTTCTCTCTCTGCAACCTGTCTTTGTACAGCTATCCCAGTAAAAATGCCTCCTCTCTCTCTGTACTGCCTGTTAAGTAGCTTCCCTTTTCTCTTTCTTCTTAATGAGAGTTGGGCATATTGTATTCTGTTAAATTTTTCTCCGATTTGTCACTTTGTCTGCTACTCAATTAGAAGTCACTTTCAAACGTGGGTGCTTCCTTCTATGAACGAACTTCCCCTTCATTGTTTGGGATCAAAGGTGTACACTAAGGGCCTGCCTGTGTTCTGACCGAGAGGTTAAAGGTGTATGGTAAAGCTGAGCCACACCACAACTAGAAACAGCTTTTGTCAGTAAATAACACGACCTCAGGGCTCACAGTGTGATCAAATATCCTGTAGCATTTTCCCCTTTTGTTTAAATAAAAGACTGTTTCTCTAACATCAATAAACTATATACTGTCTGGTAAGAATTAAACTCACAATGCCTAGTTCATTTGCATTTGGCAACCTTGGAGAAAGTACTCTACTATATCCTATCTTGGTGAGTCCAAAGTTCTGTACCTGAATCACTTTCTATCAGAACTTGAACTTATCAACATAAAAACATCATTTTAGACCTTAAAACATTTTCTTAAATCCTAAATAACTTAAGCTTAACTGTGAGACTGTAACTATCTAGTCTTTAGCCTCATATCGACCTGAGAAGGATTAAATATTATCTCAATAAACAGGAAATGTAGAGCAAGCAGCTTCCAAAACTATAGAAATGACAGAGACTGCTGGCTGTCTGGATAGTCACCCAAGATTTCTCTGCAGTGTTGGAGCATCTATCTCTTTGGCCTAGTGGCCCATAATATCTGACAGAATTTTCTGTGAAACAAGAATTTCATGGCAGAATTCAACATTTGACTTTCTTTGTGTCCTGCTTGTCCACCGCTTAGACAGCAAACTGGCAGCAGTTATCTTGCCCAGTGGCAGCTTGCCACATTTGAAGCAGACTCCATAAGGAGGTTCTTCAGTGCTCATCATCTGCTTTGAAGTAGTATGGGGTACTGCCAGCAGCTGACATGCTCATTGTCAAAAAGTCTTAAATTAATACGACATCTTGAAATGCCACATTATGTGGATCTCTGAGATTTTTGAAGATCACCTATCTCAGTATATTTGAATAGGCAAATGGTGCTTGTCTCTAGCTATTTACTATCTGATTAACTTAGAAAACATCTGTGATTAGCTGAACCTAATAAAACCATACATTTGGTTGACTATTGCATTTCTTAATTATCCTAAACAATTTGTAATGGTAGCTTTCAAATGAACTAGAACAGGTGTCTGTCCGCAGTTTGCACAGAACTCGGTAGTGGAAGAGGCATGGGGCAGTTTTGCCCAGTGGTATCCTTACTACAGTCCAGGTGGATTTGTTATTGTGGGGCCCCATCATTATCTTGGAAACCCATTTGGGCAGTTTATATTATTTTTTTGTGGGACATTTTCCGTTCTTTTTCTTAAGATGTTTGATTTGAGCCGGGCAGTGGTGGTGCACGCCTTTAGTCCCAGCACTTGGGAGGCAGAGGCAGGCGGATTTCTGAGTTGGAGGCCAGCCTGGGCTACAGATTCCAGGACAGAGAAATGCTGTCTCGAAAAACCAAAAAAAGAAAGGTGTTTGATTTGTCCAGTGGTCTCTAGAATGCTAGCATGCTTTTATTCTCCTGGGAATTAAAACAAAACCCTGCCCCAATCCCTGGGAGGGTTCCTTTTTTGACCAGTTATATCTTTCCTAGGACAAGATAGATGGTTTTTGGCAATAGAGAATATCTTTCAATTGATATAAAAAAATTCTTTTGAATATTTGAAACCAAATACACCTATTTTCCCCTTCTCTTTCCCTCCCCCTCTCTCTATACATACATATATACATATACATATATATATTCACAGATATATAATTAACATAGATCACATTCAGATCACAAAGGACATTCACTTTGAATTTCAGCTTGTCTTTTGCAAGCAGCTTTTAAATTTAAATCATTGTAATTCTTATATGCCTGCCTCTACCTCCCAAGAATTATGCACCTCCCAAGTGCTGGGATTAAAGGTGTGAACAATCACCACCCTATCTATTGTTAATAGAATTTAGAAAACAACTAGTTTTTAGAGATCTGCCTGTCTCTGCTGGTGTTCAAGGCATGGGCTACTTGCCTTCTGTAATATTTTGTCTTAGCTCCAAAATACTCCAATTCTTAGAGATTTAGAAAACAAGTTTGAATTGTGTTAACGCTTTGAGTTTACTTAAGATATTTTAAGTCTCTTAACTGTTTTTTTTTTTTTATACCAAACAATAAGAATATCCTTTTTTATTGAAGAAGAAAACTTAAAAGCTGATATCCAAGATGATGTGGGCCATGTGGCAGTCTACAGTCTAATATTCTAACGTGGAATTAAGACAAGTCGTTTAAGAAAATCCAAGACTCTTTTCATGCCAGTAAGGCAAGTATGACTTTGGCAAATTAATTTTAATGGTAGGGTGGTTGGTACCTTTTGAAAGACCAACGCCTACCAAGTCCTGTTTATGGACAACCTGGACAGTCTGTTAATGTTCTTAATACCTTTTAAATATTTTTCTTACACTCTTTATGGTTTGTTTCTAAGATTGGAGGAATGTTACTTCTGTGTTTTCCATTGCTGCAGCAGATTACCTCCCCATAAATAAATTCATGGCTATATTAGCCAGACATGGCTTGGATTTTCCTATTTATCCTTCTGGCCCTATATATTTGACCTATCTTGCACTTTGTTTTACCTGAGATAACGTTCTAATCCCTAGAATCTGAATATTTACCTCCTGAAGAGGCTAATCTGGATGCAAAGATTTCAGTGAAATTGTTACATCTGCTCTTGTGTCTACTGATCCTTTGATTTCAATGCCATTTTTCTGTATTTTTAGCTTTAGTCTCTGATTATTTATAACTGTTTGCCAAAATACTTGTTTTCTGGTCTCTCCTGAATTTTTTACTTTATCTATGGAAGCTGTTCTGTCCTTGATTACATTCATAGCAGTGTTGTTTTTAACAACAGGCATTAAATCTTCTAATTGCTCTGTGGCTGAGTGTCTGTGATGCTGACAGATAATGATTAAATTGAATTTGATTTTGGGGCCTGTGGAAGGGAAGGCCCTTTAGAGCATTTCTCAATGATAAAAGGTCATTCTGCGTTCCAAGATGTTTGTGAAATGATAGTTATATCAGCTCCTGTATCCACCAGACTGTCTATTTTTCAATACCATTTACTTGAAATTTCAATTTTGACCCGAGCAGTCCTTTCACCTGCATTAATTGCATCTCTCTTTTTACACATTTCCCCTTTGAATTCCTGGCTGCATGATGAATCTTTGGGAAGTCAGTCCACTCCTTCCCAAGATCATCCCTTCTCTTTCTCTCCCTGGGAGCAAAGCATTAAGCTTTTGGTGATAGAATAAAATGTTTACCTCTGTCCAAGCCTAGAGCCACACTGCCTAAAGTAGCATGCATTAGATCTGCAGTCCTTACTTGAAAATTTTCAATCTGCATGTTACTCCTTGACTAACAAGAGGCAAACAGCTCATATTTTTTGCTGTGGAGCCTTGAGCCAGGCCTCCCGTTTCATTTCCCTGCCGTATGAACTTGCCTTGGATATCTCTCTTGGACCAGTGACAACCCTTGCCACATCACTTGTGCATCCCTGGAAGCCCAGACCTTCTTTCTGGCCTATATTTTAGAAAACAAACACTTAGAGATGTCTCATTCACAATTTTGTTGCAAATGACCATATTTCCCACAGTTAAAGCACCAATCACTTTAAGGTCTGAGACCTTTAAGGGCTTAGTCATAGTCTATTTGCAAATGACCATATGTCCTGCAATTGAAGCACTGGGCATTTTGATATCGGAGACCTCTAGCTATAGTTTGACATATAATACTAGCATAGCACATGTTAGAACCAGTATTGGTTGTATTCCTTATTCACTGAAGGTGCCCCCTGTGCCTTTAAGTGCCTTTAATAACTTTTTAACATTTGGTATTCAGCCAGGCAGTGATGGTGCACGCCTTTAATCACTTGGGAGGCAGAGGCAGGTGGATTTCTGAGTTCGAGGCCAGCCTGGTCTATAGAGTGAGTTCCAGGACAGCCGGGGCTACACAGAGAAACCCTGTCTCAAGAAACCCTGTCTCGAAAAACCAAAAAAAAAAAAAAAAAAATTTGGTATTCACATTTTCAAATGCCACGGTCTTGATTAGCACCTGAGTTGTGTCAGGATCTGATATGGCTTTGTTCACAACTGAGACTAATCTTTGTAAAAAAAAAAAAATCAGTTTTCTCCAGAGCCTTGTACAGTCTTTGTAAACAAGGTGGACCTTTTTTCCGGTCTCCTTAACTTAACCCCAAGCTCTTAAAGCCACTAAGCAATATTGTTCTATAGTAGTGTTATCAAGTTGAATTTGTTCTTATATATCATAGTACCACCCTTCAGCCAGCAACTGATCTTTGACTATTCATTCCCCTTGCTCTATTTCACTGGTCAATATTCCTGACTTCTTCCCTTCATCATGTTTACCATCGCAGCTGCCGAGTGGCTTTTAGAACAGCTGTCACCTTCCAGTCTTGGGGAATAATTCTGAGTGTTTTCAGTTATTTAGAGTCTGTTTCACATAAGGTGAGTGCATCCCATATGAAATCACGGCCTCTTTAAAATGCCTTAGAGTTACCATTTCTATAGGATGCCCTCCAATCTCATAACCTTGTTCCACACCATTAGCAGGTATATGCTGTATGGGTACTGGGGAAACTGATGGTGGTAGTCTCGTAACCCTGGGTCGTCCTCTTCCCACTCTGTGGCTTGGTTTGACGTTAACCTTTTCTATGGACATGGGCTGTATCATTAGGTTGTCCTCCAGCCTTTTCAGCTTTTCTCTGACCCACTGCCACAGTTTCTTCTCTGTTTTCCTCCTGCGGGAAACTCCTGCTCTCTTGCTCAGTCACCAGAACCAAGAGCCCTTTTGTTCTCCTTTTTCCTTCACTCCTTGACTCTCAAGCAGTTCCACTCACCCCTCCCCCCAACCCCGTGGCCTCTGCATCAACTCCTAGATGCTGTCCTAACTTCCTTTAATGATGATCTGTGATGTGGAAGTGTAACCCTTTCGTCTTCAACTTGCTTTGGCCATGGCATGTCATCACAGCAATAGAAACCCTAAGACAATATATATGTTTATAATTTGTTTTATTTAATTGAGTATTGGGAATTTATGCTGTTTCATACACTTAACTTAGAGAAATACTATTTTTTGAGATAGGTCTTAGCATGCTTACCAGGCTAGCCTTGAATCCACAGAGATCTGTCTGCTCCACTTTTCTGTTGTTAGGATTAAAGCCGTGTGTCATTACACCCTGGTGAAAATGTTTTTAAATGGTTTTCTATGTAGTGAGGAATTATTTAGTAATTCTTCCCACCCTAGTAACATTAGTGGCATTATTCCTCTTGAAAATTTAAGTCACACACTGTATATATTTTTCTTTCATACATATATATTTTTGCATCTTGGTTCACCTGTTTACATGCTATAACAGTTTATTTGCTTATAATTAGGCTTTATATTAATACGTCAAATGTCCAGTTAGAGTGAGTGTTTCTCACTGCCCTATGTTCTGTTTATAGCATTTTGGAATGAGCAGCCAGAGCAGCTGTAGCACAGACTAATAGCCAGCAAGAAACTTTTACTATTATTTACTTTTTTTTTTTTTTTTTTTGAGACAAGGTTTCTCTGTATAGCCCTGGCTATCCTGGAATACTGTTATTTACTAAAGTCATAAAATGGTTTTAATATCTTCTCTTTAAAAAAAAAAAAAACAGTTGGAGTCTCTGTCTTGCTTGGAGATTTTTGAACGTATAAATGTGACTTTGCATATACATATTTAATTACTATCAACAATCTCATAAGTTTTCTGTAAAGTATCGTTTATGCCCAACATAACCAAGTTTTTCTTTCTAGTATTGGATACAGTTAAAGGGCTGTGTCATATTAAAAATTAGACTCAGTCTCAGGAAAATATAGTATGATAGGTATGCCGTGATTAAGACAGGTGTATCAATAGCATATTGACATAACTCTAGTGTGTGTCGTCATTTGAACGAAACAATACATTTACACATCTGTTACTATTTAAGTTTTTTTGTTTGTTTTTTTCAAGACAAGGTTTCTCTGTATAGCCCTGGCTGTCTCTGGAACTCGTTCTGTAGACCAGGCTGACCCTGAATTCAAAGATTTGCCTGCCTCTGCCTCCTGAGTGATAGGATTAAAGGTAAAAGCCACTACTGCACGGAGTAGGTTAAAGGTGTGTGCCACCACTCTTGGCTAAGTTGTTGTTCTTTACACCAGCTGCTGCCCTCTTCCACAGGATGTTGTTAGATCACTAGTAGCTGAGTGTTGTTAATCTGGTCTTGCTCTGATCTGTTATCTTTAACTGTGGTGGAGGAAAGACTTGCTTCCTTTCCTTTTACCACAGCCCTGCATTTAGGATATGTCAGAGACCATAATGAAGTGGTTTTCATATGTTCATATGTAAGTTTGAATTTTGGAGACAGATGTGAAAGATATACCCATTTATGGAAGAATCATGACAATTGATTGGTGTATAGGTTTATTTTGAAGATTTAAAAAAATGATGTGTATGTATGAGTTTATGTGCACCACGTGGGGATCAGAGGACATTGGAGCCCCTGGAGTTAAAGGTTGTAGTGACTCACCCAGTGTGGGTGCTGGCAACTGAATCCAGAGCCTATGCAAGAGCAGTTTATGCTTTTAACCACTGAGCACATCTCCAGCTCATGAAGAAGATTTAAAAATAACCGAAATAACAATTAAATATGAAATGGAAACTATTGATAGACATGAAAACTGGTGGCAGGATGCTTGTTTTTAGGTACCCATGCTGTCCAACTGCAAATGTGCCATGTATGTCCTGCCAGACTCTGCAGCTCTGTGCAATGGTGGCCCTGGTTTGTATGCTTTGATGCCATGATTTGAACTTACCTGGCTGGGACTGAGGGTGGCTGTGTGGTGGAGTGCTTGCCTGCTGTGCATAGGGACTGGTCCCAGGTGTGGCCCTTACAGCTGTTAAGAAGGGCTTGTAGAACCATGCCCATAGGCCAGGTAGGAAGAGAGCAAGTGCTATTAGAAGAGAAAGGAAGGAGGTAAGGGAGAGACATGGCAGAAGATAGAATACAGCTGAATTCTTTAGCATTTGATCCTGAAACCTTGTGTGTCTTGTTCAGATACTGCTCTCATTTTCACCAGTGGAAGTAATTCCTGTCCCATCAATTGTTATTAATCTCTTTATAACCAAAGACTATTGTGTTTAGAACTATGTAAGATGGAAAATTTACCATACAAAGCTACTGCTGTTGTACCTGATGAGGTATTTGTGATGGTGTCCAGTATTAAGTTTTTATTTAGCTAGAACAAACGGTATTATATGTAGGAATATGTGTTTGTAGAGGAAATTGTTTAAACACAATAGTTTTATCTTATGAAAATTCTTACAGGGTCTGTTAATAACATTCAAAGAAGAATAAAAATAAATATTGCACATTTAATCTAACTCAGCAAGAAGAAAAAAGGACATTTTTATGAAGACGTGTTTTCTTTAATAAATAAACATGTTATTGATGACATTGATGGTCTATAGAATGCTAAACTGGAAGTGTTCCCCACTGTACTGTCTTCTGTCAGGAGGAGTTCATGATGATATACACTGGCTCTGGTGACAGCAGAGAGGAGCTGCCTCTAATTTCAGCATTGAGGAAATTGAGGCAGGCGGGCAGATTGCCAGTTTAAGTTCAGCTGGGCTATATGATAGGGTCCCATCTCAACACAAACAAATAATGACCTCACCTCCAACCTCAAATAAGTAAAGATTTCTGAATCATTTGCTTTGAAATGTGGACTCATGTTGTCCAGGCTGACCCCAAACTCTTGCGTAGCTTGGGATTATCTTGAACTCTTGAACTTCTGTTTTCATCTCCTGTGTGCCAGGATTACATACAGACTTGTGCTGCCACACCAAACCTGTCATGATTGGTATTGGATTGTTTCAAAGGCCTGATCTGATTTTTTAAAAATCTTATTAGGGTTGATGCTGCTGCTGCTACTACTAATGCCAGTGATGGTAACATAAAGTGTTCAAAACCTGTGGCTGGTACTACTGCAGATAATGAAGCCATGCAGCAAGATTTTGTATTTGAGGATCAGAAAAATAATGAGGTAAGACATTCTAGAAGCATCATTCTAATTGTTCCAGAAGTTACAGTTGAGTAATTTTGTTGACACACTTGTCTCTGCTGTAAACCCCTAAGAATATATGCTCTCTGTAGAATTTAGGAGTCATGTTAGGTAGGAAGGTAAGTTTAAAGTACCTTACTATATTTGTATTATTTTTAATCTTTTGTGTGTGCTTATGTGACAGTGTGAGCTCCTGCATGCCATGGTACATGTGTGGAGGTCAGAGGACAGCCTTTGGTATTAGTCGCTGCATTCATTCAGCCTTGTTTGAGACAGGACGGGTTGTTCTGCTGCTGCATACACCAGGCTGTTTGGCCCAGGAGCCTCTGAGGCCCCACTTGTCCTCCACAGCCCATTTTGCTGTAGGCACTGGCATTGCAGATTTTACTGCTGCACTTTATGTGAGTTCAGGATTTAGTTTGTGTGGCAAGCACTTGTACCCAAGTACAAGTTTCCTGTTTCTGTTTTAGACAGGGTCTTAGTGTATAGCTCTGGCTGGTGTGGAACTCTCTGTGTAGATAAGGCTGACTCCTGCTTCCCAAGTACAGGGATTAAAGGTGTGTGCCACCATGCACAGCATCTAACATTTTAAAAGTATTTCTAGGGCAGGAAGTTTATGATGGCAGCTGAAGTAGTTAATGGTATTGTGATTGAGCTTTTATTGTTTTCAAAGCTTTTTGTATTTCTTCATACTTCTGAAGAACATAATATAGTACATTTTCCTCTCTTTTTCCTTTACAGTTCTTAGTTGAAATAGACCCCTGTAACAAAAGATAGATTTAAATAATTTTTTTTGGTTACCTTCTTATGTGGGTGTTTTGCATGTACCACATGTATGCTTAGTTGAGTCTCAGAGGCCAAAAGGGGAGGCATTGTATCCCTTGGAACTGGAGTTAACAGTTGTGAGTTGCTACGTGGGATCTGGGGATTGAGCCTTGGCCCTCTGAGAGAGAGTAGCCAGTGTTTTTAACTGCTAAACCACTTCTCTAGCCCCTCCCTTCTATTTTTTTTTTTGTTTTGGTTTTTCGAGACAGGGTTTCTCTGTGTAGCCCTGGCTGTCCTGGAACTCACTCTGTAGACCAGGCTGGCTTCGAACTCAGAAATCCACCTGCCTCTGCCTCCCAAGTGCTGGGATTAAAGGCGTGCGCTACTCCAGTGCCCTCTTCTATTCCAAGGAATCTGACACCCTCTGGCCTCTACAGACCTGATATGTATGGGTGTGCATGTAGGCAAACATTCATACACATAAAGTAATTGAGACTTTTTAAATTTTTTAGTTATTTACATATATGTGTGTATGCCAAAGTGGGTATGAGGTCAGAAGTTGTCTCCAGTACTGGCTGGTTTTGTGTCAACTTGACACAAGCTAGAGTTACCACAGAGAAAGGAGCTTCAGGTGAGGAAATGCCACCATGAGATCCAGCTGTAAGGCATTTTCTCAATTAGTGATCAAGGGGGGAGGGCCCCTTGTGGGTGGTACCATCTGTGGGATGGTAGTCTTGGGTTCTATAAGAAAGCAGGCTGAGCAAGCCAGGGGAAGCAAGCAAGTAAGGAACATCCCTCCATGGCCTCTGCATCAGCTCCTGCTTCCTGACCTGCTTGAGTTCCAGTCCTGACTTCCTTTGGTGATGAACAGCAATGTGGAAATGTAAGCTGAATAAACCCTTTCCTCCCCAACTTGCTTCTTGGTCATGATGTTTGTGTAGGAATAGAAACCCTGACTAAGAGATCTCCTTATTGTGTGGGTTTTGGGGATTGAACTCAGGTTGTCAGGCTTGGTGGCAAGCGCTTCTACACACTGAGCCATCTCAACTGGCCTGCACTCAAGTTTTATAGTGTAGAATATAGCCAGTGCTGTTAAAAGCAGAAGTGAGTTCTGTCATTTTAAAGGAGAGGAAAGAATTTCTGGCCAAGGGGAAAAATGATTTTGAACTTACCTTCTGTGGGATTAAAGTTTGCTAAGGATTTGTGAAAGATACAGAGTGAATAGAGAATAAGGACTATAGGGAAATGGCGGCTGTTAATGAACATACCTAGTTGAAAAATGTAAGACGATTGTGGGCCTAGAATACTATCTAAACAATTCTAGGTTTTTTGTTTTTAGTAGAAGAAAAAAATATAGAAAACTTTGAAGAAAAGCTAATGACTGTAGCCAAATCTGTATATAAAGAAGGAAGCTGTTGCAGTAGGTCCACAGAAACTAGATGGGAAGGCAGGGGAGGACAATCATGGGGGATGTTTGTACCACATTTGAAGTAATAGCACCAGGGCTGGAAGGGAGAGAAAGAAGGGACTTTCAGAGTGAGAACGAGTAAGACACAGCTGTAAACTTAGGGAAGAGAGGTGGTAAGAGGTTTGTGTGTCTGAGCTGTGTGAGTATGAGGTAGATGCCCTTGTCAGGCAGCCAGCTATGGCCCTCCCACACTGGGTAGTGGTAGTGTTTGGATTAGGACAGTTTCATAGTTGTGTCTCTCCTTCTCATTTGAATTATGAATTCCATATTGATGTGGTACTGAGCATCTATGATGTATACTTGTTGTACCCCTTGATGAGATGTCTATTGCCCATTTTTGAACTGGGCTGTTTTCCTGGAACCAGGACTACCTGCATGCTAGAAAAACACTGGAGGGCTGTTTACTGCTGTATTTTGAGTTGCTTCCATATTTTGGATAACATCTTAGATATATTTCTAAAAATCAGTATTTCTAATAGGCTGCGGATACTATAGTAAATATTTAGGATTTTTGTTTGATAAAAAGAAATCAGTCTCTATTGACTTGAGTATATGTGTTTATGCATGTTCATGTGAGTACATGTGTATATACACAACAACTTATAGGCCAGAGGTCAACTTCAGGAGACTTTTTTTTTTTTGGCTTTTCAAGACAGAGTTTCTCAGCCTAACCCTGACTAGCCTAGAACCCACTCTGTATGTAGACCAGGCTGGCCTGGAACTCAGAGATCCTCCTGCCTCTGCTTCCTGAGTGCTGGGATTAAAGGCATGTGCCACCACCTCCTGATTGCCATTTTTCAAAAACTATATTATCAGTATATTTTGAGACATGGGCTCACTCTGGCCATCAGCCTCAGGGGTGCTATTGTCTCTGCTTCTCATCATTGGTATCAAAAGCACATACCACTGTCTGGCTTCTCAGATGTGGATTCTGGGCATTGAACTCAGATCCTTATACCTGTATGGCAGGTACTTTACCAACTGAGCTGTCTTTGCGGATTTTGCTGAGTCTGCGGATTTTTAATAGGTATAAGTTGTTTGGTAATTCGGGGTTTAAATTATGTTTAAATAGCTTGTAAGAAGAATTCATATCAAAATACCTAGACCTACTATCAGTTAACTTCCCATAAAAATCATGACCCTCTGAGTTCTTTAGTTGATGATATTCCCTTAAAGTTAGAATTATTTATATTTACAAACACTGAGAACTTGTTAGAATTTATCTCATTTCCAAAAAGAAGGCCAGAGTGTTAGGGGAACTGCCAGCTAAGAGGAAGAGCTGGCTGTCACTTGATTTATATTTTTATGGGACTTTCATCAGGTTTTGTTATTTGTTTGTTTGTTTGTTTGAGATAGTCTCTCCTTGTATCCCTGCCTGGCATTGAACTCACAAAGATCCTGCCTCTGCCTCAAGAGTTCTGGGATTCAAGGTGTGTGCCACTACACCTACCTGGGCTTTATAGGTTTGTAACAGTTACTCAGTAGAAGAGCGTGAGCTAGATTGAGTCTTCTGATGTACAGTTTACAAAGGTTTTTATTAAGCAAATGAAATTGTACAGAATGAAATTGGGTTTTTTTTAGGATATTCAAAAGAAGTATCAGCCAGAATACTTAAGTAGAAATAGGCAGGTGGAGATGGGAAAATATGAGCAAGGTGGAAACACTAATTATGGATGGTTTAGGGATAGGTAGAGAATAGAGGAATGACTGGGAATGCCTCTCAAGCCTTAATTAGCTCTTGGCAGTCAGCCCTGACACCATTGGTATAATGACCATACTGACTATTTAAACGTAGAAGCTAGAGCTATAGGTCTGAGAGTGAAGACTGATAGGGGCTTGCTTAGAGTGCACAGAGCCCTCTGCTTATCTCCAGCACCACAAAAACTCTACAGTGGTGTGCCTGTGATTCTAACCCTCAGGGGGCGGAGGCAGGAGAATCAAAAGTTCAAGGTCAGTCTTGACTACATAGTGAGATTTAGGCTAGCCTAGGATACATGAAACTCTGTCTCAGAGAAACAAAAGAAGGACTACAAAGCCAAGTGTGGTAGCATACACCTGTAACCCCAGAACTTGAGAGGCTGGGGCAATGGGGATTGCCATGAATTTGAAACTAGCCTGGGCTATGCACTGAGTTCTAGAATAGCCTGGACTAGAGTAAGACCTTTTCTCAAAAATAACAACGGGCTGGTGAGATGAGAGCTCAGTGGTTAATAGCATTTAAGTCTTTGCAGAGGACTGAGGGCCAGTAGCACACACATGGGTCACAATCATCCACAAAACTTGTACTCTAGGAGTCTAACACTCTTTCAACCTGCAAAAACACATTCATGTGTGTGTGTGTGTGTGTGTGTGTGTGTGTGTGTACACATATGCCACAGCATGCTTGTGGAGGTCATTGAACAAGCATGGAGACCTGAGTTTTGATCTCTAAAACCCAAACATTAAAAAAAGAAAGAAAGAAAGAAAGAAAGAAAGAAAGAGAAAGAAAGAAAGAGAAAGAAAGAAAGAAAGAAGAAAGAAAGAAAAGAAGAAAGAAAGACAATTTCCCAGCACTGGGGAGGCAGAGACTTGGTTTACTCTTCTAGCTTAGGTAGTCAGGCTTGACTACAAGTGCCTTACTGGCCATCTTGCCATCCCTATGTAAGTTTTCTTAAAGTGGAGAAAGTTGGTTTATGACTGGAGAGACAGGAAGGCCGTCTGCTGAAGGTGCTTCTTCTTATGATTTCCCCTTGCCACCTGAGCTCTCTAGCTGAAGAGTGAATTGAGACCCAGAGTGCCATGAGTCCCCTGGGGAGAACTGGTGAAAAAGGAGCACGGGGAGGAAGGAAGACACTAACTTCACAGGAGAAAGAGAAAGAGCAAGCTCTTCTTGCGTGTGTGTCGTTTCTTTTTTTCTGTTTTTTTTTTTTTTTTTTTTTTGTGTGTGTGTGTGTTTTTTCTTTTTTTGGTTTTTCGAGACAGGGTTTCTCTGTGTAGCCCTGGCTGTCCTGGAACTCACTCTGTAGGCCAGGCTGGCCTCGAACTCAGAAATCCACCTGTCTCTGCCTCCCAAGTGCTGGGATTAAAGGCGTCCGCCACCACTGCATGGCTCTTTTTTTCTTAATTTTTTTTTTGTTTTTGTTTTTTTTGTTTTTGTTTTTGTTTTTTTGAGACAGATCTTATAGTTCTCAAGTACTGATGTTACAGGTGTGTGCCTCTACAGATGGTTCTGGTCATGAGAATAATTTTCATGTTATTCTTCTCTGTCTGTGCACGTGTGCACGCCAGGGACAACTTTTAGTGTTCCTATAGAGTTGGTCTGTTTGTTTGAGACAGCATATCTCACAGGCTAGGTTAGCTGGCCAGTGAGCAGAGGGACATGATTGTCTCTGTCTCCCACGTGCTGGTCTGCCGCTGCTGCTGTTGTTTAAGTAATGCTTTTGGAGAACAGTACTCAGGTCCTCATGCTCCCAAGGCAAGCACTTCACTGAAGGCTCTTGCCAGCCCTTGTTTTCCCTTTGTATTGCTTCCAATTGCCTTTTTACTTATTATTTCAGTAGTTGAAAAGCATATTTAAAACTTGGGCAAAGGGGCTGGAGAGATGGATCAGGGGATAAGAGCACTGACTGCTCTTCCAAAGGTCCTGAGTTAACCTTTTTTTTTGTTTGTTTGTGTTTTGAGACAGGGTTTCTCTGTGTAGCCCTGGCACTCACTCTGTAGACCAGGCTGGCCTCGAACTCAGAAATCCACCTGCCTCTGCCTCCCAAGTGCTGGGATTAAAGGCGTCTGCCACCACTGCACGGCTAAGGTCCAGAGTTAAAATCCCAGCAACCACATGGTAGCTCACAACCATCTGTAATGAGATCTGATGCCCTCTTCTGGTGTGTCTGAAGACAGCTACAGTGAGCGGTTCTAGATCAAGAAGAAAAAGTGTCCGAAGGCAGCTACAGTGTACTTACATATAATAAATAAATAAATGTTAAAAAAAAAAAAAAAAAAAAAAAAAGTTGGGCCTAATGGCTTATATATAATCTGAGGGTGGTGCTGAGGCAGGAAGGTCACAACTAGGTTGGCCTAGGCTACGAAGCAAGATTGATGCCAATTTGGGGGAATATAACCATACCTTTCTCCAACTAAATAAGCTTAGTGTTGCTGTGGTAATTTGGACAAGAATGGCCCTCATAGGCCCATATGTTTGAATACTTGGTCCCCACTTGGGAGAACTAACCATTTAAAAAGGATTAGGAGGTGTGGCCTTGCTGGAGGATGTGTCACTGGGCTAGATAGCCCACACCATTCCCAGTTAGCTCTCTGCCTCCTACTTGTGGATCAGATGTTAAGCTCTCAGCTGCTGCTACAGTACCATGCCTGCTTGTCTGCTGCCATGTTCCCCACCCTGGCGGCCATGGACTCCAAGTTGCCTTGGTCATGGTGTTTTATCACAGCTGTAGAAAAGTAATTAAGACAGCTGGGGTGTGGCTATTGGTAGAGTACTTGCCTAGCTTCAGAGGGCACCCCTCACTTCTCCCACTCCCACAAAATCAAAATAAAACAGTTGCACAGAGCTAGGCATGGTGGCACATGCCTGTCATTCTAGTACTCTTGAAATAGGGGCATCTCTAGTTGGAGGCTAATGTGGGTTGGCCCTATTTCAAAGAAAGAGACAGGCATTGTTTCAGTTATTTCAAAGTAAAAAAAGTATAGATTAAATAAGAATTGGTGACAGGATAGCTTGTTTTTATAATGCAGGCTTCTAGATTTTCTGATAATTATACTTCTCCCCCACAAGTCAGGGTTTCTCTGTGTAGCCCTGGCTGTTCTGGAATTCATTATGTAGACCAGGCTAGCCTCGAACTCACAGAGACCTGCCTGCTTCTGCTTCACCAGTATTGGAATAGTATGCCACTATGTCCAGCACAATCTATTTTTTAAATTCTGTCTCAAAAACTAAGGCATATGAAGTACTGTTTTTTTTTTTGTTTTTTTTTTTTTCATGTTCCTAGTGGTGGGAGAGTAGAGAGCTAACTGGTTTCAGAGGTGTGGGGCAACACACAGGTGGAAGGAACAGGGTCTTTATCTGTGTGGATACTCCTGTATGGTGTGCAGTGGAGTCACTCTGATAACAAAAGGAAGGCCTGGAGCTTTTTTCTTCTGGGCTGGGTGCTGGGTACTGTCTGGTTGGGGGTGGGAGGTTATCAGCTGTCATCCTTTCTGTCTGCTGTGGAATCTGGGTTTCTGAGGCTTGTATTTGTGTTTGCTTTCCCACCCTGCTGAGAATCATCAGGAACCTGTCAGCTCTTGGTAGAATCCTAGCTTGTCCTGGTTCTGCAGGCTTTGACCTGATACATAGAAACTTTGAGAATGCATATCTACATTCCTAATAGCTTTTGATTTTTAGATTGATGGTTCTCTCACAGTAAGTTTCGTAATTTATTAAATAAATTCATTCATAATTTTTTTCATTTATTCTTGTTTTATGTGGATGGGTGTTTTGCCCGCCTGCCTGCCTGAGTGTATATGCACCACATGTGTGAAGTTTTTTTTCTTGGAGGCCAGAAGAGGATGTCAAATCCCCCGGAACTTGAGTTATACAGATGTGCCATATGGATGCTGGGATTGAACCCTGGCCCTTTCTTTGTAAGAGCACAAGAGCTCCTAACCACTGAGCCACCTCTTTATCCCCCCCATTCATTATAATATTAATAGGATTGTTTTTCTCTCTCTTCTTTCTTCCCTTACTCCATCTTTGAAGTACTCCCTCTTTGTTGCCCAGTATACCTTGAATCTGTTCCCAGCTTTAGTCTGTTATCCTCTGAATAGTTGGGACTATGGGTTCCATCATGTTCGGCTGGAGCCTTCCAAGTTTGTGTGAATTGCATGTGTGCATATGTATGTGAAGGTCAAAGGTTGACATCAAGTCTCCTCATTACTCTCTGCCTTGTTTTTTGAGACAGAGATTCTCACTGAACCTGAAGCTTGGCACTTTGGTAGATTTAGAAGCCAGTAAGCCCTATGAATCATCTCGTCTAAGCCTCCCCAGTGCTGGGATTGCAGGCCTGCACTGCTGGGGCTGGCTTGTTATGTAGGATTCTGGTCTTTGGCTTGCAGAGACGCACTCTGTTGGCTAAGCTCTTTTCCTAGATACCACTTTAAAATAAATAAATAAATAAAGCTGTTCTCATAAAAGATTTTAGTTTGGAGCGTTGCATTGGTTTATGTTTGTAAATATAATTAGTGCCTGCGTAGAGGACAGGTGGAGGGGTCTCATATTTACTTTTGTATTCAGTACACTGCTGTGGATTTGATTGGATGGAGAGTAACAGACAGTTCAACCTCGTGGAAATATGTAGTTGGAAATGTAGCTTCTAAAGAGTCTGAGAAGTCGGCAAGAGGGAGATTGTTAGAAGTGCACGCCACACAAGCCTGTCCGTCCCTAGAACCCACAGGGGAGGAGAGAAGCAATCCCTGAAAGCTGTCCTCTGATCTACACACATGCGCTTTGGCATGTGTGCGCATGCAAACACATACTAACAATGAATAAAAGACAAGAATTGAAGTTTTTGTAGATTTTAAAGATTATAAAAAAATGTGAAAATATTTATACACTTTGTAGTAAATTTGCATGGATTTGTGTTGTCTTTCAGAGAGTTTTATTTTGTTCCTATCACTTAGGCTGGTCTGTAGCTTAGGATGAGCTTAGACTTTGAGTCTGATTGCCTCTGCCTCTTGAACGCTGAGATTACAGGCATGTGCCACCACACGTGGCTTTCTTGTCAGGGGTAGTATTAATAAACTCATTGAAAAGTAGATTGCTCTGTGCTTCTGAGGCTCAAGTGCCCTCCCCAGCTTGCTCCAGGAAAGAAGTTATTTTAAATGTACACAGGCCAGAGCCTTTCCTACGCTAGGCAGTTGCTCTACCACTGAACCATACCCATAGTACAGAACTGTAATTTTTAAAGGAGGGATTTTTTTTCCCCCCCAAGACAGGGTTTTTCTGTGTAGCCTTGGCTGTTCTGGAACTCACTCTGTAGACCATGCTGTCCTTGAACTCAGAATTCTGCCTGCCTCCGCCTCCCATGTGCTGGGATTAAAGTTGTGTACTACCACTGCCTGGCCAAAAGAGAATTCTAAGGAAAGAGGATACTACTGATTATTACTTACAAGGAGAAAGAAAACCAACATCTCTGCAAATACTTAATATGTTTCAGATTTTGAGGGAGGGTAAACTTTGTGTAGAAGGTTGGCACCTTTCTCTGACGCACCAGTGTTGGGAGCTGATAAACAGTGGTGGTATTCTTTTGTCAGTCTGTAGGTATACTGTTAGAGCCTTGTAGTGACCACGGGGATAGTGAAGATGGCTGTCCTGAGAGGTAAGCCTTTTTGTTGTTGCTGATAAATTGTTTTGAGAATTGGAGCAACCTCTTCACAGATTTTTGGTTGAAAGTTTTGGGTGAATCTATATATTATAAGACACAGTTTGGTTAAAAAAAAAAATCAGGCTTCTTTAATTTTAATGGTAGAAATAGATATATTAATATATTTAGCGTTTCCTAGCCACAGACAAACAGTTATGAACATATTCACAGCTTTTTTAGAGATAACAAAAACTTTGATTTATAGAACAATTAGAATTTGATACTGTAAACAGACCCATCAGTGAGTTAATTGATTGTTTGGGAACTGTGGCCAACCAATCAAAAATTTATAAAATACTTGCTTGGGTGGTAAGTGTGGAATATTTTTGGTCCCTGCTACTCATCCTCACTGTGTCCAAGGATAAACTTTCTAGTTGGCGCTTATTCACCCCCATCCATGTTACCATGCCTGAGACAGTGAGATCCATCAAATGTAGTGTCTCCTCAGAAACAGTCCCTTTGAGGAAAAGGTGTTTTAGTCAATGGATAGAAGTTTTTTTCCAGTCACTTGGGTCTTGTTACCCTTTGCATCATTCTTTCAGAAGCCGCCAAGATGTTTATCTTCATAGTCTTAGCAAAGGTGATACTCAGTAATGAGGGCTCTGATACCACATTTCTGGGTTGCTGATAGCCTGTTGGTCAGGTAATGCTTTGATGCTGCCTTTTGAGTAGAAACCTGTTGTTGGAGGGTAAGTAAATTCTTTGGAGCCGTGTCTCTGGAGTGTCCTCATACTCTGAAGGTCCACAGTTTTTCTGCTTACAGCAGTTCCTTGTGCTTCCTTTCAGGAGGCAGGACTGATCCTCTTCCAGCCCGGGGAGTTTTGGAGCTATGGGCTGAAGATATAAGATTAACAGGCATCCCCAGAAAGATGACATCGGGATATGGTAGAGCAATACGTATCTAGTGAGGACCCAGTCTTTTTGGAAAACTCTTTGCTCTTCAACTTGTGTCTAGGTTAACAAACTTGTAGATCCAGAGTACTTTGTCTAGGTGGATTTTGCATGGTTAATACTCATGTTTTTTCAGATTTAGATAGCTACGTCTTTCAGAGTAAGTCTTTTTTGGTTTTTCGAGACAGGGTTTCTCTGTGTAGCCCTGGCTGTCCTGGAACTCACTCTGTAGATCAGGCTGGCCTCGAACTCAGAAATCCACCTACCTCTGCCTCCCAAGTGCTGGGATTAAATGCGTGCACCTCCACTGCCCGGCTCAGAATAAGTCTTTGAGAGTGAATCTAATTTATCCCACTACCATTTGCTGCTAGCCTAAATAAAGGATGTTGAAGAAGCCTGGTGGTGGTGGTGCACACCTTTAGTCCCACACTTGTGAGGCAGTGGAGGTGGAAGAGAGTGCATCCTGGTTTACAGAATGAGTTCCAGGACAGCCTGGGGCTACGCAGAGAAACCCACCCTGTCTTGATCCCTCCACTCCCGCCCCTCCATAAAGAAGGCCTTGAGCCTTTCAGGGACTTTTACGTTTATTTCTCAGGCCACTGAGGGTAAGATAGTTGCATAAAAAGAGATAACTTCTTGTGTTTAAATCAAGGCTTGTCTTCCAAGTGCTCACCACTTTTATGACCACTTAAAGAGACACTTAGGTACATGAATTTTAATTAACACAGAACTGTGTGAGGAGAATGTCCCATTGTGGACATCAGTAACACTTGCTTTATTTACTGGTCGAAGAGGTAGAGATTGTTTGTGACAACTTCCAGCATGATTCTTAAATAGAGGTTCATTTTTCTGGGGTGGATTTTTCAAGGTGAATTAAGTTTCCCCCCCCCCCCCCCCCAGCCCCTTTCTTTTTTAATGTAACCTTGGATTGCAGTATACCTTGTGAGAGTGGCTCAGTGGACAGACTAAAAGGCTTTGCATGGATAGAATAAAACTGTTGATTAAAACTAATATTTATTTTATGGATTCTTTTTCTAATATGCATCAGTTCTCACTGGCTGCTGTAATTGGTTTTTAATTTTCCTTTCATAAAGATTTTTCTTTTGGGGGTAGTTTATGTGGGGAGGGAGTGGTAGAGAATATTACTTAATTTTCTAAACCTGAAGTGAGTCTGTGGATCTTTTCAGTATTGTGTGATTTTTCAGATATAGGGCTCCAAAGAATGGGCATATGCCCTGTTGATAAATTTTTTTCTCTCAAATTTTAAATGCTAATTATATTGGGGGAAGAGAAGAATGAATCTAGGTAAGAAGTAATAAAAGTAACCTTTGTATTCTTAATATGCTAATAACTATATTTGTTTTTAGGAAGGAATATTTATTATGTGACAGTGATAAATTGCCACACTTGATTCTGGTAAGAACTATCTTTATATTATAGTTCTTAAAAATGTTGCTTAATGTGCCAGTTATTCTATCCGGCCTTCAGTTCTTGTATTGGATACATTGAAAGGGGTCAAATATGTAGAAGTTAAGCAGTAATTGATGTTATAAAATTATGGGTTATGAAAGTACTTTCCTACATTTGAGACCCAAATTTGGTTTCCTAGTAAGATATTATAAAGTGCAAATTTACAATTGAATGTAGTTTGCTTGGGGCTGGAGAGATGGCTTTAACCATTAAGAGCACTGACTGCTCTGCTTTTTTAGTGGTCTTGAGTTAAATTCTCAGCAACTACATGGCTTACAATTGTCTGTTCATAGGATTCAATGCCGTATTCTGGTGTGCCAACAAAGCAGTCATATACATAAAATGCATAAACAAATAAGCCTTTCCTGAGGACCTGGGTTTGATTCCTAGCACCCATATGGTGTCTCATAGCCACCTGTAACCAGTCTCAGAGGGTCTGACGCCCTCGTCTGGCCGCCTCAGGCACTAGGCATGCGTGTGGTGCACATACTGTATGTGCGAGCAAAAGCCCCTCCCTGTGCACAAGTAAGTAGAAGTGGGACAGCTGGCTTTGTTGGCCCAGTAATGAAAAATACACAGGGATGTGTGTGTGCGGACTGTCTCTGATCCAGTTGTGAAGAGAGACATGGTTATGAAATGCATTTTTTGTTTTAAAATACAGGATTCTAGTAGCAAGATACGTGATTTGAATGCCAACACTGAATCGGAAGTCATGGAAGGTCAGAGTGTTGGTGTTCAAGGAGAAGCAACATGTATACAAATTGCACATTTAGATCTGAAGAATGTTTCTGATGGTGATAAATGGGAAGGTAATTTTACCCAAGCATGTTAATTTCCCAAATACTGTTATTTGTAACTGAAATAACCCAAAGCATGATGAGACTCTGGTCCTCTCCTGGACAGTGTTCGTCATCCTGGTCTGTTCTCTCTGGAAAAAAAAAAAAGGAAGTTTATTGTTTGTTTCGTTTTTCCCAAGTATACGAGTAGGACAGTTCTCTCATGGGTAGAACGTGACTGGATTATTAGCGTTGATGCTGCCAAAGGGTGCAGTGATGCACTCCTGTGACCTCAGCATTTGGGTGAGCAAGGTGATCATGGGTTCAAGACCAGACCATCTCAGCACCCCTCCCCATTGCACCTCCCTTAAAGATTAAAAATAAAAAGTGTTCTAGATTAGAATACAAAAGGATAATTGTTAAATCAGATGCCATCTCTTGGTCTTTGAAAGTTCAGTGTATTAAAGTTTTGATGATTTTTTTACCAGTTTAAACAGGGTATTTAGCTACCTTATAATCATCAGCAACAGGTTTTTATGTTTTTAATTCTTCAGTGGTACGTCTAAGCAAAGATTGTACTATATAGATTGCAAAAGTATTTTGAGGAGATGCTAAAATTTCTTAAAACTTAGCAAATTTACACTGAAAATTTTTGGTAAAGGTTTTGCATTAAAAATACCTTAAATTGTAAACAAATATGGGACTTAAGTGAATTATTTACATGCTAAAGTATTTACTTGGGAAAAACACCCAAGAATCTATTATTTTCTTGGAAGTCCATAAGAAGAAGATTGCTGACAAAATGGATAAATACTGTAACAATGTGGTACAGTGTCAGTGGTTAGAACCTCTGTCAACACTGTGTGCTGTATTGTTATCAACTGTAAAGTAAGATGCCGGAGAAGGGAAAACTTAAACCAGTTTAGATCTGTGAATCTGTGAGCCATCAACCTTTCTGATAAGAGAAAATGAGACCACTTAGGAGTCCTAAGCCCAGTTTCTGTTCATGTGGCCAGAGACCCCCGGGGTTGTATCTTGGCGAGTTATTTGATGACACACAGTGGCAATACCCAGAGGACTCGAAGTGCAGTGCCCTGAGTTCCTTTGCCATCTGACATAGTTTTAATGTGTAGGGTTTTTGTTGTTGTTGTTCTTGATTTTTAATCTAAAGTTCAGCCATGCTTTCAAAGTTTTTAACAAACCCTTGTCTGTGCCAATCCTTACTGTGACCTTGCCCCATCCATAACCATTCTAGGTCTCCGTCTTTGCCATGTGTAGTAGTGGCATATTGTGAGCCTAACTTCATCTAAATGAAGTTGGTTCTGCTTGACTTACTCAGAACTGTTAGAATTAATGCAGAGCTCCCTTGAGTTAGGAGATGTTAGCATACTGGTGACAGTGAAGATCACATGTCCTGGCTGTGGAAAGGGGAGGAAACAGTGGAAAGGCACAGTGGCTAAAAGAGCATCCCTGGGAACCTTGGGAAGAATGGAGTCTCTGAACATGAGGATTAGGATACTTTGTCTCTTCTGTGGGAGGTGCAAGTACATAACCACTTATGATCTCTGACTGAAGGCTCTGACCCTTTTTGTGTTAAACACAAAAGAAAGAACAATTTCCATGGTTTGGAAAGACTGGTCTCTATGCTTGAGCTTTCTAGAAGTTGTCCAAGGAGCACCTGATGCTGGACTTCCCCCCCCCCCCCGTCAGGATTCCTCTTGTCAGAGGAAAGGAGTGGCTCTGCTCTTCAGTGCCGCCCCCATCAGTCACAATAAGTCCATTTAGATCTCTTTCTTTCCAGAAGTGGTGGGGTCAGTGACCTTCAGAACCTCAGTGCTAGTGGACAGATGAGTGAACTTCCTAGCCCTGAGAGAGAAGGGTTGTCACTGATGCTCTAACTTTGCCACAAATGTAAATATTGATTTTTTTTTTTTTTTTACAATTAGATGTTAGAATTTTTTTTTAAATCTCAAGATAACAGCTTTCTTTAGACTTTATGTACTTTGAAATCTGTAGACATATTTTGTTTGTTTGATATGACTCTAGTAGAGAAAGGGGGATGATTCCACAAATTCCAGCCCTTTTTACTATTCCTTAGTAAGTGAGACTTTATTTTTTCCTCAAAGGGTAGTTAGCAGAACACAGTCCCTACCACAGCCAGTGTGAATCTGTAGTAGCTGTGAGAGTCTTAATGAAGGTGGACATCATCTTTCCCCCAGGTTTTCTGCTGATAACTGTGAGATGACACGCAATAGCTGTATTTTTATGAAGCATGAACAAAAGGAAGACTTTTCTTTGTTTCTTTTCTCTTTTTGGTCCTGGGATTGAAACAGAGCCTTCAGGATGCCAAGAAGCACTCCACCACTTAGCAATACTATCCTCAGCCTTTAATGGGAGTTGTTTTTTCTTTCTCTCAATCATACTGAAAGGCTTCAAACATACATGGTTAAGATGGTTTGGCTCATCGGCCTTGTGTCTGAATTTTAATAACAATCAGTTTTGAGTTTGCCTTACTTGCTGAAATAGAAATGTATGTTTGCTTAAAGTTTGTTAGTAGTCATTTCTTTGAAGCAGGATTTTGAGCCAAATTCCTGGCTGGTCCTGGGGAAATGCTTTTGTGCTCTTGGCGTTGTGTTATGTGTATGGTTTGTTCTGCCTGGTCTGTGTGTTCACTTTAGTATTTTTTGCCATTTTTTCCATTTTATTAGCGTCATGCCTTATCACTTTCCCCCTCATTGATTTCAAAACAATGCATCTGCAGAGAGATGGGGAGGGTAAGTACAGCTCGCCACAGCTCAGCTTTGCTTTCCTTTGTGGTTCACCTGCTTTGTCTTTATTAGCCCTTCTCCTGCTGTCCCCAAAGGAGACTTTTGTGTTAAAAACTCAGAAAAAGGTTTTTGTGATTTCTTTTCTTAAAACGTTAAAATTTCTCCTGAAATGTTCATTATTAGTATATCTGCTGGGACACAGGTACAAGGGTTGCTTTGAAATCACTGTATTGTTGAGTTTATTGTGGGGATTACACACTTGTTACCCAAGTTTTAGTCAACCAAAATGATCTAGGCCTCAATGGCAAGGTAAATTATTTTCTAAAAACTATTAAAAGATAATGCTTAAATGGCTAATACCTAGCATTAAACTAAACTGCTGAAGTGGCTATCTTGATTATTGTCTAAAGAAAAATACAACTCTTTAAATTTTAATACTATTAATACATTGTTCCATTTGCTTTTGCAATAGCTATTTCAATCAAGATTTAAATTTTTAGTTCTAAGTCTAAGATATATCTAGACATTCTTCCTCTCCCATACTCCAGTGATGCTTAAAATTAATGTTGTATTTGGCATATATTTATAGATGGTGTGTATGAGAAGAGATGTAAGTTATTAACATGGCTTCAGTGGAGAGTACACAGGATCACTATAATAAGTGAGACCAGAGCGGTTTCATCCCCGCTTAAATACTGTTGTGGGGATTCAGTGTGTGTGTCTTACTCATAGGAGCCTAGAACAGGGGATAACTAGCATTAATTAACATTATTTCTTACTATTTAACATTGTAGACAGGCTAAAGTTAGCCCCTCATTTGGAATATTTCTTATGGCATTAGCTCCATTTCTTAGTATTGTATATAGTGTGGGGAAGACTTTTATATTTTAACATAGCCAGCCACCATCTGATAGTAGAGACAGTTTGTACAGCAGTGACTGTTCACTGTTTCTAAGGAAAGACTTGTATTTGAAAAAATGTTTTTCTATATATCATCTTTAGAATATTGAGTTAGGATTATGTTATATAACATCTTTAGAATTAAATTTAGGAAACGCAATGGTGCCCTTTCTTGCTTTTGTTGTGGGTTAGGCATTTAAGCGGTTATACCTCTTAGTGAGTGAGTATGACGAATGTAGAAGCAGCAGGCATTATAAATATGCTAGTATTTCTTGCTTTGATGTTTTTCTCTACTGTACATAAAATGAACCCACTAAACAATGATGTAGACTCACGACACCCTTAATCGTACCCTTGTGTTTGTCTCACAGAGCCGTTTCCTGCATTTAAGTCTTGGCAGGAAGACTCTGAGTCTGGAGAAGCTCAGCTGTCTCCACAGGCCGCAAGGATGACTCACCACCCCCTGGGAGAGGACTGCCCGCCAGTATTATCTCATCGTAGTTTAGATTTTGGGCAAAGCCAACGTTTCCTACATGACCCAGAAGCATTGGATTTCTCGTCAAAGGCACTTTCCTTCACTAGGTATGTGGTCTCTCGTATTTGAGAGGCAGATCTTACTCTGCACACAAATCCTTCTAGGCTTGTAATTGAAATCTGTCTCTCCATTCGCCTGCTATTGAATTTTAAATGTATTGAGGTTCCGTAGTACTTGGGCTTTACTGTTAGACTGTGGGCAGTTCCTGTGGTTTAGTCCTCATTATTCACTAATAATTGGAGTGCAGAACTCTGAAAGGGAGAAGCTGACTAGTTTGTACTACTGGTCTAATTGAAACTTAATTTTAATTGAGATATAGTGGTTCTGGCATCATCTTGTAGCATCCCAGAATGCACATACATTCTAGAAGGAGCTGCCATGCCACTGAGTGCCTACTGCCAAGTGGATCTCTGACCTCTACATTCATTGTGTGGGGTGGGCGGGTGGGGGGAGCTGTGTGGGGAGGATACAAAAAGAAAATGCAAAAAAGAAAAACAACAACAAAAATCCATGAAATGTCCAAGCTTGCAGACGCAGAGAGAACTCTGTGAAAAAGGGAGTGTTGTCTCTCCTGTAGAGTCCCATGCCTTCATTCATTTGGCATTCATTTGGTTCAGCAGTTCCAAGACAGCAATGTCTGTCTTCTAGATTCAAGCTGGAATGCTTTTTTCAGCTTATGGAGTTGGAATAGTATCAAGAAACCAGAGTTTGCTAAGAGTCAATACCACAGCTTGTCATTTAGATTTAACAAATTAATTTTGCTGTTGAAAATGGAATCTCTGATTACTTTTATTCAGATAAGTTTAAAATGTGTCACTATTACTGTCTTTATGATGCTGTGTTGGGGACGGGCTCTCGTGCTGTGACAGGCACGTGAAAGGGAGAGGGCAGCTTAGTAGTCACTGCTTCCTTCCCACGGTGACCTGGGGTCTGCACACCACACTCAGGCCGTTAGGAGTGCACAGCAGACACCTTTGTCTGTTGGTCATCGCACCATTCGGGAAATTCTCTTGATGGTCAGAGAAGATAGACTCCTGATGGTGCACACGAAGCACAGACACTGGTGACTATTAACCTCTTCCCAAGAGCCTCCAGATGAAGGGAGGCAAGCTTCAGGGTTGCTGCTGCATCTTTAGAAAATTCGACTAGCCATAGGTTGAGATTGAATACTCCTTTCCCAGCTAGTCTCCAGACTTACAGCGAAAGGGAAACTTATATAGTCCGTAACACAAACAGCATTTTCCTTAGGCTGAGAAAGACTTCTTTGGGATGGGAACAAGTTGTGTCATCAGACCTTGGAGCCTGTTATCTATATCTCATAAATAGAAAGACTCATTCTAGGCACTCCAGTGCTTCTGGGTATGCCTCCCTTCTGAGGTGGCTGACCTGGATACATATTGTATACTAAGGAATGCTAAAGAACTGGGGCAGATGTTAAAAACACAGAAAGCCCTCAGCGCTTCTTCTCACGAGTTGGCAGAGGCCCCTGATAGGCTCAGCAGCACGACAAGAGGCTTTTAGGTTAACTTTCTCAAAGTAAAATTCAAGTTATATAACAGCTTTAAAATACTTGCATAAGCCAGGATGTGGTGACTCACACCTTTAATCATAGCACTAGGGGGGAAGAGGCAAGTGGATCTCTGAGTGCGAGGCCCTGGTTTACAGAGCAGGTTTCAGGGTAGACAGGGCTACACAGAGAGAAAACCTGCATGGGTAAAATGACTACAAACAAGTACTCTGGTTAATAAAAGCAGTTTACTTTTCAGAAGTTATAAAACTATTTGTTTATTTAGAGACAGGGATTTATGTACTTACATGTATTTCGTTATCAGATAGTTTATTTTGTTAGAAGCAGTGAAAAGAGGTTATCATCTTTAGAGCTAACATTGAGGTGGGGGTGACTGGAAAGATGGATCAGAGGCTAAGAGCACTTCCAGAGGACCCGAGTTCAGTTCCTTGCACCCACATTGTATGGCTTACAACTCTGCATAACTCCAGATGCCTTTTTGTGGCCTCTGTGGGAACCTGTACCCACGTGCACACGCTGGCCTGGGAAGGTGGCTTGGTGACTAAGGGGACCCTGTTTGTTCTCAGCACTCATATCATGCAGTTCACAGCCATGTGTAACTCCATCTCTAGGAGTGCCTGATCCCTCTGCTGGCCGCTGAACTCTTCTTAGGAAACTGCCTTGAATATTTTCTGTAGGAAAAATGGACCAAGCACACATTAGAAATGATACTAAATAGGAAAAAAAATCTCTTGGTAGCACAACAGCAGTGCCTTTTTTGTTTGTTTTTAGAGAGCCTTTGTGAAGGGCTTGGAGAGCAGTGGAGGAGCAAAGCTTGCTTTCAGCACCCACATCGGGCAGCTTACAACTACCTTAACTTCGGCTTCAGGGGGGGTCTGCTGCCTCTGCCTAATGTGGGCACTGGTCTCTGTGTAGTTCTGGTTGTCCTGGAACTCATTTTATAGACCAGGCTGCCCTTGAACTCACAGAGATTCCCCTGAAGACTCTGTGCAGTAATTTTTAAAATGTACTTCCTGTGGGAGGGGGAGGAGTGTGTGTTGTGAGGGACCCATGTCACTTCTGACTCTGTGGCTAAAGAGACTGAACCCAAGTCACTAGGTTTGGGAAGCAAGGGCTTCACCTGTGGAGGCATCCTAGCTCCTGGGTAGGATTTTTTTACAAGTTATTTACAGCTTTAGTGTGAAGATAATATCTGGAATGAGATTGTGAACTATTATTTTTGTTAAGGTTCAGAATGCAAGATATTGATGTCTTGACTGTGAGCTGCATGATGTGTGAGTCTTTTCCTGTTACTGTTGTGTCCCTTTTTGGAGGATTTTTATTCTCAGCTTTGAATGTAAACACAGGGTTTTAACCTCAGTGGGAGAACGTGTGTGCAACGTCACTTCCTCACATCCAGCTAGCATTCTCTACTAGACTTCTTTGGTTGGGGAGATGGCTCAGTGGTTACAAGCACTGGCTGTTATTGCAGAGGACCCATGGGCTCAGTTCCCAACATCCACATGGTGGCTCACAACCATCTGTAATTCCAGTTCTGGAGGCATGATGCCCTTTTCTGGCCTGTGAGGACACTGGGCCCATAGTGCTGTATAGGCATATGTATAGTTATGTAACATAGTATAGGCAAAATACCCATATACATAAAATAATATCAACAGCAACAACAGCAATAATAAACAATACAAAACTTCTAACAGGGTTATAATAACATAGCACACTGCCTTCCTGTAGGCTGGGTTATGTTGCTTAAATGACAGTGGGAGTCAATAAGAAATTTTAGTCATTTAAACACATTTTATATTGCCCTCCCATTTTAATTATGTACGTATGTGTTTTTCTGTGTGTGGGTGTGTGTATGTGAGTGTAGTGCCTCCAGAGGCCAGAAAAAAGTGTCAGATCCCCTGGGATTGGAATTACATATGCCATGTGGGTGCTAAGAACTGAACCTGGGTCCTCTTGGAAGAGCAGCCAGATTCATCTCTCCAGCCTGAGACTCTTTGTTACCATGTGTGTAGCCAAGTTATTGACTGTCCTTTAGTAATAGAAATTTAATTTTACTTAAGATGGTTCTTAACATTATTATTGCTTTCCTTGCTCACGCCTTCGTGCTGGCTCTCCCTTCACTTGTAAAATGTCCTTACTGGTAATAGGAACACAGCAGGACAATAAGTAATGCTGTGTTGACACTTGAAAAGTTAACATGCTGTGCTGACCTGTTGTGGCCTGTTGTTTTAATTCAGAATTCGAAGGTCATCCTTCAGTTCAAAAGAGGAAAAAAGAGAAGACAGAACACCTTATCAGTTGGTCAAGAAGCTTCAGAAAAAAATCAGACAATTCGAGGAGCAATTTGAAAGGGAAAGAAATAGCAAGGTAAGTTTGTAGCTCTGCCTAGAGCAAACCTGAATTCATGTTTGAGACGAGGGGAGGCCTTAGGAGAGCATGCTCCAGTCTTCCCTGAGAGAGCGCGTCTCAGATGCAGGGGAAATAGTGGCGATGGCACCGGCCTGAGGCCCATGGGCTGTGGCTGTTGATCTCTGTGCCAGTGCTCTTAGTGTTGGGCCCATGTGTTTATTTCCATGTCCAGACATTTTTTAGAATTCGTAAGCCAAATTCTTTACATTAACAAATTAATGTTCTTTTCTGACACAAACCACACTAACAAAAGGGGAGGAGGAAATGAGGACAGTGCATGTTTGTAATGATTGACCCTGTGTGTAAAGTCTGACGCCCAGAGATGAAAGACTTCATTCAGATCTGGCCCCTTCCAGTTGTGTGACCTGCTTTAGAAGAGCTTGGTAGCAAATTAATCAAAGTGAGAATTGAATGAAATTTTATGTTATGGGAAAATACTATGAGGAATAAATTAACGTAACTATCAGGCATTACAAATGTCAGTGATCCTATTCCATAACTTTGCAGCCCTCCTACAGTGACATTGCAGCCAACCCGAAGGTGTTGAAGTGGATGACAGAGCTCACAAAGCTGCGGAAGCAAATTAAAGGTATAAGTGCATTTTTGGAAAATCTGCATCTTTAAAACATTTATAATTCTATGCAAAATGTAGCTATGATTTTTGAGTTATGGTGGCACACCCTTTTAATCCCAGCACTAGGGAGGCAGAGGCAGGCAGATCTCTGAGTTTGAGGCCAGCCTGGTCTACACAGAGAAACCCTGTCTTGAAAAACCAAAATTAATAATAATAAAGCTATCTTGGAATTTTTTTATAAGTTTTCTTTTGTTCTCTTGTTAAGGCCACTAGTGCATATTAAGAAATATAAGTGTAACTTGTATTTCCCTGAGGTAACTGTCGTCCCTAAGGCTTACCGCCTCATCTCCTAACCCAGGCCCGGTCCTGGGGGCTTCCAGCCTCCGTACAGTCTTACCCAGGCCTAGAGTGTTGTCAGCCCCTGAGACTGAACAAGCTCACCCTTTCTAGTTCCTTCTGAGCTCTGGCTGGCCAATTCAACTCAGCTGTTCTGGCTCAAACTGCTCTCCAAGCTGACTGATTCAATCTGGCTTCTCTCTCTGTCTCTCCTGAACAGCTCTGTGTGGCCTCATCCTAACTCTGGCAATCTGTTCCAATCTTCTGACTCCTCCTCATTCTGAGGCTCCTTCTGTCTTCACTGTCTAGCTTGTTCCCTCTAACCTGTCTCTCTGTAACTGTCCCAGTAAAACTGCCTCCTCTCCCCCGCCTCCCGTGTCTCTCTCTGTGCTGCTCTTAAGTAGCTTCTCTTTCCTTCTCTCCCTTCCCCAAGTCTTCTCGTAAGAGTTAGGCATATCATATTCTATCAAATCTTTCTCTAATTCATCACTTTGTCTGCCACTTAATTAGACATCATTTTCAAAGATGGGTAATTTCCTTCTGCCAACTAATTTTGTCTCCATTGTTTGGAATTAAAGGCACTATGGGTATGTCTGTATTCCAGCCAGAGGGATTGAATGCTAAGGGGTGAGCCACACAACTAGAAACAGGGTTTTTCAGTAAATAACACAATCTCGGGGGTTAAAGTGTGATCAAATATCCTGCAACAAAGAAATGGGACTCTTTGTGCTATGTTCTTTCCAATGTCTTTTTATATGTATGAGTATTGGTTTTTTGAAAGATACCCTAGATTATATTCATAGTTGAATTGATCCTATCTAATTTATCTGGAATATATTCTAAGTATTACGATGCTTTGGGTTTTGGTAGGTATTTCATTAAGGTCCTTGTGCATGGGCAGGGAGTAAAATTTTATCTTAAGACAATATAATTAGGAGCTGGGAATATTGCTCAGTGGAAGAATACTTGCCTGCCATATGGGAGGCCCTGTGTTGGATTTCCAGCCCCTAGGCTTAATGGATTTTTTGACACTATGAAAACTTAACTCTGTCAACAGTGGTGGCAGACCTCTTTAATCCTAGAGGCCAGCCTGGTCTACAGAGTGAGTTCTAGGACAGCCAGGGCTACACAGAGAAACCCTGTTTCAAAAAAAAAACCAAAACAAATCAAACCAAACAAAAACTAACTGCTAAGTTATAAACTCTTTTTTAAAAAATGTATGTGTATGCTTGCTTATGTTTATAGATTTTTAAAAATATTATTAATTCAATTTTATCTTATACATTGGTGTGAGGGTATCAGATCACTTGGAACTGTAATTACAGACAGTTGTAAGCTGCCATGTGGGTACTGGGAATTGGACCTGGGTCCTCTGGAAGAGCAGCTAGTGCTCTTAACCACTGAGCCATCTTTCCCAGCCCTCTGTGAATTCTTTCTAATCATAAATTATGCTGTGTGGTTTTGGATGATAGTATAGTGTTGCTATTATGAAATTCTATTTATTCCGATTATACTTTAATAATCACAACTACTTTAAAAGTTACTATGTAAAGACAGCGTTAACAGTTTATATCATTGTTCTGATTTATTCATTTGAACTTTACTCAGTGTAGAAATTTTAGTATCTTTAGTATTAAGTGTTCAGACGTTGTTCCTCTTGTGGACTTTGCAGTCTTATTTTAAAAGGATTATTTCCCTTTATTGTTCTATTAAGCATTCCTTTATTTAAACCATTTTGCAGCCATTGTTACCATTAAATTGCCTAAATTTACTGCACTGTTCCAATTCTCTTCCACTCTTGCTGCCCTGCATTCCATCGTTTGCACAGTAACCAGAAATATCTTTAAAAAATATTATGTTACTTTTTAAAAATCCTCTCAGTGGGTTTACCTTTCTATGTAGAATTATTCTAAGTCCAGATTCTAGACTATGGCTCTTAAGGGCTGAAGAGCACATATCGCCCCTTGTAGGTTTTTATCATGTTACTGTCTCATTTTTTTGTCCTCAGATTTGGAGGAATTTGCCTAGGCCTCGGTTGGGCACGAGTGCTTTTCCCCTCAGTCTTGTACGCTAGGTTTAGTTCTGTGTTAACCAGAGCGGCAGAGACAGCCTTGGTTAGTCCCACCTAGTGTTGCTCCACAAAGCACTCTCTTCACAACTCTGACTCCCACCACTTTTATTTTATTTTATTTTATTTTATTTTATTTTATTTTATTTTATTTTATTTTATTTTATTTTATTTATTGTGTATGTGTGCAGACCAGAGTTCAATGCCAGTCTTTCTTAATCATCAAAAATCAAAAAAATCAAGTTTTTGGTTTTTTAAAGACAGGATCTCCCCTGCCTTTGCCTCCCTAGTGCTGGGATTAAAGCTTTGTGCCAGCGCGCCCTGCCCATGCTCAGCTCCTTTATGAACCTGGAGTTCACTTCTTTACAGTGCTTATCAGAGTATTGTGCTTTACAGTGGGCTCCTTGTGGGTATTGTTTGAAAGAACAAGCACACTGTATACTAAATGTGTGAGCCTATATGTTATCAATTATTAATCCTCTTATTTCTGAAATTTAGATGCAAAACACAAAAACTCTGATGGAGAATTTGTGCCTCAGACACGCCCTCGGAGTAACACTCTTCCAAAAAGTTTTGGCTCTTCTCTAGACCATGAAGACGATGAGAGTGAAGGTGAGCCCAGGGTCATTCGGAGAGAGAAGAAGCCATCTAAGGAGGCCACTCTTGAGCTGATTACAAAACGATTGAAGGAAAACCGTGCTGAGCGGCACCTTCCTGAGGATATCAAGGTAATTCTGAACTACAGTCTCTGCCTGAGGTGGCCTTTAGAACACCGGAAACAGATTAAGCAGCATAGCAGGAGGAGAGCTAGGTCTCCTGACTTTTCTACCCTTCAGATTTGCAACTCCAAAATATGCTTTTAAACCTAGAGTACTATATATTAATGCATGCTGCAGACTGTCAGCAAGACGGATGTGTAGAGCATAAAATGGCTAAGTTCTAACAGTAGCTGTGTGTATTGAGTCTTGGTATCTGGCATAAACTATGAGGATTCTGTCAGTTGGTTTTTGTTTTGTTTTTTTCTCCTTTTTCAGCAATCCTATGAGAGAGAGAGATGTGATATTAGCCACTGAAAAAAACACTGTCTTGAAAACCTGGCATAGTGACACATATTTGTAATCCCAATACTGGAGAATTAGAGGCAGGGGACTGGGAGTTCAGCTACGTAGTGAATTTGAGCCCAGCCTGGGCCACATGACACCCTGTCGAAAAGAAAAGAAAAAAAGAAAAGAAAAGGGTATCTGTGGAGAGATGGCTCAGAAGTTACGAGCACTGGCTACTTCCAGAGGTCCTGAGTTCAATTTCTTGCACCCACATGGTGGCTCACAACCATCTGTAATGGGATCTGATGCCCTTTTCTGTCAGGCAGGCAGGCATACATGGAAATAGAGCACTCATATTCATAAATAAATCTTAAAATTAAAAAACCCAGCTTGGCAGTAGAGGTGCACACTTTAATTCCAGCACTTGGAAGACAGGCAGGTGGATCTCTGTAAGTTCAAGGCCAACCTGGTCTAAAGAAAGAGTTCAAGGACAGCCAGGGCTGCATGGAGAAACCCTCTCTTCAAAAAGAAAACAAACAACAACAAAAACCAGCCCCCACACCAGGTAATCTGTTGGTATCAGGAGTGCATGAATTACATAGTTTTAGGAACTGTTACTCTTGTACGGTATGTGCACATGTGGATTCGTGCACCTCCGTGTGCGGGGAGGCCAAAGACAACTGTCCTGTTTCCTGGTCTGTTGGTCTCTGCCTCACTCTCTTAAGATTGCACTGTTCCTGAAGCAAGCCCCTTTATTCCAGAAAGCCCTCTGAGGCATCCAGTCAGAGTACTTGGTAACCAAGTCATGTGAGAGATGGGGCTCCCGGGGAAATAGTCTCAACTGAATCCTTGTCTAGGAAGTGGTGAACCAGACACATTTCAGAATGTATCTCCCTCCCTCATGATGTAGATATTGGACTGTTTGTCTCCCTTGAACAGGGCTAAGTTACTCCTTCTCAGTGCTTCCCTCCCTCTGGGCTTTTTTTTTTTTGTCCTCTTGCTTTTTGTTAGGACAGCAGTCTCCTCTTCCTGCAAATAATTGGATTGCATTAGCTTTAGTCAGATTTATAATATTAGATTTAAGGTTCAAACTTGAAAATAAAATGACAGTATTTTATAAGGTCTAAACTCTGTTATTGCCCAGTGCATGAATATAATCTGAAGTGATTTTGTTATAGAGGGTGACTCTCAGGTGAATTGTTGGTAATCTCTAATTTCCTTTAGTGAGGGACTGAGAACTGTTGACTGTTAGCCATCCCTGGAAATGTGTAGAATGCATTGGGTCTGGTTGAAGGGTATCTTGTGGGATATTAATTGCTTCATTAGACAATGGCTGAGCCTGTGGAGCAAAAGGAACATTTTATATACAAATATACCCAGGGAGTTCTGCCCTCTCTACCACTCAGAATATTAAAAGAGAAGTGAATTACACTCTAAAGAGTGTGCCCACCTATACAAAGAGAAGCATAAAGTCATAGGGGTCTAAGGTTGCAAATTGACATTTTGAACTTTCTCTTGGATCGTTACACTATATTGCTTTGGGTTTCCTTAGTAGAGTAGAAACACGGACTCATAAAATCTGTTTATTTACTGAAATGTGTGTCTGCATTCATTTAGTTTTTTGGTGTTCTCTCTCTCTCTCTCTCCTGTCTATTCATTCACCCACCCATCCATCTATCATTTATATTTATTTGTGGTGCCAATTGAATCCAGGGGCTCTTGCCCAAAGATAAGCACATGTACCACTAAATTACATTAGCAGTCTTTGGTTTTTTGAGAAAAGGCTCTCATCATGCAGGCCACATTGACTTTAAATTCGAGATTCCTCCTGCTTCTGCCTCTGGAATGCTGGGATTGTAGGCCTCTGTACCACAGTTTCTAGCCTGTATTCACTTGTGTGTGTGTGTCTCTCTCTCTCTCTCTCTCTCTCTCTCTCTCTCTCTCTCTCTCTCTCTCTCTCTCTCTGTATGGGGGGGGGAAGATGTGGGTGTTTGAGGTATTAGCTCTCCTTTCCCATTGGCTCTGCAGGTTGAACTTGGATTGACCTAAAGTCTTCAGGCAAACTTGCTGAGTCAGCTATCTCCATATTTGTGGTTGTAATGACAAAAGACTTTGCAGCATTATAAAATGTCAAAACAGATATGACAGTTCCCTGCGTGCTGCAGAAGCACTGATACAAGTGCTTTTACATCAATGAATTTAGTCCTTTAAGCCCTTTGAGGAAGAATGGAGTATTACTGATTTATAGATTGGGATATTGAACACAAGATAGCTAAGGTACCCAAACTAACATTCATAATTCATACAAAATATAAATTAAGCCATAAAAAGCTATTCATTGACATACTAGGAGGTTTAGATTGTATAGCAGACTGAAAAATGTTGCTGCAAATCCAGAAAAAAGAATGTATTTGCTTAGTCTAGATTGCTGACCATTTTCATTTTCCCTTTCACCTAACTAATCACATGGTGGGCATGAGGAGAATACTGACACCACTGCTTTCTCCCCAATTCTAGAAAATGACAAAAGATCATTTGATAGAAGAGAAAACGTCTCTGCAGAAAAGTCTGCTTTACTATGAAAGTCAGCACGGAAGGCCGGTAATTCTTTTTTTGCTAAGACAATTTGATTTCTTCAAAAGAGCGTGAAATAACTTCTGTGGTCTGTATTCCTTAGAGCTGTTTTTATCAAGCATTGCTTCTGGTAGTTGGGAGACTGCATACTTAATTTAATTTGGGGTGAGGGAGTCATATTGCTTACTCTTTCTGATATCTAGATTTCTGATAGTAAGGCTACTTTGCTTCACTTTTTGTTTTGTTTTGTTTTTTGTTTTTTTGGCTTCAGGTGACCAGGGAAGAAAGGCACATTGTTAAGCCTCTCTATGATAGATACAGGCTTGTAAAACAGATGCTGACAAGAGCTAGCATTACTCCTGTCCTTGTAAGTAAAACAAATGCTTGATTTTGTTTTTAAAGACAGGGTCTCACTTTGTAGCTAAAAATGGCTTGGAACTCACGAGCCCAAACAAGCAAAACTCCTAAGTTCTGTAGTTATAGGCATGCAGTACCATGCCTGGAATAAGTATTTCTTCAGTTCATTTAAGAAGGAAGACAGATGAGACAGCAACACATTTTAGTAGTACTTTTGAAGACTTACATAGCCAAGTGTGAAAAGGTTGTAGTTAAGATTATGGACTTTAAAAGGATAGACAGTGCCTATGCGTATTTCTAGGCAACTTGTGAGCACTTACAGGCATGTGGTACTAAGTCTTGACAAACAACACACGAGTTAGGAGATGATGCTGAGATCGAGGGAGTGCTGTATGCTGATTTACCTGCAGAGATGGCAGAGTAGTACTTGTATGTGATACCTTACCTAGTCTCTATTTCAGTTCTTGTCTGGATAATTTGTAATTATTACCTCCAATTGCATTATAACATAAATGAGTTTAAATATGTATTTATTTAAAGGGCTGTACGTGTGCCATGGTAAGCGTGTTGGAGGTCAGAGGACAGATGGGGGGTGGGGAGGGGTGGTTCTCTCCTACTGTGCAGGTTCTTGGGGATGGAACTCAAGGTTGTCAAGCTTCGCAGTGAGGTTAAACCATCTTGCTGACCCTAAAAATGGGTTTTAAAGAAAGAACCCATTAAGATAATGCCAGTTACTAAGTGTCTGTCATATACCTTTAATCCTAGCACTAGAGGCAGATTATCTCAGTGAGTTCAAGGCCAGCTTAGTCTACATAGAGAGTTTCAGGACAGAGGGGGAGAAAGGAGGGGAGAGAGAGACGGAGACAGACAGAGAGACGCAGAGAGAGAGACAGACAGACAAAGACAGAGACTGACCCTGTCTCAAAAAAACAAAGCTAAAATAGGTGGTGGTGGCCTATGCCTTTAATTCTGGCAGAGATAGGTGGATCTCTTGAGTTCAAGGACAGCCTGGTCTACAGAGTGACTTTCAGGACAGCCAAGGCTAGACAGAGAACCTCTGTCTCAACAAACATACAAACAAACAAATAAAATTAAACAGTGTTAATTCACAGGGCCAGAGTGCTAGTTTAGCAGGTAAAGGTGCTTGCCATCAAGTCTAATGATCTCTGAGCTTCACACACATGCTGTGGCACATCCACACCGTCTCCCCACACACACAACCACACACACAAAAGAAATGTAATAACATATTTTAAATAATGCTTATCCATATTTATGTACATTAAAAAAACCCTTTATTTTAAAGTGGGGTCTTGTGGTGGTGTTCAAGGTGGTTTCGACTTGTGAGGTCATGTGATTTTCCAACCTCAGCCATCTGAGGAGTTAGGCCAGTGATTGTGCCAACATGAAGAGAACTGGAATCTGTAATACTCACATACAAATCACAGGGCTTTGCCTGGAGGATTGCAAGTTTGTTTGATGCCAGCTAGTGAAACTTAGCATGACCCTGTCTCAAAATTTTTTTAGTGCTGGGGAGTGCTAGGATATAGTTATGTTGTGTAATAATTACCTAGCATGCTAGGATGAATATTACGTCCTAGTTTTTGGTTTGGTTTAGTTTTGTTTCTAAAGAATTTTATGGGGTTCTCAGACCTCAGAATAAAGATACTTGAGCTGGCTGTAGTGGCATTTATTTGCCTATAATCATAGCATGCGAGAGCTAAGGCAGGAGAATCTCGTAATCTACATAACCAGCCTGTGCTACATAGTGAAACCCTATTTCAGACAAAGAGGACTGAAGTAAAAACACTCACGGCCTTCGCCCTCATTGCTATACATCATGCCCTGTTCCCTTGAATGTGATGGGAGCACAGAGTGAGCGCCTCTAGGACTTTGCTATGTTATAAAAACAGAATATGAGTTTTCTAAGGAACTCATTACGAATTTAAAGACTGCTTTAAGAGTTTGAAAATGTTTATTTTTTTTATTTCTATTGAAAATCTTTTCATACAATATATTTTGATTATATTCTTCCACCCCCAAACTTCCCAGATCCTCCCTACCTTCCTAAACCCCCACCTTTCAAAAAAGAAAGAAAAATAAAAGCCAAAAAAGTAGTTGGCCAACACAAAACAAACCCATGGGTGTTTTTTGTGTACCTTTAGATTTACTTTGGTGTTTATCTTACTGCTTTTCTTTCTAGTTTGTGTGTTTGGAGTTTTGTTTGCTTGTGTTTGTGGGCTGCTGGGGACTGAGCGCCTCCATTAGGTGAAAGTGACATTCTATGATAGGAGTGTGAAATATAAAACTCGGTGTTGCTGATTGTTACAGGGGTCTCCCTCCACGAAGCGCAGGGGTCAGATGTTACAGCCAATCATAGAAGGAGAAACGGCACACTTTTTTGAAGAAATCAAGGTACTTAGGTAGAAAAGTTTCTCCTTCATTACATTCCTAACAGGAGCATGGAAAGTCATGGCCTGTGTGGCTCTGCTTGCTTGTCATTTTAGGAAGAAGAAGAAGATGGTGTCAGCCTCTCCTCTGAGTTAGGTGACATCTTGAGCACAGCCATGCACACACAGTCGTCCTTGGAAAACTCAGAATCGGATGCTGAAGAAAATCAAGAAAAACTGGCTCGGGATCTCTGCTTATCAAGTACTCGGGCAGCTTCTGTGTATGTATTGTATTTGGGCTTTTAGCTTATCTGGTAAAGTGACCCACGAAGACAGACTGAGTTCCGTTTCCTTTTTTTATTTTTCCTGGTGCTGTGGGTGGAACCCAGGGCCTCGTGTATGGGAGACAAAAACTACATCCTCAGACTCCATTTCTTATTTTCTGTTTTAAAATTGTGTGTGTGGAGGTCAAAGGACAACCTTACGCATTGGTTCTCACCCTCTATTTGTTTAAGGCGTTGTCTCCACCTCACTTGCATTGCCATGGACTGCTGGAATTACAGATGTTTAACATGTTGTTCGTCATTTTATATGGTTTCAGGTGTTGGGCTTGTACATCAAGCCCATTGCCTCAGCTGTGGCTCCTATTTCTTTATTAAGTGTTTCAATCAAAAGTTATATTCAATTTATAACAAAGTTATAGGAACCAGCTGAGAATTTGTCTGTTCTTTATTGGCCTACTTATCTTGAAATGGATTTAATTATGTGTGTGTTTGTATGGATATTTACACGTGTGTTGAGGGAAGTCAGAAGGCTGCATCATAGATCCCTTGATGTGGAGTTACAAGCTGCTTTGAGCTGCCTGACACATAGGTGCTGGAAACCAAACTTGTGCAAGAACAGGATGTGTTTGTAACTACTGAGCTATTTCTCCAACACCCATTCATTTTTACTGATGTTTGTGTGTATGGGTGCTTTGCCTATGTTTATATCTTTCCACCGTGTGTGTGCCTGGCTCTCGTTGAGGGTCAGGAGAGGTCTTCAGGTCTCTGGGACTGAAAGTACAGATAGCTATGAGCCACCCTGTGGGTGCTAGGAACTGAACTAGGCTCCTCTGGAGGAGCAGCCAGTGAGTGCTCTTAACCAATGAGTTCTCTCTCTACTCATCCGCCCCCCTTTTTAAAACAGCACCTCTCATTGACATGAGGGCTAGCTGGTTACTGGTTGGCCAGACGTTTTTGAAGAATTGGGATTATAGGTACACAACATGGCACCCAGAGTTTTTTCATGTGAGTTCTGAGGACTGAGCTGAGGTCCCTCAGGGCTGTGCAGCAGCCACGTTTATCAACTGAGCCGCCCCAGCCACAGGGGGAGTTTAAGTAGTGAGGCTGGAACCTTAGTCACAGTTATTTTGATTTAATGGTATGTTTCTAAAAGCTGTAGCCAGGGCTAAAACCACTGTTAATATAATGAAGAAACTGTACCATTTAGAATGTTTTGTTATCGTTTTAACTTTAGGCCTGAATTACTGGAACAACTTTGGAAAGCCAGAGCTGAGAAAAAGAAACTACGTAAAACATTACGAGAGTTTGAAGAAGCGTTTTATCAACAAAATGGAAGGTTTGTTAAGCACTGTAGATGTTGGCATCTTTCTCCTTCAACTCATAACATGTATGTTAAAGTAGTGAGATCATGGGAACACAGGAGTAGAGGCTTGCTCACAAGCCTGGTCCCAGCTTGATCCCCAAGACCTACACAGGGGAAGAGAAGAACCAAACCGTAAGAGGTGTCATAGCACATGTGCCCTCGTGGTCCCCACACTGAGAAAAAACTTACAGATACATTACTTATAGGGTGTTAGCCTTAAAAGTAACATTTCAGGGCTAAGACTAGCTTAGTGCAAGAGCATTTGCCTAGCATGTGAAAGCCCTTGGGTTCAATCCCCAGCACTTCAAAAGACAAAAAAATTAAGATTTAACAAAAAAAATTTATAACTCTTTTTTGAAGCAGAGAACTGAGATTCACCTGCCTCCCAAGTGCTGAGATTAAAGGCATGCACCACCTCTCCTGGCCAGTTTTATAACAATTTTTGTGCTCTCACTCCTGGAGATGTAGATGTGGGACTTCTATAGACCAGGGTGCCATGTGCCTTTAACTGGTATGCAGAGTTGACCTGTACACCTCGAGTTGGGAGCTAGGGAGAGGTACAGCCAGTCCAACCAAAAACTAGCATCATCAGGCTTCTCCTCAGTGAAAAATGATAGAGGATACCAAATGTCTTCCTGTGGCTTCTGCAGGTACCTGTGTACACACACTTAAAAAGAGGTAGTGGCAGAATTGAGGTAAAATTAAGTCTCAGAAGTTTTCTGAGTAAGTGGAGGACCCTACCAACCAGTAGCTGTAACACATTATCTCCTGCCCCTGATGCTTTTTTAGAGTTTCACACTTACATGGGTTAGCATACATGATTTAAAAAAAAATTACTGGGGAAACAGCTTAGTCAATGAAGTGCCTGCTGGGCAAGGATGGGACCTAAGTTTGATGCTCACAGCCCAAGCCAGATGTGGTGGTATCCAAGTACCGTGTCACTAGGCTTAACAGCCAGCCAGCTAGCTACTCAGCAAACTTCAGGCAAACCCTGCCTCAAAAAATCAAAGTGGACAGGACACCTAGGGTTTACCTCCGTCCACTTAGGCATGTACATGTGGATAACACATGTACTCAGACTATAAGAAAATATAAAGGCATTTTCCATATACTTTTTCTTTATATTGAAAGAAAATTACACTTGAGCTAGTTTGATGCTCTAGTTTGTAGTTAACCTGACCGTCAGTGGAATGGCTTTCTAAATGTGTAAAATAACTCACGTAGCCTGCTAGCACTCACAGCCCCTCCCGCCTGTTGGGAAGTATGGAACTTGATTTAAGCACTTGGTGGACATAGCTACTAACGTTCGTTCTCTCTGTGTAGATTAGTCTAATGGCTTCTTGCCCACAGAGCAGCTTCTACTTCAGCTTAAATTTGTAATGTCATGCTCCATATTAGAACAAACTTTTGAGTATTTTACAGAGTTTTATCTTCCCTAGGAATGCCCAGAAGGAGGACCGTGTTCCAGTGCTTGAGGAATATAAGGAATACAAGAGAATTAAAGCCAAGCTTAGACTTCTTGAAGTTCTTATCAGCAAACAAGACTCTTCAAAATCCATATAAAATATGTTCCTTGAAAGTTGACATCATAAAGTGACTGTGTCCCCTGACAGTTCACCATGTGTTCTTGGCTCGTACTTGTGTTCCTTTGTCGGGCACTCAGAGAATCCCATTTTGTCCTTGTCTGTGGTTCCAGTGGGGCAGGGAGAGCTGTTCGGCAGATCTCCCCACACTTAGTAAACATGCAGGCGCCTTCGTTGTTTACTCACAGACATCTATCTATTAGCAAAGGACAAGAATTTTATTCTTTTTACTTCAAGAACTTTGGAAATATAAAGCTGTTTTCTTTACTTTTTGTTTTGTCTTTTGCATTACTGAAGAAAATTGAGAGGAAAATCTTCACACTGAATGAAATTCTTATAAAACGACTGAAAATTTAAAAGAATAGCCTATAAATGTGACATATGTAGTAGCTGTATTGTTTTTTTCTAGAAAACCAAACTGAATTTTGAAATCCTACATTGGAACACCTTTCTGTATAGTTCCCAAAGCGACACCTGCACAGATAGTCCTTAGCCAGAATTTGCAATCCAGTGGTCACCGCTCCTGAATGAAGAGAACAGCGGGCAGACCACAGAGCAGCCTTGCTTAGTCCCTGCACCATTACACACAGCACTCACAGAGCCGAGTCACGTCACACGCTGCCTACAGGACCACTGTCGCCAGCTGGATCAAACCCTGTGCTGTCCCCAACCCACCTCCAGATAATGTGGGAACAGCTGTGCTAGTGTGGAGGGACTTGGGTGGTGCTCAGATTTGTGTCATCAGATGGGCATCAAGAGAATGAACACGCCAGTGTTCTCTAAGGGCTAGACCACTGCAGCTTCACACGCCTGTTCAGGGGCTTCATCTCCAATGATCACCTCGCCCGCCCAGTCGCTCGCTGTTGAAGGCAGCCGCTCACAGGATGTGTAGTGGTCTGCTCCTTGTTGTAGACGCTTAGCATCTTTTTTTCCTTTGGCTTTGCATGGCTTTTCAGGTAATCTAATCATTTTTATGGGATGGTAACTTGTGTTAATACGACAGATGTGGGTCAGGCTTAATCTAAGTGGGTCGTCCCTCACACCCCACCCCACCCCGGTGCTTTTTGAATTGATAAATGTCTCACTTTGCCCATGTTTTGCATGTAAGGACTCATGCATGATTTTCTTAATAGTTTGTTTCATACAAATGGAATTTCACAACATTTAATAAGTTGAGGAAAGCATGAACCTTGAACGCTGGCACTATTACACAGTAAGACAGGAAGTAGTTTGATAATAGTGTGTCTAAGTATTTCACATTTCACTTGTGTGTGCAATGCCTTTTTTGGGGGAGAGGGAAATCCAGCAGTAGTGAATGTGTAGTTGAAAGGTTTTGGTTTTTTTTTAAGTACTGAATCATCCAGCCTTGTTTGTGTGGTTTCCTTTTGATAATGCTAGGTCATTCATAATGTATTTTTAGAAAGTAATTAAGAATGCCAAAAAAACGTATCGTTTGATTTGGACCCATCATGTGGTGTACTTTTTAGTGTTGTTTTTTTTCCCCCCAGACAGGATTGCTTCATGTAATTTTATGTGCACTGTATATTTTTATGAATGTTTTATTTTGTATACCACATGCAGAAATGTTTGTGTGCACTATTAAATGTTTTAAATAATATATTCCTTCTCTATAACGCTAAATCTATTTGAGTACAATATTTTTATAAGTCTGTAGCCTGACTGGTTTCATTGAGTTGCAGCTGCTTCATAATTTGGTCGTTATGTTAGTGTTAGCTTTGGCTGAGTAGAATAGGGACTCGCATGCTTCCATGTGCTCAACTGACTCATGGTTAGCAGTGGGGATACTGAGGCAGCTTGCGAAAGTTTTACTTTGGTACAGATAAAAGTTCTATCTCTATATAAACACTATATAGATATATACGTGTCCGCCTTATTACATTGCTGTGTTTGCTTGGCACTTCACTGTACAGACTTTTGTAATAAAAGAACTTTACTGTTCTAAGTCATTGTAAATGTATGTTTGTTTTTCTAGGAGGTATTAATTGTTCTAGGCTTAAATTACCCAGTGATGATATCAGGGGACACAACCAGGTTGCTCAACAGTTTGTCCCGCATAGGTCCATGCACTGCTTCTTAGAGCTGTTTAGAGAAGCTGCAGAGAGAATACCCAAACTACCTTCATTTTTATTTTCCAGACACAGTTTCATTAACTTGGTCTTGAACTTGCTATGTAGGTCCATCAAAGACCTTGAACTCTTTCTCCTCTCTGCCTCCCAGTGCCAGAGTTAGTCATTTCTTGTTGCAGTGAATTACTGCATTCAAAAACAAAGAACCTAGATGTTCCTTGCTTTGAGGAAGGTGGGTAGTAATTTTAAAGTCCTTTACTGACTAGGCACGGTGTGGTATGCACACCTCCAGTCCCAGTTACTCTAGCCATGGCAGAAGGATTCTTTGAGCCAGGACTTCAAGGCAAGTCTGGGCAACATTTTTTTTAAATATATATTTGCCACAAAAGTTTTAATCTTTAAAATATTTGCCTTATTCGTGTCTTAAATATACACTCTGAGCATTATTAATGTGTAAACTGAGTGTTGTAATTGAGTGTGGTGGAGCTCCCACAGCACAGCCTGGCTATTCTTGAGGGACTTGTAGAACTTAGAAGAGTCTCTAAAATACCAGCCATACACAACTCTCCAACAAGAAGGCTCTCAGAGCCCCCTCCTGCAATTTCCACACATAACTTCTTACCCCATCTACCACACACACAGTTCTTGTCCTCTGCACCTAGGAGAGAACCATGTCTACCTCTCAACCAGCCATTAGAGACCTGCCCCATGAGCGAGAAGCAGTAACTTGTACTTTCCCTTTTACACCCCCAGGATTTAATAGTTGTGATAATGTGCTGAGGACAGGAAGCACTTGGTAACCTGCACTTGATTCATGGAACCCATCCTATTATAAGTGATAGCTGCTTCAGTGCTTCAAAAATGCATCTCGGCTGCAGGCATAGCTCAGTGCTTAGCATTTGCAAGCCGCTGCACTTAGTCCCCAGCACTATGTGAGAACAATGACGTGTGCCGGTGAGGGACAATACAGTAAATGCCCCCGAGTCTTTATGCAGTCTTACCTCCACTTGGCAGCCTGCTAGTATAGCTTTCTCATCACTTGGTTCAGTTTTAAACTGACGTAGTGTAGTTCCTTCTCGAGCTCCACTGCATATAGAAAGAGTCTAGGAGAGAGTTTAGAAGTAGACAGTTGTGACATCGTGCTCTGAGAGGGAGATGGGGTGACAAGCTCCTAAAGCACATCCCACAGGGCACTTGAGGCAGTTGATGTAAAACTGAGGACAGTCTGCTGTGCCCTTCATTGAGAGATGGGACACTACGTTTCACTTTTAAACATTTATGTGTATGTTTTGCCTGCATGTATGTCTGTACCATATGCATGCTTGGTGCTCGAGAGGTCAGAAGAGGACATTGATCTCCTGGGACTGGAATTAGAATGTGAGCCATCATATGGATGCTGGGAATTGAACCTGGGTCCTCAGGAAGGGCAGTTAGTGCTCTTAATCACTGAGCCATCTCTCCAGCCCCCTGGTCTTACTTTCTAAGTAAATGGAGTTGTGTGCTTTAATTTTGAAACTACAGAAAATGAAAAAAGAAAAAAAAAATAGGTACAGCACATATAACTCTGGCTCAAGAAAATAATGTATATAACTTGTGTCCTCACTCTGCATCTCCTGGTGTCCCATGTACCCTAGTTGGTACATGTCATAAATACTTACTCTCGGAATTCTTGCTGAGTGACAGGCTGATAATCGTCTTGAATTTCTGTAGAATAATACTTTTTCTCAAGCCTTTCCTTCCACCTTTTCATCTGCTCTGCCTCTTGGATCTCCTGTCAATTTAAAAGACAAGCATAGGCTGCGATCTGTATGTGCTAAAGACTCCAAGTAGACTCCTGAAGACCGCAAGCTCCCCTCAGCCTGGTGCGTGGTCTGCATTAACAGTCACCCTGAAGCTGTGAGAGCTGTGCAGCGGTGCAGCACAGACAGGGGGCGAGCATTGGGGCAGGGGCTAACCTGAGAGCTGTGCAGCACAGACGGGCAAGGGTGAGCACATCAGGTTTACTAACCCCACTCCCTGCCTCTCCCTTCTGCATCTCCTCATCTCTTCCTCTTCTTTAGTACTGAGTATTGAGTCTAGAGTCTCACATGTGCTCTGCAGGGGCTCTGCCTGCTATGAGTCAGACCTCAGCAAGTGTCCTTCAAAATGCAGTGTGGGTACTCTGCCCTCCCAGCAGTTTTTCTGCCAGACTTGCACAGAAGTGACTCAGTCCATTGTAAAAACTCCCTGCCTTGATTAATGGTCTGTGGGCACCAGTGTCGTGTACCCAAGTCTCATACTAGAAAACAAGTGTTACTCCCCCTTCCTGACGTGGAGTCCTCCTGTGAACCATCCTTACCACCACTGATTGTCTTGTGTCCAAGTATACTGTTACATTTCAGTGTTTTTCATGTGCGCGTGCATGTATGTGTGTCACACATGCAGAGGCGCGCATTAGGATAACTTGGGGGTTCTGCAATTCAAACTCAGGTCGTCAGACTTGATAGAAGGCGCCTTTACCTGTGAGCCATCTCAGCTGCCTCACTTTTTTTTTTTTTTTTTGGTTTTTCGAGACAGGGTTTCTCTGTGTAGCCCTGGCTGTCCTGGAACTCACTCTGTAGACCAGGCTGGCCTCGAACTCAGAAATCCGCCTGCCTCTGCCTCCCAAGTGCTGGGATTAAAGGTGTGCGCCACCACTGCCCGGCCACTTTTCTCAAATTTAGGGTGGATAAAACAAATTTGTGAAAATTAGAAACAGCCCCAGGAAAGGAGAAGGGAGTGTCCCCAGGTGTGGCCCAAGTGTTTCAGTAAGTCAGCCCTGTTAGCACGCACATGCTGGTATTACAGGGAGCTAAAGCAGGGTGGCAAGAACTTGAGGCTACCCTGGGCTACATAGCACGAATCTGTCTCAAAAGGAGATCGAGTTGGCTTATTAAAGCACTTGCTAGGAAAACATGAGGCCTGAGTTCTGATCTGCAGCAGCCAGATCAAAAGCCAAGTTGTGGCAGAGTACCTGTTACCTCGGCTGCTCTAGACATGGGTGGCTCCAGATTCCGTGAAGCCTTGTCTCAATTGAGAAAGATACCCAGTGCTGACTTTACCTCCATCCACACACATGAACATGTGTGATCAAATAACATCTCACAAGGTTAATTTTAGAAAGCAAACACACTTTGGACTAGGGCAGCTTCATAGGAAGTTACTACTATAGGAAGTATATTTAGTCCAGAGATTGTGCCAGGCATACAGGGCAGCTAAGGAGATCCCTGCCTAGTGTTTATGAGCACCTTCAAGATGGTTCCCCAGCCCTGTGTTATGTGACGCTCCACTGTGCTGGCAGGGAAACTTGCTAGCTGCAGCTCCTCAGTTTTTGCAGTAAGACTGTTGACTACTAAATGAGCAGGCTGATTATACTGTAGGTACATTAGTATATGGGCTTAACTCGTTTTTAGAAAAGTTTGAGTACATGTGTTTGGTGCACACAACACATGCAGAGGCCATGCCAGGACCTCGGATGTCTTTATCACATTCTGCCTTATTTTCCAGTTGGTAAGCTCTCAGGATCTGCCTGTCCATCTGTCCAATGCATGGGTTACAGCATCATATGTCCTGCTTTTCATGTGGGTGCTAGGATTTGAACTCAGGCCCTCATGCATGGGAAGCAAGTGCTCTTACCCATTGGACCATCTCCCACTTACTATGCAGCTGAAGCTAGCCTCGAACTCCTGACCTCTCTGCCTCCATCTCCCAAGTGCTGGGATTGTAGGTGTGAGCCTCCTCTAACTTGGTGACTTCCTGCCCTATTCCCCTCTCTCTAGTGTTTTCCGCCATCTTTGGTTGGCTCACACTCATCCTTCAGTAGAATCTGCAGAAAGCTATAGCATTCGATTAAGTTCATGTGGATTTGACCTTTCTGTTTGAAGCACAGTTTTGTTGGTTATAAGAGTCGAACATCTTTCTGTGAGTATATTCTAGCTGCTGTCCTGTTGATTTCTGATGCTGACCATTCTCATGCTAACTTGATTATTTTTTCCTTTTACGTACATCCAGATTTTATTTGGATGAGCCTCATGTTGACAGTGCTAGGTGTAGTTTCTCATATATACAATCTTAATTCTCAAATCTTTTATTTCAGGAGTGGTTTATTGAATTATGGACTTATTTTTAGAAAGTCTTGAACCCGTGGAAGAGGATGCCCAGCACTCTCTCCAGGACTCAGAGTCCATGCAGAGGCATGTACACATATGTGTATGCATACATACACTCACACAGACAAATACACAAGTAAATCTTTTTAAAATGCTGACTGTGGTCGTTCACACTTGTAATCTCAGGGCTGGGGAGCCACTGGCAAGCCAGTCTAGTCTAACTGGTGAGCTTCAAGCCCATGAGAAACCCTGTTTTAAAGGGTGTGGATGGCCTTCCTGAGATAATACCTCTGGTCTGTGTACATACCCACCTATACACGACATACCCACACATACATGCATAAAACAATCCCCAGATTTGTTAAAATTGACATGGGTCCTTTTAATAGAAATGATCTATTTATAGTAAATCCTATAAATAGATCTCTTCATTTTTCTTTAAGCTGTTTGCTGTGGTAAATGGGAAAGGCTCCCGATTCTGAGAGATATATTGGAGGTGATAACTGTTGCTATAAATTATTCCTATTAATCAACTTCTAATAAAGCTATCACTTGTGTTTAGAAAAATGAATTAAAACCTTACGCTTTCATCAAAGCCTTCTTTTCTGGCTCGCTGGGCCAAGTCTCCAGTGGTTTTCCTACTAGAAATGCAAAATAAATGTGAGTAAAAAGGGCATGAACCAGGAACGCTCAGACCTACAGCAAGGGCTGGGCTGTGTCCAACCAGGAACACTCGGACCTACAGCAAGGGCTGGGCTGTTCCAATCAGGAACGCTCAGACCTACAGCAAGGCTGGGCTGTTCCAATCAGGAACACTCGGACCTACAGCAAGGGCTGGGCTGTTCCAATCAGGAACGCTCGGACCTACAGCAAGGGCTGGGCTGTGTCCAACCAGGAACGCTCAGACCTACAGCAAGGGCTGGGCTGTGTCCAACCAGGAACACTCGGACCTACAGCAAGGGCTGGGCTGTGTCTTCTTTCTGATGGCAAATGCTGCTCATTAAGAAAATGTAGTTAATAGGATCTTAGCCATAAAAAAAATCACTTTCTTGTCTTTGACAAGCACAAACATCATGTTAAGCACAAGTCCTGTTCATAAATTATTGTAAAGTGTTTCTATTTCCATAATTGCATAAGTTGTGTACTGCATGTAGACTAAAGTTGCCTTATACTTGTGCAAGGGACTTTGCTCTCCTAACTTCCTGCCAGAGCCTTTCTCGAATGGCACAGCGCGTGCTGCGTGTGCCGTCTTTTCAGAGGCTCTGTGGAACCTACCGACTCTGGCCGTGTTCTCTACCAGACTAGCGTCAGCACCATGCGAACGTTAAATGAGAGCTCCCCATGGCTTCAGAGGCTCACTGGATGTTGTATGAAGATGGTGTCCCTAGACTCACAGTCAACCATAACGCTCATCGTCTCTCCCGAAATACTGGCAGATGTTCCCATTTTAGTATCAGTCTAATTTATGATTTCTTGACTTTATAATGATACAAAAGCAAAAACAATACTTTTTTTTTTTTTTTTTTTTTTTTTTGAGACAGGGTTTCTCTGTGTAGCCCTGACTGTCCTGGAACTCACTTTGTAGACCAGACTGGCTTCAAACTCACAGAGATCCACTACCTGCCTCTGCCTCCCAAGTGCTGGGATTAAAAACTGTAAAAGTGTGCACCACCACTGCCTGATACAGAAATCATACTTTAAAATATGAATTTTGATTTTTCCCAGGGTGGAAATATTTGGTAAGACTCTCAATATGCTGCACAATAGCAGGTAGCAGACCTCCCTGTCGGCCATGTATGTGGTCACGAGGAGAATAGTCAGCACTATAGTTGGCAGTGTGGCTAGTGGGGTTTAGATATACAAAGTCAATACATTACATGATAATCAACACAAAAAAAATAGGGTTCTGCTAGCCGCCAGTAACCCTGCCCTAAGTTGAGTATCTATGTGGTGGTTTGAATGAGAATGTCACCGTGGCTCCTACATTTGAATGCTGGATCTCCAGTCAGTGGAACTGTTTGGGAGGGACTAGGAGGTTTGGCCTTGCGGGAGGTGGTGTGTCACTTTGTAGGCCTTAAGGTTTTAAAAGCCCACGTCTTTCCTCGTTAGCTTTCTGCCTCCTGTTTATGGATCAGATGTAAGCTCTCAGCTACTGCTCCAGCATCGTGCCTGCCTGCCTGCTGCCGTGCTCCCTGCCTGCCTGCTGCCTGCCATGATGGCCATGGACTGTAACCCTCTGGAACTGAAAGCCTCAGTCTTTCTTCTAAAAGTTACCTTAGTCATGGTTTCTCTTTACACCAATAGAAAAGAAACTAAAATGTTCTTTATAGAATTTGAAAATGATAGAAAAAATTTAGTATCTTACATTTTCTTGTCTTCATTTTCTTGAGCTTTCTTGAGTCTGAGTTTCTCGAGAATATTAAAGCAACCCTGGTTTAATTAAAAAGAATTTGAGAATTCATCAAAAATTGTTCCCTGTATTCTTCATATTCAATCAAGATACATGACTATGACACGTTTACTGTCTAAGAGATGCCTGGCATAGCACCATGATCCTCTCTTCACCTTGCGTCCTGCCTTTGTGAAAGAGCAGGGGGCTTTGTCAGGGCATCACTGAATGTGGGCAAAAATCGTTTTAGAAATATTAACATGTGAGCTGGAGAGATGATCAGCAGGTAAAGGTGACATGGCATTCTTTGAGGGACCTGAGTTCTGTTGCCACTATGTCAGGCAGCTCGTAGCCACCTATAACTGCAGCCTCAGAGGACCCAGCGCCTCTGGGCTCCTTGGGCACCTGCACTCACAAGCACGTACCCACACACGGGCACACCCATTGCCCTGCCCATTAAGCTTGAAGTCTACCATTGACCTGATAACCTGAGCTCGGTGCATAATGGAGGAGTCCTTTCAATAGTAGGGTTTCAGGGGCTGGAGAGATGACTGAGCAGTTAAGAGCACCAACTGCTCTTCCAGAGGTCCTGAGTTCAGTTCCCAGCAACCACGTGGTGGCTCACAACCATCTGTAATGGGATCCAATGATGCCCTCTTCTGGTGTGTCTGAAGACAGCTACAGTTATGCATATACATACATTAAATAAATAATAAGTGTTACCATGGCCTGCTTTAAGCATGCTAACACTCCTATGTTAACAGCATTCTCTTACAGATAAGTTTCAAGACAAAGCTCTAAGCCCCACAGGTGCATAGCTACAGACACTTCTGTGAAGTCTCCTGGAGTTGCCAGGATGTGCAAGTTGGTAGAGAGGCATGCTGGGTGGTTTTATCCAACTTGGCACGAACTAGAGGCATTTGAAAAGAGGGAACCTCAGCTGAGAAAATGCCCCCACTGTATTGGAGTCTGTGTGGCATTTTCCTGATAATATTGAGGAGGGAGGACCCAACCCACTGGGGGCAGTGCCACCTGGGCCCATTGTCCTGGCTGGTATAAGAAAGGCTGCGTGAGCCAGTAAAAGCAGCACTCCTCCATGGCCTCTGCTTCGGTTCTTGCCTCCACATTCCCACCCTGAGTTCCTGCCCCAAGTCCCCTCGATTACAGACTACAAGCTGTAAACTGAAATAAACACATTCCTCACTGGGATTATTTTAGTCATTGCAATCACAGCATAACTAAGCATAACTAAGAAGGTAAGGCAGGCACATAACTCAGAATGAGCCAGATGTCAAAAAGACGGCCGATTCCACACTGTCAAGAACAGGAAGTTGACAAGAGAAAGAAGAGCTGTGAGACTGTGTAGAGAATGGTGTGAGCAGAAGGCAGAGTGAGAACATGTGTCACGCGGACAGTCCTCAGGTTTGCAGCACCCGGGAGGCCCAAGTAGGAGACCACTGTTAATTCAAGGTCAGCCTGGTCCGCACAGCAAGGCCCAGCCAGAGCTACATGGTGAGACCAAGGAAATGTAGAAACTCTAGCTCATGGTAGTTGAAGGTTGGGGGGGGGGGGCTGTGAGGTGTGCAGGGGCTTGGGATAGTTGGGAGAAGAAATTGGGCTTAATTTGGCAGGCCTGAGGAATCTGCTAGAATCCTAGTTGGAGTGACCTGGGGTCAGGTTAGAACAGGTAAAAAGGGCGTTACCATATGGGGAATGGAAGCCCCGATCTCTTGGTGCCAGAGATCAAAGGGTCCTTGAGATCCCACAGGTGTGGGCAAGACCTGTGTCTGCAGAGAGGCTGTAAGCCTTGAGGACAGACAGTGTCTGAGCCAGGGCAATGCTGCCATGAACATAGCTGCAGAGCAAGGCAGACAAGGTGGACAAATGTTGAGTCTGATTGTGGAGGTTTGCTAGGATCTGGCCTAATAAACATTTAGGAGCAGTGGGACACTTTCCATTTATCATCTGACAGTGCTTTGTAGTTAGTATTTAGTATGTGAAACTCTGAAATAATTTTGGCTAAATTGTCAAAGCCAGAGGGGCTGGGGATGTACTAAGTTAAGACTGCTTACCTAGCATGCAGGAAGCACTGGCTTCCGGCCCAAGCACCACATAACTGGACCTGGTGGTGCTTGTCTATAATGCTAGCACCCAGGAGGCACAGGCAGGAGGACTGTTAAGATTATTCTCAGCAGCATAGTGAGTTTGAGGCCAGCTTGTAAACCTGAAACCGTTTCTCAAACAACAAAAAGATCCAAAGGGCACATGTCTCAATGGAGGATTTAAGTGATATAAAGTTTTTAGAATTATATTTAGGAAAATACTTTAACTTACCCTTTTAATTATTTTACCAAGTTCAAAATCTGGTCTTCTGCCTATTGAGTAATCAGCCTTCACCTCAGAATAGGTGTCATTAATTATTGCCAAGAACATGTTCTGGGGAGAAATATTAAAATAATTATGTCAATAAAAATTTGCATAGGGGTGGGCATATAGCTCAGGGTTAGAGTGCTTATGTAGAGCTTATGTAGAATGTTAAAGGTCCTGAGTTTGATTCCCCAGCATCCGAACACACACACACACACACACACACACACACACACACACACACACACACACGCAGAGAGAGAGAGAGAGAGAGAGAGAGAGAGAGAGAGAGAGAGAGAGAGAGAGAGAGAGAGAGTTAGGCTACTTGGGAAGCTGAGCAAGAGCCACTTGAGCCTTCCTCAATCCTCTCCAATCAGCACCACAAGGTGGGGACCAAGTGCAATGTCACAACTTTGTGACTACTCTGTAATGAAGAAGAAAGAGTGGGAGTTGTTCTTACCAGCAGCACAAAGAACACAAAGAAGATGAATGTGATGAAGTAGATGGGCCCCAAGATCCAGTTGGCCTGCTGGATGCCCGCAAAGTTAAAGTCCCCAAGGACAATTCGGAATTGCGCAAATCTTTGGTGAGAAGAAAAGCATTAGAAGTTGCCCCATCTCCTCATTTGTATACATGACAGCTTGGGGGTTGCTCATGATTCAGGCTGCGTAAGACATACGCACTTCACTTTTTTCCTTCAGCGATGGGGACTAAAGCCAAGACCTCATGCATGCTAGGTAAGTGCTCTACCACTGAGTCACAACCCAACTCTTCCTCTCTGGCTTCGATTATGCTGTGGCAGCATCCTCAAAAGGACAGAGCATGGTAGAACATGCCCATGACCCCAGCACACGAGAGGTTGAGGCAGGAGACCAGGAGTTCAGTGGCAGCCTCCATAACACTGCATATTTAAGGGTTTTGTAGAGTACATGGCACCCTCTAAAACAGTAAAAATTTCTCTAAGACCACTAGCATGTTCTCCCCGAGGTGGGGCTATATAGATGGCTCATCTGGGAAAGGGCCTGACCTGCAGGCATGAGAATCTGAGTTTGGGTTCCAAGCGCCTGTGCCAAAGCTGAGCATGGAGGTCTGGGGACAGGGCAGAAATGTGTGGATTCCGGGAGCTCGCTGACTGCCAATATATGAGCTCCAGGTTCAGTGACAGTGACTGCCTCCTAAAAATAAAACTGAGGGGTGGAGGAGGTGACTTAGCAGGTAAAGGGCTTGCCACCAAGCCTGAGGGAAGAACTGACTCCTCCGTGTTGTCCTCTGACCTTTAGATGCATAATCCCCACCCCGCCCCGCCCCCACAACTAAAGACAAAGTGGAGAGCCATCAAGGTATCAACCTCTGGCTTCTTCCTGTACGTTCACCTGTACATACAAGGAGGCCACACAAACACATGCATACAGCACACATGTATCATACACACATACAAGGAAAAAAGGTTCCTAAGGCATGATGAGAGGCACTCAACAGCTGACCAAGTAGTTTAGGCAATGGTAAGTGTCCTGTTCCTTCCCTGTTCCCACACATACAATGAAGTGTTCCTAAGCCTTGAGGAGAAGTGACATCCTGTCATCTGCAGGACGGAAGCGGAGGACACCATGTTAAACAAAAGAAGCCACAAACAGAATTACAGGGACAGCTGCCTTACTCTGCTCTGAGCAGCAAGCACTTTGTCAACTGAGCTGTATCCCTAGCCAAAAAAATAAGTAAATCTATGAAATATTTCACTTTTGAAGAAAAGCCTGAACATTTTTGTAAGGCATATAACTATTCACGTCTATAGGTTTGTTTGTAGTTTCTGATTGCTTTGTAAACCTAAATCTTTCTTTCTTTCTTTTAAACTGAGTCGACCTAGTCAGGCTGGTCTCAAACTCATTATCCTCTTCCCTCAGTCTCTTGAGTCCTCAAAGGCATGTGCTCCACACCTTCCTTTTATAAAGCTATTTTTACATATTAAAACTTTTTTTAGATGTTTTTGTATTTTTGAGACAGAGTCTTAAAATATATAGCCCAGGTTGGCCTCAACTGAGATCCTTCTGCTTTGCCTCCTGAGTGCTGGGTTTTAGGCACGCACCGCCATACCTAGGTTCAGAAGGCTACTTTAGAGTATGTCTGGCACATAAGCAAGGAGCAACTGAGCTAACATTGGGGAAAAAGGTTGTAGAGATGACGCCTCTGTAGAAAACACTGATTTGCTCCATTCCAAGAGTAAATGCTACCAAAACCCTGGGACCCACTTATGTTATTTTGGGTAATATTCTCAATTTAAGTTAAAAATTATCTTTCTTATTTGACCTACCAATGACTAAACAATAGCTACCACCACCTAGTTTGGTTCTCCAGGCATTCGAGTGGTATTAGCCTTAGGTGACACAGGACCACGCTTTACGGGAGGCGCTCATCGTATGACTGTCGGTGATTTTTTTTCCAGTTAGAAAACATTTGTATTGCGTTTGGATTAAAGGACTTACATGGAATTTTGAAAAGTGGAAAAGTCATCAACCTGTGACCCAAAAACAAGGAACCCCAGCTGGGCGTAAGCGGAGAATATGATGAAGAACATGATGGCGAACCCCACTATGTCCTTCATGCAGCGGGAGAGCGTCGACGACAGCTGAGACATCGTCTCGTTGAAGCTTATGAATTTGAATATCTGAAAGAGATACGGCGACAGTCAAGACATTCCAAGGGGCTGTTTCGAATTGGGGAAATTAATCTCAGAAGGATTTGCCAAATACAGGGGAGACGATGACAAGCACTCCTTTAAAAGTCAAGTTAATTTTTTAATTACATTTTTTTGGGAATTTGCATAGGTGATGGGGGTTTGTGGGACAGTGTACTACAGCACATGCAGAAGTCAGAGGACAACTTGTGGGAACTGGTTCTCTCTTTCCCAGGGACCAAACTCGGGTCACCAGATTTGGGCAAGAACCTTACCCAGTGTGCCAAAATGCTTCTGAAAAAAATCACTTCCATAAAAGGTAGTAGTTTTACTAATGTACACATGCTACTGGATTCTACAGAATGAAATATAAATACCTTGATCCATGCGAAGAAGATGGTGATAGCGATTATATTGTTATAGTAAATGTGCCAGTATGCGAGGAAGTAAAAGTCAGGGTAGCTCTCAGTGGTTTTCAACAGCTGCCCGAGTAAGAGGAAGCTCTGCAGGTTACAGTACGCGTAGAAAATCACAGCAAGAAAACAGAGCTGGAAGGGAGAAGAAGAAGGGTTAAACCGGAGCCTCTGAAGAAACACATGAAGAAAGTTCATTAAATGCTTCATAAAACGGGAGGAAAAAGATGGGACGTAGGCTTTTAAAAATAATTCTTAAACGGCCAGGGCTACACAGAGAAACCCTGTCTCGAAAACCCCAAAAATAAAAAATAAATAATAAAAATAAATAATAATAATTCTTAAAGTGTCTTATCAAATCTATTTTGTACCAAATACAAGGACGCCGCCTGCCATCAACACATGCCTCGACTCCTCAGAAAGAGACTTGGTCTGAGAGCGCACAAAGGTCTCTTTTGTCAAGTCTACTGCAATTATTTTGCTTTTCCTCTGAACTGTGTTCAGAGCTCCACGCAGCTCTGTTGTCTCCGATCCCAACTACAACACAGTGAAGGTAACGGGAGGTCTGCCTAACAGCCCCGTGATCAGCTTCCTTCCACAAGCCTTGTGGATGTGAGGAGGTCACACCATCTCCAGCTGTAGGGCCGAGACAGGAGAGCCCGCCTCTGCCGTGGACACAGCCCTCAGGACACCGGAGCCCTCTGCCGTGGACACAGTCCCCAGGACACCGGAGCCCTCTGCCGTGGACACAGCCCCCAGGACACCGGAGCCCAGGCAGTGCCTTGCCTTGGCCTCTCTGCTATCCCGCCCAGCTTTGCCTTTCAGCTGTGGTCCTGGCTTACTCTGCTTGGCAGGGTGACAGCCAAGTCACAACAGAGATGTTATAGAATGGCACTTAGAGTCACTGTATCTCATGAGGAGACACTGTTTACTGGCCATCCTAACGTGCCAGCTTGTTACTCTATTGTCTAAGGGTTTCTGGTGCCACCACACCTAAAAGCTTAGTCTTTTCTATGTGTAATACTACGACAAAAAACTTGCAACCTACACGAACCAACCTCCTTAGAATACTGTACTGAGCCCTTTGAAAGACGACTTCAGATCCAGGTTACCATTGGCATTAGAGATTTAGAACTGCTTGAAATTTCCCTTTGACTTTTCTTTGACAGAAACACTTCTACAGATTAACATTTGATGTTCTGCTCTTTGTTGGACATTATTAGGGAAATTAAAGAGGTAGACAGGACGGTCTGCTTTTCTTTTTCTCTTTGGTGTGTGATGTATGCATGTGTGTGCAGATGCTCCCCCTGTGAATGCAAGCAGAGGCCAACAGAGGATGTGGGTTAGTCTGGTGTTCAGCTCTGCCGCTCTCTTCCTTATTCCTGGAAGTCGGGTCCTTCCCTGAATTGGGAGCTGACAGCAGGGCTCAGCAAGCCTCCAGATCTGCCCCACACAGTGCTGGGGTTACCAGCATCTTTATATGAGAGCTGGGGATTCTGATTCAGGACCTCATTTGCTCTACCCGCTGAGCTATCTTAAGCCTTTTTCCTCATTTTTAATTTTAGATCAGGTTTTACTATGTAGCCCTAGCTGACTTGACCTTTTAGAGCCTCCTACCTCAGCCTCCCAAGTAGATGGGGCTATTAGCGCTCTGTGCTAAGCTTCATGCAAATACATTTTGGGAGTGTGGCTATCAAGACCTCTCATGTGCGGTAAATCATAACACTGGCACACACTTTAAATCCCAACACCCAGAAGGCAGAGGCAGGGCAGATCTTGGTGGATTAAAGGCCAGCCTTAGTCTACATAGTACATTTGGTCAGGAGAGGAGAGGAGAGGAGAAGGGGAGAGGAGTGGTGAGAGGAGAGAGAGGGGAGAGGAAGTGGAGAAGGAAGAGCAGAGGGAAGGAATCATTACTTATGGAGTCCCCAAGGCCTTTACTGGCCCTCTCAGAACTAAATCAGAGAAAACAAGATTTCTCTCTTTTAGGGGCATAAGATTAGATTGCCCTACAACAGCTCATTTTATATTTGGTACTTGGAGCTTTTGAAATAAGTCTTGGATGAATAGAAAATCCCTGTGGGCTCAGATGGGATCCCCTTAAACTGTGCCTCTGGCTGTAAACTCACCATCAAAAGTAGCATTTCTAGCCAGTTCCAGACACTTCTGAAATAGGCAGACTTAAACTCACGCACTTTTCTCAGTTCTTGTGTTATGAAGACAAAAAGAAAAATACAAAATATGATTTCACAGGAGGCAATGAAGTAATCGTAGTAGGAGACGTATCTGAGGAGCTTCACAGAGTAGAGCTGCCAGGATGTGAGGAGCCCGCCTGTCGCTGGGAACTCCGCCAACAGCCTAGAAGACGAAGGTTGAGGGGTTTACACTTTAGTATTCAAGTTGCCGTAAAATTGCTAAATCGACGAGGACGTATGACTCAATGGTAATCACTTATTTTGTACAAATGTGTTTCCATTCGGGCACTTCCTGCTCTTCCAGAGGGCCGGAGTTCGGCTCCCCACGTTTACGTGTGGCCTTGCAAACCCTAACTCCAGGAGACCTGACATCCTCCTCTGCCTCTGCAGACACCACGTATCCACGTGGTGCACACGCATGCAGGCAAACACCCATACACATAACATTTTCCTTTAAAAAAGGAACAAGTCTCAGAAACTCAGATGCTGAAGTCAGACCACGAACAGTCAGTCTATTAATATATATATATATATATATATATATATATATATATAGTAAGAACTATTTAAAAAAAAAAAAAAAAAAGTATCTCGGGGCTGGAGAGATGGCTCAATGGTTAAGAGCACTGACTGCTCTCCCAGAGGTCCTGAGTTCAAACCCAGCAACCACATGGTGGCTCATAACCATCTGTAATGAGATCTGATGCCCTCTTCTGGTGGGTCTGAGGACAGCTAGAGTGTACTTACATATAATAAATAAATCTTTAAATAAAAAAAAAAAAGTATCTCCTTGGGTTCAAGAGTTCAACTAAAATCCTCCCATTTGGGATGGCACCAACTTGCACTGCAGACGCAGGGACAGCTCAGTGGGTGAGTGCGATCTCCCTGGCCTGTCTCTGCGGCTCTTGGGCCTCAGGAGAACAGGCTTGACAAACACTGTGGCGTCGCTCTGTTCAAGCAGAACTTGCCTTTAGCGCCAGTTCCTCAGCTCAGGTCCTGCAGTCACTGGCATGCATCCTGACCTAAGGGCAGGGTAGTGTCAACAGGATGTTCAAAGAGCTGGGCTGAGCCCCCGCCAAATGGAAGGGCAAGTGCTTAGTGTCTCCTACCCTTTGGATGTTACTGTCATTGTCCTGGGTGGCAGAGCCTGCAGACTTCTTGTGGTCTGTGAAGCGGCTGCCATTTTGCTGGATTCCCATTTATCTGTCTTGTTTTGGATCAATATTGCCAAGGAAGAGTGACTCTCAGACCCTATGAACACAGGCTTGTCAAATGTAGATAGGCAAATACCCAGGGACTTGACAAGTCCTGGATTCAGTGAGTGATCTTGATGCCTCTGTGCAGTTTTTATAACACCTCCAGACCCTTTTAAAGGGGGGGGAGGGGCAGGAGGAGGAGGAGGAGGAGGACAACGGCGGTGGCTCAGGGCAATGCCTGGCAGCCAGGAGAAAGGTGAGCAAGTGAGCGCTGGGAGGCAGGGGTGGGTGCGTGCGGGGGTGGGGGTGGGGTTCAGAGCCAGACGCTGGCCACCCCCTTCGCAGTCCCTTTGCTCCCACTCCCTGCTCCCCGCCCTGACCCTGGAGGGCACCACGTCTGAGCCCAAGGCCAAAGAGGGCCGAGGAGACCTCAGAAACAGTACAGCAAGAAGCAACTGAACATATTGATGAAGTACAAAATGAAATAGACAGGATTAATGAACAAGTCAGTAAGGAAAATTTGAAAGTGAACAAAAATATGACAACCTCCAACCATTTTTTTCAGAAGAGGTTACAATTGATCGCCAAAATCCCGAATGTCTGCACTACTTGGGGAGGAAGGACAAGGAGGCTCTGCATTATTTGACCACAGTTGAAGTGACAGAATTTGAAGACACTAAATTAGGTTACAAACAGATTTTTATTTTGATGAAAATCCTTACTTTGAAAATAAAGTTCTCTCCAAAGAATTTCATCTGAACGTGAGTGGTGACCGGTCTTCAAAGTCCACCGAAATCAAATGGAAATCTGGAAAGGATTTGACAAAGCGCTCAAGGCAGAGTGAAGGCCAGCAGGAAGAGGCAGCACGAAGAGCCAGAGAGCTTCTTTACCTGGTTACTGAGCATTCTGACGCCGGTGCGGAGTTAGGAGAGGTCATCAAAGACCATTTGGCCAAATCCCTTGCAGTGCTATTGGGTTCCCAATATGGGTGATAAAGGAGAGGCAGAAGATGATGATGATGAAGAGGAAGAGGAGGGGTTGGAAGATACTGAAGGCGAGGAGGATGAAGGCGAGGATGACTAGCAAGGAAGATTGATGGATTCCAACCTTCTTTTTTATTTTCTTTTTAATTTTCTCCAGTTCCTGGGAGCACGTTGCAGTCCTTTCCTCCCTGTCCCTCTGTGCTCAGTCACTCTGTTTGAGGTCTCAACATCATGGTTCTCAACTAATTTGGGGAAAATACCTTGAGCAAAATACACCAGGAAAAGAATCTCCATTTCTATTCTAAATTCATTTTTATCCTTTCTTGTCTCAAAACTGGATTCCACACCACCACCATGCTCTGTGGGGGAAAGACGAGCCCTCCAGTTTCCTTGGCTCTGCTGGAGGCCAGAGGGTGCTGGGCCCCTGTGTAGTAGTGCAGAGAATTCTAGTTTTTTTCTTTTCTCTGTATATTGAGCTCAGAGATTGCACTGTGTCTCTATGTGAATACAGACAGTTAGCATTTACCAACATGCATCTGCCTACTTTCTTTTGTTTAATAAAAAGAAAAAAGGGGGGGATATAGACAGTCAGCAAGGGTAGGTTTGAGGTGTCGGGGTAGGTGGGCATCTGACAACATGGCTTCTCCTTTGGCATGTTTAATTGTGAAGTTTAACAGACATCCTTGCAGGTTAAGGTGACACTTCTAAAATAAAATTCTCTCCTGATGATGACTTGAGCCCTGCCGCTCGCTGGGAGAATCAGCAGAACCTGGGGGGTTTATCTGGAGCTGGCATTCTCTGTTGTGACTTTATTTTTAATTTTTTTTCTTTTCACTGGAAGGAAGAAGATCAAGTTGCTTTGTTACAATAAAATCAATGTGTACACAAAGGAAAAAACCCAAGGTGGTGATCAGATGGCTCAGGCCTGCCTCCAAGCCTGACAGTCAGTTCAGACCCTGACCTACACATGATGGGAAGAGAGCCAACGCCCACAGAGTGTCCTCTGTCTGACACACATGCCATGGTGTGGAGCATGCCCTTAAAATAAAGAACTGTAATACACATGATGGCAAAGTGACTTAATGACCACGCCCAAGCTCATCCCTGACTTTTATGGTTTACAGAGTGACTTATTTTATTCATTAGCTGAGTCTCCTGGAGAGTCTCACACACAGAACAGGTGCAGTCAGAAAGGGGTCTCTTTAATCTAGGGCTGCATTTTAAGTCACTGAATAATTTTCTTCCTTCAAATGCAGAATGTGAAGTATATCATCAAACATTTTGAAATAAGTACGATATTTATAGATTAGCTTATTTATTGGTGCCATCTTTTCTGTTCCCTGACAAGTCACACAGCTCAGAGAACATACTGAAAAGCAGTGGAGAAATGTCTCTACCCAGAAGCCACTGTGCTGTGGCTCCTGCAGCTAGGGAGGGCTTCTCTTAGAAACCACAGCTCTTAATGTCAGAGGAGGAAACTGGTGGTTCTCCTTGGCTGGTTTCTCAGAGACCTCTCTGACCTTTAAAAGTCAAGATCATATAATCTGGTAAGACAAATATTTGTTTAGGCACTGGGTGTTGGACACAGAGCTGTACAAACAGAGGTATAACCCTTTCTTTCAAAAAACAAAATATATAAAGATTTTGAGGTCGTTCACTTGTTGCAGTTTCTCCACAATTTTTGGTAAGAACGGGCAGTAGCATCGGGAGGCGGCGTTTCTACCACAACAGTACAGTGCAACCCGACTGCATGTGCAGCTGTGCTCCCGCCTGAAGATATGAGCAGAACATGCTGGTACTGGAATGACGTGCTGCCAAACAGACCCAGCCCAGCAACAGCCGTTCCTCCTGCGTACACAGTGCATGCTCACCACTGGGTAAGAGAACAAAGCCTACGTTCAGAGCAGCAGACAGACAGGGAGAGACAGCACAGCTCTGCTTAGTTTCACATGCTCAACACTACCTTTTTTTTGAGACATGGTCTCTCTTTACAGTTGTGGCTGTCCTGGAACTCATTATATAGATCAGGCTGGCCTCAAATTCAAAAAGAACTGTCTCTGCCTCTGGAAGGCTATTAAAGGCATATACAACTATGCTCAGTTTGACCATTACTCCTTAAACTGAATTCAGGAGACAGACACACATGCGCGCGTGCGCGCACACACATACACACACATATACACACACACACACACACACACACACACACACACACACACACACACACACACATGGTAACAGTAAAAAATTTCCAAATGTGCAGTGACTAAAACTTAATTCAAATCAAATGTGCGATGAATCAGACCTGTCTCTGGCTGTGCCAACCAGCACTGCACGGCTTCCCTGCAGCCCATGTTCCAAACACACAGCAAGGCACTGAGACTGCTTCCCAGCACACAACACCCATGCAGACTGCCTCAAACACCTGGGCCACGCTCCTGACTACAGCACAAATTCGTAGTTTTCCTGTACATGCTCCCAGAGAAATTGAATGATTTAATGATGGGGAGCAAAGACTCAGGGTTATCCTACTGTCACTTGCGAGCATCTAGGCAATAGATCTCTGAGTTATACTGTGGTAGAACATTTGGTTTAAACACTGCTGTTTGCAGCCAGATGTGGTGGTGCATACTTTTAATATGAGCTCCTGAAGGGCAGAGGTAAGGGGTATCTATTAGTTCAAGGCTAGCCTGGTCTACATAGTGAGACCCTGTCTCAAATGGGGGAAAAAAAAAAAGAAAGAAAAAGGGAGAAAAAAGAAAAAATGCTGTTTGAATTGTGGACTTGAGTCATTTAAAAATAACAATGAGTTTTGGCTTGGGATTAGGACAGAATTTTCAACAATTTCTGTTCTGGCTCTGAACGTACTTCTGCCATCTGGTACTATTTATTCTCAGCACTGACAATTATAAAACCAAAATATCAGTCAACACTGAAACTCGCTGTAGATGCCCTGCGCCCTACGGTATCACTCAGCTGAGGTGTAATTATATATGTATGTCAAAATTTGTTGTACGGCATAATTTATAATTTACTATTGGCAATGTTTGACTTGTGTGCTTATTTTATAGACCCATGCACCTGGAGTCAGGTAAAATGTTTTGGGCAGAAAGTGGTCCCAAAGGAGAACTAAAGAAGCTGCGGGACGATCGGCTTTGACTGTTACTGACAGGACATGGCAGTCAATGATTCTGAGTCAAAAGTTAAGGGGATGAATCTAGTGAAGGCAAGTGAGTGTGAGTGTGAGTGTGAGTGTGAGTGTGTGTGCTTGTCTGTGTGCGCATATGTGTGTCCTCAAGCACATGAGTGTGTGTGTGTGTGTGTGTGCGCACGCTTGGGAGTGTGCGTGTGAAAATCTGCTGATTTCTCAATATTTAATGGCATAAGCATAAAAATTTGAGGCAAGAAACTTGGACTTAATGTCATTAAGAGCTCTTCCTGTGACGTAAGAGATGTCCCTGTGTTTCCAGTGTATTAGGACACAGAAATGGTTGTGTGTCCTACTTTATCATGACCAGGGACATTGGAAAGGGTGAATGTTAGGAAAAGTTCCCATTTCCTGAGGGAAAAGCAAGAATGGCGATGGAAGACACATGCTCAGGGGCCGTGTCACTAGTCTGTCAGTGTGCTCAGGGGCCGTGTCACTAGTCTGTCAGTGTGCTCAGGGGCCGTGTCACTAGTCTGTCAGTGTGCACAGGGGCCGTGTCACTAGTCTGTCAGTGTGCACAGGGGCTGTGTTACTAGTCTGTTAATATTTTTACAGACTTTAAAGGGTATGGCATGTTTTGCTGTTCACTACTGCACAAGGGCAAAATCTTCTAGCTTGTGTAAACTCCAACTCCATACTGTATTTTGAGGAAAAAAAAAAAAAAGACTTATGAGAAAAAGGTGGCTCACAGAATTTCCTTGACCCCGTTGTCTGTCTCTCTGTTGGGACAGCTATTTCCCATGCCTCCTTCCAAACAGGACATTGACTGTGTTCAGTTACTCATCCATCCCCTCCCTCAGGGAAAGCAGGTTGACTCCAGCTACAGTCATGCTCGGCTGTTTATTTCCTAGTGTGTGATCCTAGAACCTCTTCGGTTCTGTCAGTTACCATGGCCCGGGTTTGGAGGCAACTCAGTAATGAACAGAGCTGTTTGCTGCTCTTCTGAACATAGGACATCTTCCCACAGCTGCTTTTGGTCCACAGTCATCCTGGGGAGTTTAAGTTAAGGTTGACTGGCACCCAGGATGATGAAGCAGAAATCACAAAAAACAAACAAACAAACAAAACCTAGACTTTTATACTTACCATGAAAATTATTTGCTCTGATTCTAGAATTGCTCCTATGTGGCAGAAATAATTTTTGTTGTTGCTATTTAAAACTTTTTTGTTTGTTTGTTTTTGTTTTTTTCGAGACAGGGTTTCTCTGTGTAGCCCTGGCTGTTCTGGAACTCACTCTGTAGACCAGGCTGGCCTTGAACTCAGAAATCCGCCTGCCTCTGCCTCCCAAATGCTAGGATTAAAGACGTGCGCCACCACTGCCCGGCCTACTTAAAACATTTTAAGTTGGCTTTTTTTTTCTTCTGTTGGCTTTTTCTTTTACAACAGAAGCCTCTAAACTGATTCAGAGGTTAAAGAGCTAAGATCCAAGTTAATGTACAATCCAAGTCTTGTATTGATTACTTTTTGTTAGATAACAAAACCAGCCTCCAAAGCAGCATAAATATTTCCTATGTATTTGCAGACTTCCACTGATCCAGCTGGGTCAGACTGACCTCAGCTTGGCTTGTGAGTAGAGCCACCATTTGATTGGCCCTGCTCAGCATCTGGGAGTTGACTCTGTTCTGCCTGTTCATCTTCCTCCTGGTTCCAGCAGGTCAACACACACATACCCTTCTCAAAGCAACTATAGAAGTGTAGAGAGCAAACTGATACTCAAAATCACGACCTTGTTATTTGCAGCATAGCTGCTGATATCTCATTGACCAAAGCAAGTCACAGGGGTTGAGCCCAGCATCAAGGGTTAGAATAGGCCGCTACAAAATTACATGGCAGATTTAAGAAGAATCGAAGCTACTTTGCAGTGTGTAATATGCTGTAAAAATGTTTAGGATGTGGCCACTGTTGCATGTCATTTGAAATTTAAATAATTATGAGACAACTATATAAAAGCCCAGTTGAAAGTAAACTATGTGTGTGTGTTCATGCGCCACATATGTCAGAGGTTAGAACTGGGTGTCTTCCTCTGTTACTTGCTACTTTATTTATTTATTTAGAGATAAGATCATTCACTGAACCTGGAGCTTGCTAATTTGGCTAAGCTAGCTGACCAGTCAGCTGGAATTTGTTTGACAGTTCCTCCCCCCAGCACAGGGTTTACCCCCCACTGAATTCGGCTCTCACATGGGTGCTGAAGACTGACTTATCCAGGTTCTCATGCTTTCACAGTGCCCTGGTCTTTTGGAGAGAGAGGGAGTTCTTTTTTGGTTTGTTTTTGTTTTTGTTTTTGTTTTTGTTTTTGTTTTTGTCAACTTGACACAATCTAGAGCTAACAACAGAGAAGAGGAAACCACAACTGAACCAATGCCTTTGTCCCAGTGGCTGGTTTTGTGTCAACCTGACATAAGCTGGAGACATCGGAGAGGAAGGAGCCTCACTGAGGAAATCTCTCCATGTAAGGCATTTCCGAAGTGACCAGTGGGGGGGGGGTCCCAACCCATTGTGAGTGGGGCCACCCCTGGACGGGTAGTCCTGACTTCTGTAAGAAAGCAGGCTGAGCAAGCCATAGGAAACAAGCTGAGCAGCACCCCTCCCTGGCCTCTGCATGAGCTCCGGCACAAGGTTCCAGCTTTGAGTTCCTGCTCTGACTTCCCTCAGTGATGAACTAAGACCATGAAGTATAAGCTAAATAAACCTTTTCCTCCCCAAGTGGTTTTTTGCCTATAGGGTTTTATCGCAGCAATAGAAACCTAACTGACATATTGACAGGCATTTTGCTAATTAAGTTATCTCCCCAGCCCCATAAACCAAAAACTGTTAACCATCTGATTTTATGGAAAAATACGATGTGTCAGATCTATACAATTCCAGGATGACAAGACCACATGTCCCCAATACCATATGAAACCGAAGTATTGGTGGTCAAGACGTCCCCTGAGCTTGATTCCTGGAACCCATGGGGGAGGGGGAGAACTGACTCCCCAGCACTGTCCTCCGACCTGTGTGCCTGCACTCCGGTGCAGCCTGAGCACAGGCATGCACACACAGACTATAAAACGCAGTGTATTGTATACAACTCTTCACGTTCCTAAACACGTCCTGAAATAAGGAAACACGAGTAGTGCTGCCTCATTCTCTTCTGCACTGTTGTCAGAAGAACATCGTATTTATATTAAAGCTACAGCTTTAACCTCAGCACAGGTATGCAAGACCTGTAAACATCAGGGAAGGCTTTGGGTCCTTTAGAAATTCAATTTCCTAAGATAAAGCTCCTGAGCCACTCACCTGATGATGCAAAACAGGTTGACATTAGCATTGTACAGTGAAAAATCAATAAAAACAGCCCTGGTCCCTCTGCTAATCCAGTCGTTCAGTCGGAGGTCAGCAAATTTGGCTTTGGTTTCAGATTTCGATTTTGATAATGTGACTATATATCCTCCATCTCGGTAAACGCCGACAAACCCCCAGTGCCATGGGGCGGTCCGGGAAGAAGCCGAGTGTGTCCATCTGTGGGGCATCAAAGAAATAAGGGAGATGAGAAAGCATCCCAAGAATTTAAGGTAACCTTCCATTCAAACAGTTGAAATAGAAAGCTAAAAAGTAGCCTAGACATTGAGTTGGTCTGTTACAAGGGCCAACACCCAGCATGTTTTGCTTGTCCTGGGCAATGGACTCATCCAATGGTTTTGTAGTACACTTGTGGTACAGGTGTGTCTGCATTCACACAGACACACACACACACACATAGATACACAGACAGTTAGGCACGCACAGACACACATACACACATGCACACACATACATCTCATTTAATTTTTTTCAAAAAAATGTTTAAAATTTCATTTCTCCATCTTTCTGACTTTTAACTTATAATAATTACAAGAAAGCCAAAAGAAGAATACCTCCAATCTCCGTATTCAGTTTCCTCCAAACATATCTGACAGGTGTGTCATTACATTTATGAATTTATAACCTTTATAAAAATTACATATGGCCTCACAAATGCCCCAAACTCAGCCGGTCTGGGCTATATATGTTATATGTTAAGTATATATGTTATATATACTTAATAATAAAATTTAAGTAAATCCCCCAACTCATACAAAGAATAAGACAACACACATAAAGCAATAATCCTGGAGACTGGGGAGGTTTTTTAAGAAAGGGAATTATAGGCTAATGATCAAAAGCAATCAGGTATAGCTGAAAGGCTAAGAATAGAAGCTTAAATGTACAAGACATGGCAGAAGAGAGCTACATAATAGACCACAGGCCGGGCAGGAAACACACAGGACTGTAAAGTCACACCACGAGGAGGAGGTTATTGAGAAACAGAGCACATAGTTACAAAGGAAGTAACTAAAAGAACAAAGCACGGCTGTTTCTAGGGAGCATGATGAATAGAAAACATTTGAATAACTGTAATAAATAGTGCGCGTGCGCACACCCACACACCCACACCCACACACACACACACACACACACACACACACACACACACACGTGCGCGCACATGCATGCACACAGACTGATGTCCCCCAACCTGTATCCACCATTAACTATTCATTTCACATACCACATTGGCACCCACTCCCCCATCAAACAGGGCGGCTCTTATATTGTAAGTGCTGCCGTTGTCAGGCCTTCTTCCCATACTATTTACAGGAAGAACCACTCACCACACCTCCCAGCTTATTGTAGATGGAAGACAAGACATTTTTTAAAAAATAATTTTGTAAAGATACAAAGGAAGTTGCTAGAAAAAGCTACTAATTGCATATTGCTTACTCTGGATGGCGTTTGAGACCAAAATCAGAGAAATCTTCGTTTTCCGCTGTGTACTTGTTGTAGCAGTCACTGACCAGTGACTGGAAAGCTGGGTAGACCTGGCAAGTGTTGTTTCGGACTCTCAGCTGCCGCACTCTGGGGACTCCGAGAAGAATGTTCTCGTAGTAGATGCGGCTGCTGTTCTTCACATTGTAGAGCCGTTTATTACTGTACCATGAGTCCCAGTACAAGCCTTCCAGGAGGGGTCCTTCCATGAACTTCAGAGAAAGGTAAGGGTCATGGGGAACAAAACCTTCCTGACAACAGAAGCTGTATTAACACACGTGACCCTGAGTGTAAGTACTGATCAAGATGAAGGCCCTGTTGGCTGCTACTCCTCGCTTTGTCCCTGTCCTATTCTAAGTGATCCCAAGCCCAGGACTCGATGTCCCCAAGTCTTCTCTTTGCCACCAGTCACACAGCAAGTTAAAAGAGAAAGGATAACCTGTACTTCTCATTTCCTACGAGGCCAGTAACTTAGGACCACTTGGATCTTATCTTATATTTGACCTCTTTGTTACTAAACTTTTCTCGTCACTGTGACAGAATACCAGCCGAAACACCTTAAGGGAGGAAAGATTTCAGTTACATTTCAGTCTGCCTTAGTAGGACCAACATGGCGGCTAGGAGAGCCATGGCCCTGCAGCGGGGCGAATGGAGAGCCATGGCCCCGCAGCGGGCGAATGTGCTGCTCGCTTTCTCCTCTTATTCCATCCCCCCAGAGTCTGTAGATGATGCCGCAGCGTTCAGGGTAGGTCTTCACGGTAGTGAACCTAACTGCCAACCTAACTGCTACTCTGTGTACCTAAGTTAGCCACCATCTCCGCCCACTGTCTCTCAAGTAAATTTCAGCTTCCCAGTCTGACAATTGTGCTGAGACCTCTGTCCACTCATTTCTACTTCATCTTCTCTATGCTCACATCCAAAATTCAGTTCCGCATGAATGCACACAGCATGTATGTACTCTATTCTTAAAATACATTTCTTTTCTTTTCTTCTTCTTTTTTTTTTTTTTTTTTTTTTTTTTTTTTTTTGTTGAGACAGGGTTTCTCTGTGTAGCCCTGGCTGTCCTGGAACTCCCTCTGTAGACCAGGCTGGCCTCAATCTCAGATATCTGCCTGTCTCTGCCTGTTGAGTGCTGGGATTAAAGGCGTGCGCCACCACTGCCTGGTGGATACTTTTTCTTTATTGACCCTTTAAAATGGATCCACACTGCCATCACTTCTGGAGAGCCTCCCTCATGGTCTCATCTTTTACATCCATGTTTGTGACATGAGAGACCAGCAGCTGCTTCTCGTTAGTAACTCTTCCTAAAGGAACCTCTCTCATGGGGTTAAGTTATATTACACATTGCTTTTTCTTTTCTATATACTACCTATTACTGTGACACACAGTATAGGGTTGCATACATAAATTTTAAATATCTATTCTGGGAAATGAACAATTTGTAAGACTGTCCCTCATGTGAACTTTATTTACACAATCATGGCCGGCTTCAGTACTCATAGAACAAATCTTGTGTTTCTAAGGGAAATGGGAATATTTGGAAAAGTAACAAAAAACTGAAGTTATATTGTGAACATAAAGATTCAGAATAGATACTATTGGTTGACTTTCTAATAAAAATAACACTCACTTTTACTAATTCCTTTAATAAATCTTTCCTGAGCATTTTCTGTGTGTGGCAAGGTTTATGGACTATCTGTGAATTTTTTTCTTTTTTTTTTTTTTGCCCCAGAGCTGGGGCTCAAACCCAGGGCTTTTAACTTACTAGGCAAGCACTGTAGCACAACCTAGCCCAGCCACTGGCTAATGGGCTATCTAAGGCTACTTCATCAGGTCACACACCTTACCTTCCAAAACTCAGCTATGCTGCAAATGGATCTAAAGCTGCTTCTTTCATCATCAGGTAGAGAAGTGTCCACAAATAGAGATGACATGACTTTGTTTAAGTAGTACATATGTGGATTGACCATCCCAAAAGTCACTGAGGAGAACAATTTGTTTACAATTTGTAACTTAAAATTCCACTTTAGCAGTGTTCAAAAACATTAATTTCCCAGCTTTAAAAAAACGGCATTATCGAAGTATTTTTAGATTTATCTCTTGTGTGTGTGGGGGGTGTGCGTCTGCACATGTATGCATGAATGCACACGTGTCATGGTACAAACGTGGAGGTCAAAGGGCAGTTTGTGGGAGCTCCTTCTCTCCTTTCCTTCTGTGGGTCCCAGGGATCAAACTTGGCCGTCAGGTTGGGCAGCAAGCTCCTTCATCTGCTGAGCCCTCTTGGCAGCCCTGTTGCATCTAAGCACTAAAGCCACAAATATACAAAGTATGGAAAAGTTTCCTTCAGCCCTTGTACTAAAGCTAGATATGAATTCTTCAGGTTTTTTGTGTATATATTTAATATTCTCTTTAAAATCTGAAGTGAAGTTAGGGCTGGTGAGACGACTCAGCATTCAACTTGCCATGCAACAGAGCAAGAAAAAAGGGGGAGAGAAGCACACAGACTCGTTCTGACCATGCGTTTATGTGGCTCCCTCCATCATACACAAATACACAGATAATCTATTTTTTAACTGGGGTCATGTCATATCCAGGATTCTGTTTGTGTTTTCTCTACATTAATAGACAATATCATATAGTGAGTTGAGACTATGGACCTTGAATTCAGCCAGAGAAGGGTTATAGATCTCATCATAAGGGCAATATCTCTTACTGCATGACTGTGCCATATTTTTGGAACGTGTGTGCGTGTGTGTGTGTGTGCGTGTGTGTGTGTGTGTGTGTGTGTGTGTGTGTACACGCCCGTGCGCCCGCGTGCATACGTATGCATATGGTTTCGTTTTTGAAACAGGATCTTTCATTAACTTTCAAGGTAGGCTAGGCTGCCTGGACAGCAAGCCCCAGGGGGCTGCCTGTTCTCCCTCCCCAGGCCTGGGATGACAGGCGTCACCACGCTCTGTTTTTCTCCATGGATTCTGGGGCTCAAACTCTGGTTTTCATGTTTGTGTGAAAAAACACTTCACAGACTGAGTTGTTTTTTGTTTTTTTTGTTTTTTTTTTTTTTTCAGCCAAACATGTGAAACATTTAAACCCATGCTCTGGAACATAGTAAAATTGTTTTTAGAAATTAATTAGTATTTCTTTCTCTCCTTTTATAAACTATTTTTCCCCCAGAACTCCCCAGTTAAATAAAAAACAAAAACTATTGTGGGGCCAGCAAGATAGATCAGAAGGAAAAGACTTAAATCATCAAGTCTGACTACCTGAGATGCCCATGATGAAGTTGGGAACCAAGCTGTCCCCGACCACCACCATCTGCGTGGCACATGCCCACACACATGAGCAGAGCAAATAAATGACTGCCATTCTTTAACAGTTGCGTTTATATCATTGCATATTTTTAAAAAATTTTTATTTCATGTGCATTGGTGGCCTGCCTGCATGTCTGTCTGTGTGAGAGTGTCAGAAGCCCTGGAACTAGAGTTACAAAGACAGATGTGAGCTGCCATGTAGGGGGTTAGGAATCGAACCCTGGTCCTCTGGGAGAGCAGTCAGTGTTCTTAACCGCGGAGCCATCTCTCCAACACCGTCACTGCATATTTTAACAGTAGTTAATAAGTCCCTTTACGCTGGGCAGTGGTGGCACACACCTTTAATCCCAGCACTTGGGAGGCAGAGGCAGGCGGATTTCTAAGTTCAAGGCCAGTCTGGTCTACAGAGTGAGTTCCAGGACAGCTAGGGCTACACAGAGAAACCCTGTCTCGAAAAAAACAAAACAAAACAAAACAAAAAAGGGTGTAAAAATAAGTCCCCTTACTGTAGACATAGGTTGTTTTCTTTGTTATAAGTATTCAAAAATCTCTAGTGGAATTATAAATAATCTTTTGGCTCACATTTTCTACTATCTAAAATGCTTGGTAATGAGCACTCGTTAGTATTATCTCTAGAACTAAGCTTTTTATAAACCAGCCTAGGATACCTTATCAAGCTGGCTACAGCTGTCTTTTATCTCGGACACCTACCCCTGCAATACCAATTGACTGTAATTGGTATACAGCTGCACTTCGGAGAAGAGAGAGATCCTGTATGGTAACTTCTAGCTACACACATTGGGCAGTTAAAATATAAAACATTAACAAGCTTTTTACAAGCTAAGTCGATGCCGTGGACCCACTGGAAGGAGTGGGAAGCATAGACTGAGCCAGCCTCTCTGCCCTCGTCAAACATTTGCATTTATTTACTCAACACAAATGTACTTTATTACTGACTGTACAGTAGTTTACTGAAAAACATGAAGCTTGGGGCCATCCCCAAACTTTATGTTGTCTCCCATCTGTACTTTTTAATTCTGGAACCAAACTAATATATCTCTATGGCTCTGAAACAAATTAATCCAATTGTCAACCCAGGGGATGTTTTAAATAGTCTCAAATTAAAATTATAATAATCATATTCAGCCGGTGTTGACATTGGAAGCTTTCTATTACATCTGTGGCCTAGTTTTGCCCCTTAAAAATTGGAAATTGAGTCAACCATAAGATAATGATCTCCGAAATTTGTCATAGCAATCTCTAAAATTTGTCCATTTTTTTGGGTTTTAACTATTAGTTCAACCAGCATTCTTACCTACACCTGGGTACTTACATATGCATAGATTTATTAAAAAAATAAAGTAGAGTAACAATTCCTCAAGTGTGGTGTTAACCTCCGCTTCCCTTCTGTAATGCAGGTCATGTTTTGAAGTCCCTGTGAGATGTAAAACACGAATTTTCTTCATATTACTGGGTAACTATAACGTATAATATGTAACTAAGATGGTAAAAAAAAAAAAAAAAACACCACTAGTTTTAGTGGCTTCTGGCTCCAGATGTAGCGGTCAAGGGCGTGACTCTCTCATGCGACCCACACCCATGGAGGTGACAGCCTAGCAAGAGGAGTCTTCTCTCCTTGGGATTTCACTTCGGTGACAACGCTGGCAACCATCCCAGGAGTGCAGATATGAGGTCAGAGCTCCTTCCTGGGTACCTGGAGTTGCCAATGGGTCCTGGGTTACCTATCCTCTAAGCGTACCCACCCTCACCTCCTCGGTACCACCAAGTCGCCTCGGCCATCGCAGACAGGACCACACGGTCGGTTCCGCTCTGCCCGTTCCACGCTAGTCCTGGCCCCGCGCCTGCGCAGTAGTGCCGCAGTGCGCTAACCGGGCAACTGCGCCCACCCTGCGTGCGCGGGTTCCTGGGCAGAAGGCTAGTGAGCCTGCGCGGACAAGGCGCCGCCTAGGGTAGCGCTTCACCTCCTGGGAGTTGTGCAGCTGGAGGTTTATTTACAGCTCACTTTTCTGGATGCAAAAAGAAAATAAGTGTCACCACCTTCAGTATTAACATGAGTGGCCAAATACGTTGTCAGCCCTCCCTTTTGTTTTATTGTTGACTTAATAGAAAGAACTAACAGTAACACACACACACACACACACACACACACACACACACACACACACACACACACCGTTGATGTTCATGGCGGCCCAATTCTTGTCATTCAAGACTTTAGGAAATGAACACCTGGAGGGTCCGGACTTACAGGACAACATTGTCCTATATGTGGAGCCCCAGCCTCAAAAACCAAACTCACTGAGCTCTAGCTATAAATCTTCAGTGTTCTCACAATTCACTTATTAAATACATGCACGTGCGGATTCAAAAACATGTCCATACCTAGATGTCCAGATATGGTTGTTTATGCATGATATGATCTGGCAGGTTGCAAATTAAAATTTCAACAGCCTGCAATGAGATGTAAAGTGATCAGGAGGTGGGGCATGAGAAGGTGACACTTGAGAACAAAACGGAGAAATGTAAAGTATACATCGTGCATCAGCAGTCTCTAGGGGAACATTAGGGATAGAATTGACCTAATATAAAACGGAATATTTTAGAGTGGCTTACAGGCTGTGGTCCAGCTCACTTCAACAATGGCTGTCTCCCAATGTCCGAAATCAGCAGTTGTTCAGTCCGCTAGGCTGGATGTTTCATTTACTCTTCAGTATGTCGGAATCCCAAAGATGTAGACTCTAATGCCCGGGAAGCGAGAGCAAGGGCGGCAAACACCAACGTTCTCATTACATAGGCAGCCGTGAGAAGGCGTGGCCCCGATTTAAGGTGGGTCTTTGGATTTCAAATAATCCAATTAACTAAAAATCCTGCACAGTTGTGCCTATCAACTTGGGTTTTTTAGTTAACTCCAGATGTTGCCGACAACCAAGAATACCCATCACGTATCATAAACACCTTGTCTAGCAATTATATATTTACGTGATCTGCCTGCGTTGTTTCAAGAGACATGCTGGAGATTTCCCACTGGGCACGTGACCACTTTTGTTTTATGCTATGGTTGTACGATCATACCTCAGAATTTAACTGTCTTCTTAAAGGCTTGTTGACTGGCTCACTCTTTTGACATTATGAGTTGTATTGTTAGGAAACTCTTGTGTGTGTTTTCTGCCTTCAGCATGGTGTATCTCAATTCCACCATTTGCTTTTCTTCTGTCAGCCCCAAAGTATCAGAGGTTTTCCCTTATTTCCAATGAGACAGGTCACCCCCCCCCAAAGATGTTGAATACTGAAGGGGCAAGAGAGGGAAGGAGCCCCTCAGGCTGGAGTCTAGTCTGTCCTTCTTGTTGACTGAGAACTTCAAAACAGTTACAAAAGCCAGTATTCCCCGAAGAGATCATCTATGTTTTCCTATTGAAATCTCAAATAACAATATTAAAGCAATGGAAGGGCCAGGTGTCGTGATTCACTTCTGTAATCCCAGTGCTAGGACCCTGGGGTTCAATAGCCAGACAGCCTAGCATGCTGTGAGCTCCAGGCCAATGGGAGATCCTGTCTTAACAAACAAGAGAGATGGTTCCTGAGGACTTGCACTTGAGGTTGTCCCCTGGCCCCCACATGCACTGACACACACATTTCATGTTCTTTCTCACACACATGTGCACCTACATGAACACAAACATACACACACACACACAAAATCTGATTTGCTAAGGCCCAATGTTTATGACCTAGAGTTTTACCATATTAGCACTCATCCCTAAATCTGTCTTTCAGAACTGTCAAACACACTGCCCAATCTGTCCCTAAAACTGTCTAGTTTCAGAAACCATAAATCAACTCAAAAAGAGGGGAGTGGTTAAGAATGGTACGGGTGTAGTAGCACATGCCTGTATATCTCGGCACTTGGGAGGCTGAGGCAGGAGGATTGTGAATTTGAGGCCACCCAGAACTACACTGTGAGACAGAGAGGCTATTAGATTAAATATTATGTAATTTCAAGGTGGCTTAAACATTTTTCTCTGCTATTATTTAAGTGTAATGTGCATCTGTCTTTTCCTCTCTCCCTCTCCCTCCCCCTCCCCTCTCTCTTCTCTTACTTTTCAGTATTCATTTTCCCTGGTTAACAGGAAGCCCCTTATCCTTCCATAGTCCCTCTGGGTTTGAGTCCTCACACCCAGACCCTTCATCCTCCATTCCCAGCCCCAAGATCAGGCAGACATCGAAGCCAGGCTGCAAAAGACTGAATGTTGGGTTATTTTTTGGATTTACAGAGAAAGGAACGTTTTTTGCTTTTTTGCTAGGCTTGTTTGACAGAAACATGGGCTGGGGGATTCTGGTACCCTTCTTTTTTTTTTTCCTTTTTTTTTTTTTTTTTCTGAGACATGGTTTCTCTGTGTAGCTCTGGCTGTCCTGGAACTCACTCCGTAGACCAAGCTGACCTCGAACTCAGAAATCTGCCTGCCTCTGCCTCCCGAGTGCTGGGATTAAAGGCGTGCGCCACCACTGCCCGGCGATTCTGGTACCTTCTCTGCTACATTCAAAACAGCCTTCAGGGGTAACGGAGCCAAACACTGAAGCAAGAGAAAGAAAGATGAGAAACCAGTTTTGGTGTGTGTGTGTGTGTGTGTGTGTGTGTGTGTGTGTACACGTGCACGCGTGCGCATGCATGAGACGGTCAGAGAACAATCTTGGATGTCATCCTCCGGAATGGTATCCACCTTCTTTGAGGCAGAATCTCTCATCTGGCTGGAGCTCAACCAATTAAGCTAGACTGACTTGGCAGCAAACCTCAGGGATCTTCCTGCCTCAGCCTCCCTAGCTCAAGGATTAAACGTGTGCACCATGTTTGCTATCCTTACAAGGACTCTGAGGATTAAATTGGAGCCCTAATATTCACAAGACAAGCATTTTACTGAGTGGGCTATCACCCTTGGCCAATTTCTGATCATATAGTTTGATCCCTGAAACTTAGCTGAGACCTGACCTGTATACAATCCTTGACTTTTTAGTCGTTTCAGTAGATCCATTTCCTTTGTCGGGTTTGGCATTCTTTTTTAGTGACTAGTGTGATCTGACTGAGACTCAGAGTCGAGGAAGTGTGCTACTTAGGAATTTGAGGCTGAGTCCCAGCACTTGGGAGGCAGAGGCAGTTGGAGCTCTGTGAGTTGCAGGCTAGACTGGTCTACAGAGAGAGTTTCTGGACAATTAGGGCTACACAGAGAAACCCTGTTTAAAACAAACAAACAAACAAACAAACAAAGAATTGTGGGCACATCACTGCTGTTTGGAGGGGTTTGCCTTCCTGGGTCTGTGGGTTGAAAACTAGGTCCTCAGGTGGTAGGAGCTGGTACGGAAACTTTAAGAGGTAGGGCCTAGTGAGAAGTTCTTGGCTAGCTGGGGACATGCCCTCAAAAGGATTAAAGTGTTCCTCACAACTTCTTGATATTCTTCCAAAAATTGTTGTAAACTCCAAGCCTGCCCCACACAGTTGTATCGCTGCCAGTCTGGTGATGTGTCGCTTGCTCCCTCCCTCATTCCAGCTTATGTTTACATTTATTATTTGTGTGTGTGAGTGTGTGTGTGTATGAGTGTGTGTGTGTGTGAGTATGAGTGTGTGTGTGTGCACGTGCACATGTGTATATACCTGTATGTTTTGGCATGCATGCCATGGCACACATGTGGTCAGAGGACAGCCCATGGGTGTTGGTTCTTTCCTCCACAATGTGGGTTCTGGTAATGAAACTCAGGTTGTCACTTTGGGCTGCAATCACCCTTAACCATTATGCTATTTTGCTGGCCCCTTCTCTCTGAATTTTGCCATCCATCATGAGTGATGCTTGAAAAGAGCCCTTACCAGAGCTAAGCCGATGCCAGCACTATGCTGTACCCGTTAGCTTTCAAAACCGTGGAAAAGAAAATCTTATTTATCTAGAACTTGCATTGGTGTTTTGTCATATTGATAAAAAGGCATAGCTGTGTAATTTTTTAAAAAGTCAAGACATGATTAGCAGGAGCAGAGCCGCAGTACAAACCTCAGACAGAAGCCAACATTTAGACCATTTTGACACTGTTCTAGACAAGGGTGACATTCAAAGCTTGGAAATGCTCCCACTTACAATAATAAAATCAACACATTATAGATGAGATAGGATCTCTGCAGAGATCTGTCTCATAGATCCAAGCAGAAAGAGCTCAGCTGGCTAACCACGAGTCAGTAAGAAAAGCAACGAGTCGATAAAGTGCAGCGGGAAAGGCCTGAGAGTCCTAAGATGCAGGATGTGGAACTGCTCTATGTCCCATAGACTGGAGACACATTGAGCAGACAACTTGACCATTTGTCTGCTTGGCTACACCTCTGTGTAATGACCTTATACATTCAAATCTCTCAAGCTACACCATTCCAACTCAATACTCTTTAAGCAAACTGGAGGTTGCAATTTTACAACTCGTGTTAGCACAACTAAGCAATGGTCCTGTAATGAAAGAGTCCAAATCAAAATGCGCACAGAGAGCAGAATGTCAAACTGCAGGCTAGGTGCAAACACTGGGTCCAGATGCTGCTGAGTGGATTCAGAACAGATATAGAACTAGAAGAGACAGTTTTGGATGAGGAGACTACAGTTTCCAAGCCAGAGACAGTAATGAAAGATCAAATTGGAAATGAAGAAGAAGACTTGGGCAACTGTTCTAATCAAACTGGGAAGGTCTGTGGAAATGCAAGGAACTGGCTTTCAGGCAGGGAGTCAGGTGGATGGGAGCAGGATACACTGTCTTGGTTCTTTCTATTTGCATGGTAGAAGGATTGCTGTTAGCTGGGGTTCGAATGCTTATTTTCATTACTGTCACCAATGCCCTAAAGCTTTTTGGTTTTTTTCTTACACTTTAAAAGTATGAATAGCCACAAAGAAAGTAAATACATTAAACTTTATCTCCCATTCAGCAGTCTAATAAAAAACTCCTTTTTAAAGCCGAAACAAACACCTTCTAACTTACTACTTAAAATAGTCTCATTGTTTTTAGAAGTGAATGACTCTCTAGAAGTTAATTTTCCTAACTCTGCATATGAAAATTAATACAAATCAATGAAAGACTTTCCCAGAACAAATAACGCAGGCAAAGTATATGCATAGTCCAAGTCACAATTATTACTACACAGAATTTATAATTTTAAACATTTGCTCACAAATCCCATTATAGCCATGACATCGGGGTTATGTAAGCCACAAGACGACAGCTCCCAAAATTCTACAAATCTTAAAGTTCTTGTCTAGCTTTTGGATATAATTTCTTCATATATATTTACTTGGGAAAGAGAAACCAATAATGGCCAACGTCGGGCCGCCAGGTCTGAAAAGAGCTCTTAGTTTGGCTCTGTTTCAGTACTTCCATTAAAATATGTTCACCACATTTTCTGCAGAGAAAGCTTGCAGTGCTTGAGCTTGGAGAAGATGGCACGCATCTCTACCTTAGAGAAGCTGTCCACTCAGCCAGAACCCTGTAATTAGAAAACTGCCCCCGAAGCTATGCAAAAACATATGCAGGCTTTCACAAATCCAGAGCTCCACGTGCAAAGCGCCAGCCCCTCTGTATAGGTGCTATGCGCTAATGAATTCCTGAGTCATTGCTCATTTCCCTCTTCTTGCTTATATCCTCTGGCTTGCTTGTCTCACCTCTCTTTCCTTTCCCTTCGAGCCCCATCCCCTTACGCCTAGACCTGGCAGAAATTGGAAGAGGTAACTCACATTAAGTATGTTTGGAAAAGCCATATGGAAACCTACTATTTTATAAACTTCATATAAAAGTGTATGTGTGTGTTATATAATATATGCTTATATATACTTAAAATGCATGCTTACTGTTTGGAGTGACCCTACACCGGGGGGGGGGGGTAATGCTCCACTTCCAAGCCACAGTTTGCACCAGGGTGCGACATCTTCCTTTATAGAGCAACAGCAGAGGCTATAGCCATTGCTCTTAGCTGCCCACAAGAGTTTGTTGGGAAGACCCTATTGCTGAAGACATGCTTTCATCACAGGTCATGAACAATCAGGCTGGTCCTGACAGGGAAGCCTCCTCCTAGATGGCTAGTTTTCACGGTGCTGGAAGGTTCTATGTAGGCTGTTAGGGGAGAAACGTTATCAAGAGTCTTACTCAGCTGTGAATCCTGCAGGGTACAATTAAGGACTGACCTGGCAAGATATGCCCATGGGTACACTAGTGGCATGCATGTTATGGAGTTGACTAACTGCTTTCTACCGGTGGAAATGCATGCCTGGTGCTGTAAATCTGGCCATGAACTCATGGCTGGGGCGTGCATAGACAGCAGGGATAAACCTACTACTTTATTTTGTCAAATGGACATAATACCAAACTGCCTTCTACACAGGTCTCTGTGTCTACAATTAGTATAGCACTTAGCCCTCATCAGAGAAGCTTCTTTGTGCAGTAGATGCTGATTAATTCAGGAACTCATAACTGGTTAAAGTACAAAGAATAAGTATCCGTGGAGCCTTAGTTCTCAGCCATAAATGGGACATTTATAATACACCCACATTCCCAAAAGGTTTAGGGAACGTCTGAGAAGAGGGCTCGGAAAGTCTGTAAGAGATTGGAGTGGGGGTTGGGATGACACAATGCCTTCTGGACATATGGGACCCACATACTCATGAGCTCACAGAGGCTGTGGCTGCCTGCACAGGACCTTGCTAAGATCAAGCCTGTCAGCATTCAGGGATGGATGGGGCAGGAGCTCATGAACACCCCAAGGCGAGGAGCTATTGACAGTTGATGGCTGCTAGGACAGGGAAAACCAGTTTACTTTAAGGGCGTTTCTCTTTGTAGGCTGACTACACTCTAGTGGCCGCCCCACACCCACACATATATGCACAACACAAATAGAACCCAGTGGGTTATAAAAAACAAAACCAGTACCAGAGGATGTGAAGTTGGAAAGGAGGGGCAAGGCGGTGGTTAACCTAGGAGGGGTTAGGAGGGGAAGTGGGAATGAATATGGCCAGAGTGCATTGTACGTACACAAATACAATTATCAGAGGATCGACAAAAACATATTAAAAATAACAGAAGTGTTAGCAATCTAGTGTGAATTCTTGCATACTTTCTCCATGTTCTTTGAAAAAATATCTTATTTACTTAGAAAAATCATCTTATTTACTTAATGTGTGTGTTTCCCTGAATCCATGTGTGTGTGTGTGTGTGTGTGTGTGTGTGTACTGTATGTGTGCCTGGTGCCCATGGAGGTCAGAAAAGGGAATTGATCCTGAACCCAAGTTTCGGATGGTTGTGAGCCACCATGTGGGTGCTAGGAATAAAACTCAGGTCCTCTGCAAGAGCAGCAAGTGCTTTTAACCACTGGGCTATCTCTCCAGCTCTTTCATATTCTTTTTAAGATTAATACATTTTTGAAATTAAATATAATCACATCATTTTCCCCCATTCACTTTCCTTCCCCAAACCCTTCCCAAGTACCTTCCCTTGCTCTTTCAAATTCATGTCTTCTTTTTCTGTAATTATTGTTGCATATATTTTTTTTTCTCGGCCCATATATTTCTTGTATGAATATAATTTCAGACCACTTGGTATTAGATAGCAAAAGGGGCGGGTTGCTCTCCTCTGGGGAGGACTATTTTTCCCGCTCTCAGCATTTCTTAATTGCTTGTAGCTTTCTTTCTAGGGTTGGGATCCTGTCAGATTTCCCTCTTCCGAGTTGGTATGTTTATCAGAGTTGTCCTTGCTCAGGTCTCATGAAAGTGCCATGTGGTTGAGATTTCATGGATGTGGTTTCCTTGACATTTCTAGAATACAAAATCTCACACAACTGACTTGCTGTTCCTCTGGCCTTTATAATCTTTCCACTCCCTCTTCCCTGAGCCTTAGGTGCAAGTGTTGTGTTGTAGATCTATCAGTTGTGGCTGGAAACCGTGCAATCGCGTTTTCTCAGTATCCTGATCAGTTGTGGTTTTCTGTGATGGTCTGTTTGTTACAATGAGAAGTTTCCTTGCTGAGGGATGAGAACTAGGGATAAATATTTAGAACGTAGCTAGAAATTATGCTGGTTTAGTAAAGTGACAATTGGAGACTCTCCAAGATCCATGACCTCACTAGCCCAAAGTAGTTGGCTAGATTTCTGGTACCAGGTATGATTTCCCTCCTGTGGAGCAGGTCTCACATCCATTAGAGAGCTGTTGGTTACTGCTAAGGTATGGGTGCTGCTACTGCACCCTCAGGGTGATTGTGACATGCTGGTCGTTGTTGCAGTTCGTAGGTATTGTGATGGATATTCTCAGTTGTCAACTTGACTCCGTCTGGAATGAACCACAATCCCGAAATGGAGGGCACACCTGTGATCCAGACCTTGAGAAAGACACAGACTTTTGATCTGCATTTTGAGGCATAATGGCCACAAAAAGCTTAGGCCCAGGAAAGGTGGTCCATGCCTTTAATCCCAGGAGACAGAGGCAAGCAGATATCTGAGTTCAAGGCCAGCCTGGGACAGAGCAAATTCCTAGTAAAGAACAGCTTAGGTCCAGGTGTCGTGGTATACATCTTTAATCTGGACCATACCTTCTGCTGGAGGCCTACATAAGGACAATGGAGGAAGGAAGGCTTCCTTTTTCTCTGCCTGCTTGCACTTACTTGCCAGAACATCTGTTGGAGCCTACTTCTTCAGGATTCCAGCTTGTACAGAAGGCCAGAAGAAACACCCAGCCTCATGAGATTGAGCAACTACTAGATTCTTGGACTTCCCATTCACAGCTGCCCATTGTTGGGTTAGTTGGACTGCAGACTGTAAATTATCACAATAAATTCCCTTAAAATATAGAGACATTCCATAAGTTCTGTGACTCTGGAAAACCCTGACTAATACAAGTACCATAGGTAAGTAGAACTACTGGTTGCTTCTCTTCCATAGAAGCTCATATGGCACCTTCTGGTTGCATGAAAGATGGTTCTCACAGAAGAAGGTGGCTTCCAGTTTTTATGTACGGGTATTTTACCTGCATGTATGTCTGTGCACCACATGTGGCCTGCAGAGGCCAGAAGAGGATGTAGGATCCTCTGAAACTGGAGTTACAGATAGCTGTGAGGCACATATGGGTCCTGGGAATTGAGTCTACTCCCTTAGAAGAGCACCCAGTGCTTTTAACCATTGAGACATCTCTTCAGCCCCAACTTCGACTCTTTTAAATAAATAGACAAATAGATATGGAGATTTTTATCTTTTTAAAAATGTAATAAAAAGGTTATAGTTTTTCTCTGTATTTCCGTTGCTTGGTAAAAACTTAAATGAGTTTACTTATTCTTTTGGATAGCAGACTGTGGTTTGAATAAGAATGGCCCCCAGAGAGGGTTAGGAGATGTGGCCTTGCTGAAGTAGGCGTGGCCTTGTTGAAGTGGGCGTGGCCTTACTGAAGTGGGTGTGGCCTTGTTGGAGGAAATTTTATTGAGGTTTCAAAAGCCCATGTCAGGCCCAGTCTTTTTCTCTCAGCTACTTGTCCAACACCACAACTGCCTGCCTCTCTATTCCCTGCTGAGCCTGAAACTGTAACCAATCCCCCAATTAAACGCTTTCCTTTGTAAGAGTTGCCTTGGTCATGGCATCTCTTCATAGCACTAGAACATGGATTACAGCACTAATATTGTGTTGCTTAATACTCTATTGGGTAGATGGATCTCACGTTTTTGTTGGACGTGCAGTTGGGTTTAGGTTTTTTTGTTCCTACAAAATGACCATAATGCCTGCTATTAGGTGCCCTTATTTCAAACAATCAGGAGTGAGATTGCTGAGGCCAAGGTATACATATGTTGAACTATAAGGGGCTCCGACAGATACATGACATTCTTCATGGTCTGTATTGGATTCATAACTTCAAATGTCATAAATGAGCATGTTTACTACATGGTCGCCCATTACCACATGTTGAGGTTTGCTTTATGCTGTGTATTGTCATGCTAAATTCTATACCAGAAGGTCTGGACCTACAAGTGACTTCTCATGTTCACAAGCTTCTGCTGTTCAAACCTTGTCCCTTGATTTAAAACTATTGGTTAAATAAAATTGGCTACAACCAATTACTGGAGGACTTAGAGGTGGGTGGGTGTGGAGTGACCTGGTTGGAGAAAGAGATGGGGGAGGAGGAGGAGGAAGGAAAGGAGGGAGAGGAAGTCACCATGAGGGGAGATGGACAGGACAAACAGCAAGTATCTGGGCTACACTGCTGGGGAGGTAGCCAGGCCAGCAGTTAGAAGGGTAGATTAGGGGTAACCCCCCCCCCCCAGTAATTGTGAAAGCCAAATAAACTAAACATAGTCTGAGTCTCATTTATTTGTAAGCTAGTTGGGGATAAGCTTAAATTGGTTGTACTATAACCACCAACTACAGGGGTTAGTATTCTTTTAACTATTGAATTTAGATTTTAAATAAAGATTGCTGGGCTTTTCATCATTATCAGTTCATTTTTATAACTGTACCTTTAATATGCACACAAGGAGTTATGAATAGGGAAGATTAGGAGGAATAGGATCTTGTTGTGTAGCCCAGGCTGGCCTGGGTACTGGGCAGAGACAAGATTTCTTATTATTTAACAGTACATAAGTGTATTGCTCCCAAATTTGATCCTCAGAAGCCATGTGGTAGAAGGAAAAAATGGATTCCTACAAGTGTCTTCTGCCCTCCACACACATACTGCTCCACACCAGCTCTCCCCACAAATAAATGTTGTGGGGGTTTTGTTTTTGTTTTTGTTTTTGTTTTTCCTCTCCAAGTCAGGGTTTCTCTGGGTAGTACTGGCTGTCCTGGAACTTACTCTACAGACCAGGCTAGCCTTGAACTCAGAGCTGACTGCCTCTGCTTTCCAAGTGCTGGGAGTAAACGTGTGTGCCACCACCGCCGTCTGGCTTCACAAGTGAATGAATGTTTTGTCTTTCTAACTTAAAAATAATAATTTCCCAGTTGAGATATTGTTTACCTGTTAGGGCAAAGGAAAGACCTGTGTGGGTCACAAAGATTCAGAGAATGCACACGGTGAGCTCTAAGGTAACACAAACAGCAACTGCATCAGGACTGGAAGAAAAGGAATTCTCTGAAGTGGTTCTCTCTCTCATCATCGAGTAGGTTCCAGGGACTGAGCTCTGGTGGTCAGGCGTGACAGCAAGTCTGACAACCTGCGTTAAATCTGCAGAATCCACATGACAGAGGGAGAGAACTGTCTTCCACAAGCTGTCCTCTGACTTCCACATGCATGCATGCCACTGCAGTGGGCACTCCTGCACATGGACGCACATGCTAATAAATAAATGCAAAGAAAAATTTTAAAGCATGCATCTAAAATTTTGCTTCATAAGAGTTAGTATTTATGGACAATGTGCAAGATAAATAAACAGAGGAAGGCAACACAGACAAGAAACAGAGAGAGACAGACAGACAGACAGAAAAACAAAAGACAGACAGACACGAGAGGCAGAGAGAAGACGCCCCACCTGACTTTCCAGTTCACAGGCCCTTTGCACCGTCTACCTGCAACTGTATCTCAGGATGCTTCAATGGGCTCTTTTCACTGTTGCACGTTTGAGTGGGTTTGGGGTTTTGGCTCCTCATGAGACACTAGGCTGAGGCGGGGCAGGAAGAAGGGCAGCATGATCCTTACTCCATTTCAGGTTTCCTGATAAAAAGCTAAGGCGAGGAAGAGTTAGGGTATGGAGATATGTAGCCCAAATAATTCTCACCAGTCATGTATCATAGGTCCGTGTGTTTGTATGTATGGCCAAGTGTGCACTCACAGGTATCGACACATGCACATGCAGAGGCAGGAGGACTACCTGAAGGGCATTCCTCTGACTTGATGCCCCCACCCGCCTCTGAGGCAGTGTCTCTCACTTGCCTGTAATTCATCAAGTATTCCAAGGCTGGAATTCCTCAACAACCCTCTTGCTACCTTCCACACTAGGATCACAGCGTGCCTCTGCCCCCCCCCCCCATGGATTTTGGATATTAAACTCAGGTCTTCTTGCTTATAGCCCATCATGAAGGGAAGCCAGGGCAGGTACTGAAACACAGACCACAAAGGAATGCTGCTTACTGGTATGTCCTCCATGGCTTGACCAGCCTGATTTCTTATATCACCCAGAACCTGCACAGGGATGGCACTGGTCCATGGGCTGGGCCCTCCTGCATCAACCATTAATCAAGACAACGCCCCCACAGACTTGCTGCAGGCCAATCTGATGGAGACCTTTCTCACTTGAGGTTCCCTCTCTCGAAAGTATGCAAGTCAAACTGTTTTCAAATCTAGCAGCCGTGGTTAATGTAAGATTATCTTCCTCAGATATGGAACAAGAATTCACTGTTTTCAAATCCAGTGGCCATAGTTAATATAAGAGCATCTTCCTCAGATATAGAACAAGAACTCAGCCTAAGGACGTCTTACTTTCAAATTCCATCTCTCAGACAAATTCCCCTCATTCTTAAAATCCCAGCTTTGTGCTCCCCACAAGAGTCATAGACTAGCAAAAACCAGTACCAGGCAGGAGAAACTGCCTTTTGAGTTGTCGATCAGGAGAGTCAGTGAAACTCCCAAAACACAGACTGTTACTGTTGTCCTTGGTTGCCCCCCACAAGGTGAAAGTAGTCCCCAGTGAAGAGAACACCCTTGCACTTTGGACATAGGACTCAGTGGAATCTGACCCAAAGCCTCCTTCCTGATGACTAGCTTTTATATAACACCAGAAAGTGCTGAACAACCTTCCAAAGGAGGAAACCATTCAGCAGTCCTACCCAGCTGTGGGGCCTCTGAGCCACAACGATCATCAGTGCTGCGTTAGTGCCATAGTGGCACTCACGTCTTGGGGGTTACCAACAGCTGTCTAATTGGATGGACTTAAGGCTACTGAACAGCAGGAAGTTCACCAGGCACTCACTCTCCTAATAATCACCAGCAGAATTATTTCTAAGTGCATCTAAATATTTATTCTCATACCCGCAGATGAATGTAGCTTTCAATCCTGATCAAAGCAGCCTCTAGCCAGGCAATGATGGCACACACCGTTAATCCCAGCACTTGGGAAGTAGAGGCAGAAGGATCTCTGTGAGTTCAAGGTCACCCTGGTCTATAGAGTGAGCTCCAGGACATCCAGGACTACATAGAGAGACCCTGTCTCAAAACAAACAAGTTTCTTTTCTTAGAGCAAATGGAGACCATTAGAGAGTCACAGCTATTCACAATGCAGAGGACAACTGAATGTGGAGTCTCCAGCCACAGCAGACACATTTACAGTACAACATACCCAAGGCTCAGGGAACATTGAGAAGAGGAAGCTGGAAAGATTGTCAGAGCAAGAGGACCAGGAAGTCTGCAGCAAGCTGTGGTCTTCCAAATGTGACAGGAAATCTCAACAGTACAGCCACTTAAGCAAGACTAGAACAGTGACATCACCAGCTGGGGGAAATCCAGCAGGGGTCTACCCTTACACAAAGAGCTACAGTCAACTCAAAACTACAGAAAGGCGGAGAGTTAGTATTTCCCAGCCTAAATGGTTAACCAGTCCCACGTGATCAGCTCTAAAAAAAAAAAAAAAATGCGTATAAGCAACACTAAGCTGACACAGCAATCTGCATTTATATATTTACTTGTTTATATCATGTAATAATAATAATAAATAAGAGGCCAGACATTTGAAAGGTATGGGGGGTGGGGTGGGAAGTGCTAGAGGGAAGAGGGAAATGATATAATTATAATTATTTAAAATCTCAGTTATTTCCCAACAAATCTCTAGACAGTTAAAAAAAGCTCAGGGGGCTGGAGAGATGGCTCAGCGGTTAAGAGCACCGACTGCTCTTCCGAAGGTCCTGAGTTCAATTCCCAGTAACCACATGGTGGCTCACAGCCATCTGTAATGAGATCTGATGCCCTCTTCTGGGGTGACTGAAGACAGCTATAGCAAGTGGGCTGGAGAGAGAAGGAAAAAAAGTGTCTGAAGACAGCTACAGTGTACTTACATATAATAAATCAATAAATCTTTTTTAAAAGTTCAGATTTTATTTCTTTCATGAAGCTTTACCAATGGCTGCTAGAGTCCACTTTAATCATTATATTTCCTTTCTAAAGTCCTATAATATGTGACAGGTTATCACACTCTGGATTTTACTCCCTGTGGGTCTCATCTTCAGAGTTAAAATTCGTAGGGTCTTTGACAACAGACGGAGTCTCTCATGTGCATTTTGAATGTTCTGCAGATGCCTTGCAGAGACAAACTTCAGCAAAGGTGCGAGCGACCGACACTACTTAAGCCAGCGGGCTTGGCTTCTGATCTGGATGTGGTTATGCAGTACTGAAGGAAGGCCAGCTCAGCTAAAACTGACATGTGGCCTCCAATGGTCAGACTTCCCGAGGGACATAGATTACTGCCAGTTGATAATGGTGCTAACTCTGAAAACCAGTATCTGACATCTGTGTGTGCCAGTCTAGGGATGACAAGCCATTTTTTTAAACTTGGACACATTCCTTAGTAAATATGCCCCTAGATGTACACACACACACACACACACACACACACACACACACACACACACACACTGTATAACTCTGCCTGGTCTGGAATTCTATGTAGACCAGGTTGGCCTCAAACTCACAGAGGTCTGCCTTCCTGTGTTGGGATTAAGGGTACATCCCATTTTGCCTGGCCATATTTATTTTTTGAAATGTTAGTAGCCTGTAACCAGACTTTTGACTTTATTTCTTTTTCCTACCACCCTTCTCCACGCCAATCCCTTCTACCCCCACCCCCACACTAGGTAAGAGAGAAAGGTTAGAAGGGAAGGGGGCATCAGACTACTTCCTGCTGATGAGGGGCGTCGGGTTCCTTGGGGCAAGTCCAGTCTTCACTGTCAGGATATCAGCACCCAGCCGCCAGCCGCCAGCGGCCAGCCAGCTGCCAGCCGCCAGCCAGCCACGAGTAACCATCAGCATGGAGACCAGCAGCCACCACAGCCTTTGGGGCTCTGGCATCTTTATACCCTCTCAAGAATTCCCAGAATTCCAAATGTAAACTATCTTCAGCTGCAGAACCACTCCCCTGCCAGAGCACAAGACAAATCATAGTCAGCTGCTGTGGACAATCTGAAGCAGCTCCATACCCCACACAAGGGATTAAAACAAAAACATATTCCCACATTTTTGTATTTTTAAAGAAACCAAAATTCTCACTATGGTAGCCCTACTTTCTTTCTGGTTGATTATACTATAAATGTTATATATCATTCTCATGCATTTTTTCATATTTTTGCCACATTTGTATGTACCAATAATTAACAAATATTCCCACTGTGATTGTTTTAAAATTGTAAATGCTATCTTTTCTCTTTATCATTTTATAATCTCTTCACCATGGATTCATAATATTTGTAAATCATTTCATTTATACTATACTCCAGAACATTTATTTTGTTACCTAAAATTTAATTTTAGCAAATTCATTTTTTAGCTGATGCACATTTAAATAACTTAAAGGTTTTCCAAGGTTCAAAACCACTGCAAGGGATGTTGTCTGTGTCTACTTACACACCCGCAGGAGCTTCTCTGTGGTGCCTATCCACAAAGACAATTTCTGAGCATACATTTCAAATTCGATAATACCAACTAGTTCTTCAAAGTGACGATCATAGCCAGGTGGTGGTGGCACATGCTTTTAATCCCAGCACTTGGGAGGCAGAGGCAGTTGAATCTCTGTGAGTTTGAGGCCAGCCTGGTCTACAGAGTCTGATCTCAGGACAGTTGACTACACAGAGAAACCCTGTCTTGAAAAAAACAAAAACCCAAGCCAAAACATAACCAGAATGGCTCTCATGACCTAATGCACAGGGCTCTCATTTCTCGCACGCCCTTGTTGGTTGATGCTAACTTTGTCAGCACAGAGAGACTTCAGTTATCCACAACCTGCCCTGCTCACTGCATGATTCACAGGGATCAAAGGCTGTGTTCCACCAGCTCCTCTCTGTTCATTTATAATTCAATGGTTCCCCACCTTCCTGATGCTGTGACCCTTTAATACAGTTTTGTGGTGACCCACAGCCATAAAATTACTTTTGTTGCTACTTCATAACTATAATCTTGCTACTGTTATGGATCATAATGCAAATACCTGTGTTTTTAGATGACCCCCGTGAAAGGGTCCTTCAATCCCAGAGGGGTCTTGACCTACAGGTTGAAA
>CM052715.1:21518964-21549322 GCA_028551405.1 Uromys caudimaculatus | reverse complement strand
CCTGCTTGACCAAACCCCACCCAGCTGCATTCTTTTCCCTAAGAAACGGGTGACCTTGGCCTGGCCCCAGGGCCAGAGGCACAATGTTTCAGGAACTAGCTAACCACAAAAATGTGCAACTGCCTTGTGACTAACTTAGAACATTCTGTACTTCCCCATAACGCAAATTCTTTCCGTTCCCCACCCCTTGCTTTGTGGTGTTTTCCTTTAAATACCCCTGACTTCAGCTGCTCGGGGTCGGACTCCTCTGCCCCTGCGTGGGTTATGAGCTCCACCCCAGTGCACTGGTTCCCCCCCCCCCAATAAACCTCATGTGATTGCAGCAAGGATGGTCTTTCGTGAGTTCTTGGGGGGTTGCGTCATCCCGAGACTTGAGCGAGGGTCTCCCCAGCTCGGAGGTCTTTCAAAACCACTGGTTTATATATGGTTTATATTACTTCTGTCAAGCTCTCTAGTTTATTTGGCCAGCTGAACTACTAGCTGAAAGGGATCCTGGTCCTCCAGGGTGTTTTGGGTTATCACCCTGAGTGTATCATTTTCTCCTGCGATCTTGAAACTGTTATCATTACTATTGTCTTGTTTTGTTTAATTGTAATACTGAAGATTGAACCAGGGCTTTGTGTGCCCACCTACTCTACTGCTAAATTCTTGTTGAGACAGGATCTCCATATGTAACTTTCTTTTTTTTTTTTTTTTAATCTTTTATTTATTTATTTATTTATTTATTTATTTATTTATTTATTTATTTATTATATGTAAGTACACTGTAGCTGTCTTCAGACACCCCAGAAGAGGGCATCAGATCTCATTATGGATGGTTGTGAGCCATCATGTGGTTGCTGGGATTTGAACTCATGACCTTCGGAAGAGCAGTCGGCGCTCTTAACCACTGAGCCATCTCTCCAGCCCCCCATATGTAACTTTCACTGGCCCCAAATTCAAAGTCCTCCTGCCCCAACGCCCTGACGGCTGGCAAGTCACGTGCATGCCATTACTCCCCTCAAAACTGTGACTCCTGATTGCTGTCTTCTCCAGCGATTGCTCTTTTTATCTTTGTCATTGTCATTATCATGACATCACTTTTGGGGTCAGCAATATGGTTCACAAGATAAGGGCCTTTTAAGTGAAGTTCAGTCCATGGAACTTGTGTCAAAGCAGAAGGAGAGAAACAACTCTACAGAGTTACCCTGTGACCTCCATATGCATGCCACGGCACATGTGAGCTTGTGTACACACATCATACACACATACAATAACAGTAAATAAAATATTTTTTTAAAGTTTGCTTTTATCCCAAACAATGCTTCTCCTTTCATGAATGTACACCATGTGTGTCCCTGGTATAAGAAGAGGGGATCTGAGCACCTGGACCTGGAGTTATGGATGGTTGTAAACCACCATGTGGGTGCTGGGAACTGAACTCAGGTCCTCTGTGAGAGCGACAAGTGCTCTTAACTGTTGAACCATCTTTTTAGGCTAGTTTCTCATCTTAAATTTCACTTATCTGCTATAAAATCCATTAAATGCTGTTAACAGTCATATATATATATATATATATATATATATATATATATATATACACATATATATAAAACATATATATGTATATATATGTATGTGTGTGTATATATATAATTTTTGTTTGTTTGTTTGTTTGTTTTGTTTGTTTTTTTGAGACAGGGTTTCTCTGTGTAGCCCTGGCTGTCCTGGAACTCACTCTGTAGACCAGGTTGGCCTCGAATTCAGAAATCAACCTGCCTCTGCCTCCCAAGTGCTGGGATTAAAGGTGTGTGCCACCACTGCCGGGCCCCCATATATTCTTCACACACACACACACACACACACACACACACACACACATATTTACATTTGACTCTTTTGTTTTCAACTTTATGAATGGTTTTGCATGTGCCTCTTGAGCCATTGTTTTATTGTTTGGTTATGACATGGGTACTCATGAAACAGTTTTGATCTTTGAGTAAGTGAATTCTTCAGTTAATACATAGTGATCTAGGTCTAATGAGCTCTGGTCTTCCTATTCTTTTGTTATTATTGGTTCTTTTCTCTCTTCTTTAGGACATATCAGAGTTTCCTCCGAGATCTGAGACTTCACCAGGTTTCCAGCTCCAGGCACGTCTCCCTCTTGCTGACTGTGCCTTAAGTCAGTTAGCGAGCTGTTGGTTACTGCCAGGGTGTGTGCCACTACCACAGTCTTACGGTTACTGTGTCTTGCTGATTGCTGTCATGGTTCACAGGCACCTAGCTGGGTAGAAATACTGGTTACTTCCTTACTTTGGAAACTTGCATGGCATCTTCTGGTACCATGAAGGCCAGTCCTCAGGAAGGGGGCATTCAGGCCAGGTCCAGCTCAGAGTCCTCTTTCCCATGTCTGACGGCCTAGGGTTTCAACAATTCCTCCCCATTTGTTCAATATGAAGCTATACACTGAATTTTCCTTCCCTTCTTTTCAAAAATTATTGTTGTTATTATGTATGTGTGTGCCTGCCACAGCGTTTGTGTGGAGGTCAGAGGACAGCTTGTGGGAGTCAGTCCTCTCCTGCCACGCACGCCCTGAGGACTGGATTCAGGTTGTCAGGCTTTAGGGCAAGCACCTTTGCCTACTCAGCCATCTCGTTAGCTTGATATATAATTTTGTAAAAAGACAAATTAAGCTTTGGGGTTTAGGAATGGGTAGTAGGTGACGGAGCTCTGAAGAAGCAAGCGATTGTTTACAGCAAGCATCAAGATACGGTTACTGTTAAGGAAAAGGACTTGGAACAGGAACATGGTTAAGTGGAGGACCCGGGACGCAGTTTGAAGAAGGCGTCCATCTGACATGCAGCAGAGAATGACACCGAGATCTAGTCCTCAGAGAATTTACATCCTACTGAGAGAGAAACCATAAATGAACAATACAGCCTCAGCATCTCGCTTTTCTGTTGTCACGACTGAGTACCACAGATAGGGTCATTTACAAAGAAGAGAAGCAAAGCACAGAGACACAGTCTGCAATCCCAGCACGTTGGAGATGGAAACCAGAGGATCAGTAGTTTGAGATCAGTCTCAGTTACATAGTGAGTTCAGGGCCCACCTCAGCTACATGAGACTTGTCTCATAACTGACCCCACAAGTGAGTTTACTTGACACACAGTTCTGGAGAGTTAGAAGTCCAAGAGCACAGTGCTGGCTTCTGTGAGGGTCTTGCCACCACAGTCAGTGGCAAGAGAAGCAGAGCAAGTACATCAGAGCACTTACTTTTATAGCAAGGTTGGGCCCACAGCAATCCAGTAATCCACCAACGGATTAATTCTCCATGAGGACAGAGCCCTCATCCCAATATTCTCCCAAACATGTCACCTCTTAGTGCAGCTGCATGGGGACCAGCTTTCCTGCACACAGGTCTGGGAACATGTATACACTACATCAGTTAGTTATAAATGCTATAAAGAAAAATAAAATATAGTTGACCCCTAATTAAGCAACACTCCATATAAATTCCACAAAATGTAATTATTTGATAGCAATTTGTATCGATTTCTTTTTTTTTTTTTTTAAGATTTTATTTATTATGAGTACACTGTAGCTGTCTTCAGATACACCAGAAGAGGGCATCAGATCCCATTATAGATGGTTGTGAGCCACCATGTGGTTGCTGGGAATTGAACTCAGGACCTTTGGAAGAGCAGTCAGTGCTCTTAACCGCTGAGCCATCTCTCCAGCCCTATCGATTTCTTTTTAATACAATGTTTTTATGTCAACTTCTGTTTTTAAATGTTCATTTGTTTTTATGTGCATGAGTGTTTTTCCTGCATGTATGTATGTGCACCACATGCATACCTGGTACCTGGAGAGGTCCGAAAAAGGGTCAGATCCTCTGGAACTGAAGTTACAGACGGTTGTGAGCCACCATATGATTGCTTGGAATTGAACTCAGGACCTCTGGAAAAGCAGCCAGTGCTCTTAACCATTGAGCCATTTCTCCAGCCCCCTTACTTCAATTTCTTTATTGTATTTCCCTTTAAATTTACTTATTTAACATGCATGGGTATTTGTGCATCACATCTGTGCCTGGTGCCCTGAGGGGCCCAGGAGCTATAATTACAGATGATTATGAGCTGCTAGGTGGATGCTAGGAATTGAACCCATGCCGGGCAGTGGTGGCGCACACCTTTAATCCCAGCACTTGGGAGGCAGAGGCAGGTGGATTTCTGAGTTCGAGGCCAGTCTGGTCTACAGAGTGAGTTCCAGGACAGCCAGGACTACACAGAGAAACCCTGTCTCGAAAAAAAAAAAAAAAAAAAAAAAGAGGAATTGAACCCATGTCCTTTGAAGAGTCACCAGTGCTTTTAATTACTGTGCTCTCTCTCCAACTCCTGCCCTCTCTTCAAAAACCCCAGAACTATTCCCAATACTATAGCCTCTTAAGAGGAAAAAAAAAAAAAAAAAGAAAAAGGAGGAAAAAAATTTTTTTAGAAAGAGGGGGGGTCAAAAAAGCAAGGATGGGTAGAGAGAGCTAGGCCCACAGGCAGAAAGAAAAGCCTCTCCACGTGGCTAGAATTTGATGAACTGATATCCCTCACTGCAGTTCCACAGACGCTCCATATATATAAGTGTGTATTCCTCTTCAGACACACATAGTCAACATCTGGAGACCATCCCACATGCCCACTCTGGCTGCTACTGTGCCTCAAGCCTTCTTCTGTGCATACTGGGCAGAAGGGACACTGTACTGGTGAAGACTATATTTTTCTGAAAGCAGTTTTTCAATTATATTGTGAAAAAGTGTATTTGTGTGTATGTGTGTGTGTGTGACTGCAACAGCCTAGGCATGAAGCTCAGAGAACTTTGCAGGAGTGTGTTCTTGCCCCCCACCATGTCGGTCCTGGGGATTGAACTCAAGTCTTCCGGCTTGGTGGCAGGTGTCTTTATCTGCTGAACCATCTTGCAAGCTGATTTACAAAGAAAATGAAGGCTAGCGTAGAAGAGTATTTTCTTGTCCCTAGAGAAGAAAAAAGTGCAGAGTTTTCTGGGCAAGCTCTGCCTCCTCAGCCAGGCCCGGGTCTGCATGCCAGTGGCTCTGGTGTGCAGCACCTCAGAACCACAGCAGCCACTGGAGGGGCATACCACAAACGCCTCTCACTCTGTTCACCTTGGAAGGTCTATTTATAGCCCCGTGCTCTGGATGTAAAAAGGAAATCAATTTAAAGATGGAAGAAAACAGAGGTTGCGGTTTATGTTTTCCTCCTCTGGAAGCTTCCACATCTCCTGCGATTGCTGGATTTATTAGAAATAACTAAATAAATAAACCACACCACCAGCTCCATCGCAACTAGAAATCCTATATGTACCCATAATTAACCTTGTACATTTTTTAATTTCAACTTTAAAATGTGTCCAGGTGCTCATTTGCAAGCACTCAGTAAATACTAGAAGAATATGCAACCGAGTAAAGGTTGAGAGCCATGAAATTTTTTCTTTAATTACAGACTAAAAAGATAAAAACTGTTCCCTAAGGCTTGAAATGTTTTGGTCTAATTATACTAAGACCAAAAAAAATAATAATAATAAAAATGTTATTGGGCTGGTTTGCTAAGTCCATATATAAAAATAAACGTTGTATTCAGGACACAAGCTCAGGCCTGGCCTTATTCTTGCTGGTACAGGCTCAGATGTATCCCAAGGGACGTGCCCCCACTGTTCTCCACTGGTACCTAGAGTGCTGTCATTAGTTTCATTGCTTCAGACTGAGGGCATTTCTTCTCTAAAATGTAAACACTGCCAAAAGAGTGGGCTGCTGGGACTGGGGGTACCGGTGCATGCTTTTCATACCCAGCAGAGGTAGGTGGATCTTTATGAGGTCAGGGCCAACCTGACCAACAAAGCAAGCTCCAGACCGGCCAGGGCTACATAGTGAGACCTGCCCCCCCCCCCCAAGTACAATGTTTAAGCTATACATTAATATAACTTGACCATCATTTTCTTCCCAGTGTACAGCTAATTAAAAAGTTTTTAGTAAAAGAAATCAACAGAGCAAAAGGGGGTGGGACTGGAGAGATGGCTCAGTGGTCAAGAGCGCTGGCTGCTCACCCAGAGGACCCAGGTTCAATTCATAGCATCACAGGGTGACTCAGAACCATCTGTAGCTCTAGGGGACCCAACCACCTCTTTTGGCATTCATGGACAATGCATGCATGCAGTGCACAGAGATGCCTGCAGACAAAACACTCATACGCATAGAATAAAATTTCAATTTTCTTATGAGAGCAAAGGTCAAAGGCTACTAACAAGTGTCCTGGCTGTGTAAATGTGTGTGGGGTAAGAAGTCAGGAAAGGGAAGTTGAAAGTTTTCAGGCAGGAATCTGCACTCTTGACACAACACAGCCCTCCTCAGACGTATGAAAACAGATGAGTTCGTGGATTTGCTCCCTTTGTAGCTTTGCCTGGGACCTGATCTGCTCAAAGCTGCACACCCAGACTTATTTCGGGGTGGCTGCTAAGCCTTGCTCTAACTTCCTTTCCTTAGAGTTACTCATGGGAGAGCATGCAAGAATCTTATTGCTAACAGATGTTAGGCCTGTGCCATAACAGCTGCTAACACATTTTGCACTAGAATAGAACAATCAAATGTCTATTTATACAGTTCTAAGTGTTTCCCTGTAAGGTAAAAGAGTTCATTGTTGTCAGGTGCTGGGTCAGGTCCCTCTGTCTCCTAGTCCTCAGGGGTCTGACTAATTCACAAGTGGGGTGCCCCCCCAGAGGGTGTAGTTTTCCAACTCTTGTATTTATGAATTCATTAGATGCAGAAAAACAGTAACTCAGCCAAAGGTCTCTGCTTTCTCAACTCCTATGGGACTTGGGGAATGAGAAAAGGAAAGCCGATGGATGGAGTAGAACAGCATCTGCTGCCAATAGAGCTCAGTGCCACTGGGAAAGATTCGAATGGCATCTGACAGTGAAAAGAGTCAAACTGGGACCCTGGGAGATGGCTTTGTCAGTCAAGTTTTTTGTGGACCTGAGTTTGAGTCCCAGAACCCATGTGAAACAACTGGACACGGTTGTGAGGGCTTGTAGTCCCAGTGTCAGGGAGAAGGAGACACACTGTTCCTAGGGGCTCCCTGGCTCGCCAGCCTAGCCAAGTTGGTAAGCTATTGCTGCAAAGAGACACCATGACCAAGGCAACTCTTATGGATGAAAGCATTTAACTGAGGGCTTGCTTACAGTTTTAGAGGCTTAGTCCTAACATCATGGTGGGGAACACGGCAGCACACAAGGTGCTGGAGAAGTACCTGAGAACTACATAACTACATCCTGGTCTATAGGCTGGGGGGGGAGGGGGAGAGACACTCTGGGCTTAGCATGGACTTTTGAAACCTCAAAGCCTCAAAGCTCACCCCAATTGACACACTTTCTTCAACATGGCCACACCCCTTAATCCTTCTAATCCTTTCAAATAATGTCACTCCCTGATAACTAAGCATTCAAATATATGAGCCTATAGGGGGCATTTTTATTGAAACCACCACAAGCTCCAAACCAATGAGAGACCTTGTCTCCAAAAAAGCAAAGCAAACAAATAAACAAGACTCTGAAGAATGCCACTCAAGTTTGACCTCTGGCCTCCATGTGCACATATTTGCACACATGCACCCACATTTCCCCACCATGAAACAGTTACACTGAGGGATTTTATTGATAACAGTTTATTTTTTCTTAGAGAGAGGAAAATTTTAGATACTAAGTGACTAAAGTTTCTTTGACCCTTTCAACAATGGATACCAAATGCTGTTGTGGTTATTATTTATTGTGAGAGCCACAGAGCTTGGATCTTAACTCTCCCGATTCCTGTGTCTCTTCAATGCCTGGCAGATGGTAGGTTCTTGGTAAATCACTGTTGGAGGAGTAAGTGCAAACAATCAATACTCATTGCTTTCAACTGCTTCATGTCTCAGCCTCGACTAAGGTCAAGTGTGACCCATTAGCTTTCTGAGAATATTGTAAAACCTTTAGCAAATATTTCTAAGTAACTGGACCCTTCGAGGGTGGAAAGTTGCTTTCTGGAATCAATTTTCCATGAGATAAACCTGACCTTGCCTACACTGTCTTACAGTAAGTTGTCTTAAAAAAAAAAAATCCACTCATGTCCAGTTGTCCTTTGGAGGTTATAACCCCGACTGTCTACACCAAATAATTTTCAATATTTTTGGGAGACCAAATCTTTTGGGTTCAGATTCCATTATAGAGAACCTGACCTAAGGTTGAACTCAAGTTTAACTAACAGATCAGTACCTAGCACCAGTTTCCAGATTATTCTCCAACAAATCTGCACCTCCAGGTTACAAACCCGCCCTTGACACTTCACTTCCTAACAATCACCAATCAGAAGGAAAACAGAAGTTAAGTTTATGGTTTGACTCCCAGCGTCAGCCAATTATGTTAAAGTCCATAATGGCCCTTCAATCAAATGCATGCCGGGCTAGATACCCCCTTCTTGTCTCTATAAATGCTTGCCTGAATCTGGGCTTGGAGTTTCGTTCTTCTGCGTCAGAGACGGTGGTGTGGCCCAAGCCGAAGCTTGACTAGAGAGACCCCAGTGTGACTGCACCGGATTCGGCTCCTTGGGGGTCTTTTTGGGGGTCATGAATGTTTCCTGGCACAACACTTTTACTAGTTAAATCCCAAGATGGCTGTTTACCTCCATTCCCCAAGGGTAGATGCAATGTAAGGCCCTTGAAATCTTGTTACATAAACTGCTGCTGGTCTTCAGTTCAAGGTGATTTTAAAAGTTTTCTTCTGAATTAGAAGAAATTGAAAAATTGATTTGAGGTAACTCTAAATATTTTATTTTAGAAAAATATTACTCTGGGACAGATGATGGCTCACACACGATCCCAGCACTTAGGAGGGCGGAGCAGGGAGATTTCCACAGGATCAAGACCAGCCTGGGCTTCATAAGTGAGTTCTAGGTCAGGCTGGAGATTGAGAGTCTATCTCAAACAATAAAGAGTTACCTTGAAACTCAGTCAATGGTACTTTCTGTTTTATTTGATCAAGATTAATGAGATTCCTCCACTTAACATAATTCTTTCGAGCCAAAAGTACTGGCGTATGTCTTTAATCCCAGGAAGGAGAGGCAAGTGGATCCCTGTGAGTTCAAGGTCATCTTGGTTTATATTGGGAGTTCCAGAACAGCCAGGACTACACAGCTACACAGTTAGAGCTAAACCGTGTCTCTAAAAAAAAAAAAAAAAAAAAAAAACCAAATCAATCAAACAAACAAAGAAACATAAGTCTTTTGTGGTTTATTCAATATATATATTTACATCTAAGATTAATGACATTTCTTTGTTTTGTTGTTGTTTTGTTTGTTTTTAGTTTTTTCAAGACAAGGTTTCTTTGTGTAGCCCTGGCTGTCCTAGAACTAGCTCTGTAGACCAGGCTGGCCTCAAACTCACAGAGATCCTCCAGCCTCTGCTTCCCCAGTGTTGGAATTAAAGATGTGCACCACCACGCCTAGCTCTGACATTTCTTAATATAAAGTAAAAGCTCTGAACTTGATATCAAATAACTTAGATGTAAATGTCTTCCTATATGTCAAAGACATGAGTTGTAAGTAACCCCATCTCTCTCTCTCTCTCTCTCTCTCTCTCTCTCTCTCTCTCTCTCTCTCTCACACACACACACACACACACACACAGTAATGGAGGGCTTCCCCTCATATGGCTCTATTTCGTGTGTCAGTGTCTTGAGTCATGCACATATCTGTGATATAGACTTAATATATTGTATATAATATCAATTCACTTACTATTATATGCAAGGAGAAGTTGCCATTACAGGTGGTTTTAATTCCAAACTGTATGTATAAGAATGATCATCAACTTTAAGGGTCCCTTGTAACTTTCATAAGATTTTATAATGGATTTCTAAATGAATACAAGATTTGCTGTGATTTAGAGACAGCATGCATATGTTAAACATAAGAGAAGTTATGTGTGTGTGTGTGTGTGTGTGTGTGTGAGAGAGAGAGAGAGAGAGTCAGTCTGTGACCATGATCTGACCTCGAGGGGGGAAAGCATTAAAAAAAAGACAGAATCTTGTATCAGAGACAGCATGGATGGGATGCTTCCCATTAACACCTGAAAAGAAGCCTTATTAAGAGGTCTGACTAAATAAGAGTAAGAGAGCTAGGGCTGGAAAGGCGCTTCAGTGGCTAAGAGTACTGGTTGCTCTTCTAGAGGACCCAGGTTCAATTCCCAGCATCCATGCGGCAGCTCACAACAGTCTGTAACTCCAGTTCCAGGGGCGCTGTCATCCTCACCCAGACACACATGCAGGCAAAACACCAGTGCACATAAAATAGAAGTGAATCATATATATATATATATATCTTGTTTTTGTTGTTTTTTTTTTCGAGACAGGGTTTCTCTGTGTAGCCCTGGCTGTCCTGGAACTCACTCTGTAGACCAGGCTGGCCTCGAACTCAGAAATCCGCCTGTCTCTGCCTCCCAAGTGCTGGGATTAAAGGCGTGCGCTACCACTGCCCGGCTGAATCATATATTTTTTAAAAAGAGTAAGAGAAGGGCTGGAGAGATGGCTCAGCGGTTAAGAGCACCGACTGCTCTTCTGAAGGTCCTGAGTTCAAATCCCAGCAACCACATGGTGGCTCACAACCATCCATAATAAGATCTGACGCCCTCTTCTGGTGTGTCTGAAGACAGCTACAGTGTACATATAATAATAAATAAATCTCTTAAAAAAAAAAAAAAAAAGAGTAAGAGAGAGCTGTTATGGCAGGGTGATACGGAGCAGGGAGACCCAGGAGAGATCCTTCAGGGAAACCCCCAAACTAAGCCAAACATCTGACTCTCATATCATTTCAAGGGGTGGTAGGGAATCCCACAATGGTTTGGTCTGGGATAGCCAACTTGAGGAACATGGAGGAGGGAGTTACTGTATAGGACAAAGTATTAGAGGCTGCCACACAGCATCGCTTCTTAATTCTGTCACAGGGAGAGAGGGAGCAAGGGAGTGAACAGGGAGACAGAGAGCCAACGGCGCTGGCCACTAGAGTGTCTTAAACTCAGGTCAACAGCAGCATGACTTTTTTTTTCTGACTAATGAATTTACACTTGAGTTTGGATTGATACAGTCTTACTTTCAGCAGGTTTTGTTGTTGTTTTCAAAGAACAAGCTCACTCTGCAACCCAAGCTGGCTTTACATGGCCCATGTTATCCTTGATATGACAAACCCTCTGCGTCAGCTTCCCAAGTGCTTAGAGTTATACGTTTGAACCTCCATGTCTGGCTTGGCACACTTTTTTTCTTGTTTGTTTGTTTTATAGAGATTGAAGAGTTGCTAGAAAAAATGTGGAGAAAAAAATTTGAACAAAACTAATTCAAAATCCCTCTAGTTCCAGCTAGATATAAATCTGTCAGCATCAGATTTAGAGAGGCCATCATGCAGATCGGGGAAAGGCTGTGCGGTTGACTCGTTCCTGTGGAACTGCACGGTAGATCTCATCATGGAGCAAATGTTATTTATGCATTCAAAAGAAGCAGCATGTCCTTGAGTCAACTGGCAAGGTCGTGTGATGATTTATGTCCAAGAGCTGACAGACTTCAGGCCAAAACACCTCCCCAAATGGCTGAAAGTCAGAGAGCAAAGTCTGGAGACAGCCAGCTTGCTGGGTGCCAGCGAATAGTCTGACTTCAACAACAAATGGTGTAGGTTAGTTTCTTGCCACATCTGGCAAGCCTGGGTTTCCCTCGGGCACTGGTTAGTCCAAGCGCCAACTGGGAGATCAACAATTTGATTTTATTTCTTTCTAGAACATTTTGATTTTCAGAGCATGGTGGCTAATCTTGCTTGTCAACTTGAGTTCCTGCCTTGGCCTCTCTTGATGATGGACTGTCACTTATGGGAGGAAATAAACTGTTTCCTCTTCGGGTTACTTTTGGTCATGGTGTTTTGTGAATTAACAGAAACCAGACTCACATGCATAGATATCAAATCCACGGATCAAAACCAAAAAACAGATTAAAAGGCTGGGAATGTAGCTCAGTTGCGCGTCCAAAGCCCTGGGTTTGGCTCCTAGCACAGTATAAACGGAGTGTGATGTTACATGCCTGTGATCCCAGATCCCAGCACTTGGAAGGTCCACGCAGGAGGACCAGGAGTTCAAGATCATCCTTGGCTACATAGTGAGTTCAAAGTCAGCCTTGAATTCATGGAACCCTGTGTCAAAAAACAACACAGGAAAACGTGTTGGTGTCTCAGACATTAATTCTTGTGACATCTACTGCATTTTTGGGTGAGTCTTTTGGACATAGCTCATACTTCTTCAGAGCTTCTGAAGGCCAGGTCTTCTAGAAGTGTTTTTAAACTTCACTTTACATCCCAATCCCAGCCTTCCTCCCCCCTCTCTTCCCAGTCCTACCCTTACAAATCCCTCCTCCCATTGCCTCCTCCCCTTCTCCTCAGAGAAGGGGAACCCACTCCTTGGGTACCACCCCACCCTGAGGCATCTAGTCCTAGCAGGTCTAGGCACATCCTCTTCCACATCCAACTAGGCAGTCCAAATAGGGGGTGGGGGAGGGGATCCAAAGGCAGGGAACAGACATTCTCTGCTCATCTTATTAGGGGACCCACGTAAAGATCAAGCTGCATATTTACTACAAATGTGTAGGAGGTCCAGGTCCAGCTTCTGCATGCTCTCTGGTTGGTGGCCCAGTCTCTATAAGACCCCATGGTCCCAGGTTAGGTGCCTCTATGGGTCTTCTTTGTGGTGTACTTGACCTTTCCGACTTACTCCCTTCTATTCCTGACTCTTTCACAAGACTCCCAGATGTCTGACCTTGGGTCTCTGCATCTGCCTCCATCTGCTGCTGGCTGAAGTCTCTCAGGAGACCATTTTGCTAGGTTCCTGTCTGCAAGCACAGTCGGTTCTCATTAACGTCAGCAGGGGTTTAGAAACACTTTTTATTCCAACAATCTATGAAGAAGGTGCTAACATTATCCTCATTTTTATGCTAAGAAAAGCTGAGTTCTTGTAGGTCATGAACCTTCCCAAGAGCTCCCAGCTAGTACATAATGGAGCCAGGCTGTCAGACCCAGGATCTGCAGCACAAGCTGGTGCATGCCCTGGGCTGGCTCTACTAGCAGTCAGATCTCAACATGTTCATTCTTTACAGAACTCTAGAGGCTGCATATGAGGCCTCATGTAAGGCCATTGTGTAACAGAAGAGTAAACCTCTTCCCAAAAGATCTGTGTCCTAATAGTCAGAACCCACGATTATATTTCCCTACACGTCCTGTTAGCTTTCGGTTAGTGCAACAGATACCAGAGAGAAATCAACTTAAAAAGAGGAAGGGGTTGTGCTGGAGAGATGACTAGCAGTTGAGAACACTTGCAGGTCTTGCTGAGGATCTAGGTTCTGTCCCCAGCATCTACATGGTAGCTCACAACCATCTGTTAGCTCTGGTTCTAGAGGATCTTCTGCCTCCTGCAGGCACCAGGTACAGTTTATGTGCAGTACACATACATACATACATGCAGGTAGAACTCTCATACACATAAAATGAAAATAAATCTTTTTAAAACACATAAGTAGACAATAGATGGGCCACAGTGCTAAGGCAGAAGAAAAGGGAAAAGAGACCTGAAGTGTGATAAGAAATCACCCCACTGCTGCTAGCCCCGAAAAGGAGGAAGGAAATGGGGACTTTGATCTTAGAACCCCAGGAACAGAATTCTGTCAATCACTCAAAGAAGCAAAGAAATGGCATTTCCCCGAGTCTCCAGGAGGTAACCAAGGCCTGAAAATCAGAGCCTGATTTTAGCCCAGTAAGACTTGGGTCAGACTTCTGACACAAGCCCCCACATTTGTGATGGTTTGGTACAGCAGCAACAGAAAATGAAATACTGCTCAGTTTTGTTCACGTGAACTACATTTTCTTGATGCCTGGGCATAGGGGGAAGTGCACAAGTGAGCACCTTCTGGTTCTTCTTCATCGGAGAGAGGCTTGAGTGACAGGTGCTCAGGTGGGTGAGACCATTCGTCTGCAAGTGTGAGGTCCTCAGTTCAAATTCTCAGCACCAGCATGGGGGGGGGCATAGCCAGGGAAGTTCTCCAGGCTTGCTGCCACCAGCCTAGCGCCAGGTTAAGCTTAAGACCCTGCCCCAAAAGACTGAGAGGTGACTGACAGACTGTAAGACACCGGAGGCTGCTCTCTAAACTCTCAGCACAGGCACTGCACTGCAGGAACATGTGAACACACACCACCCGCCCCAGGGGTGTGGCAGGAGGCAGTTAAATTGCAGGCCATCTTGTATACTACTATGCAAATCTGGACTGTTCTCTGGGTTGGGACTCATAGCCCAGGGCCAGTGAACAGTTGCAGTCAAGGATGAAATCTAACTGCAGGGTTTGTCAAGAACTAGACTGACAAGCCATGGTCACAGAGAAACCACCTTCCTGTGGCTTGTTTTTTCTGGATGCCCCCGTGCAGGAGTGACTAAGAAACAAGAGCATGAAATAAAGAACACTTTCATGCCCTACTGAAAAAAGTCTCTGGGTTTGTAAGCAGTAGCCATGACATATGGCAGTCCGTTTAGAATAAAAATACTTTAGCCGAACTAGAGGATACTCGCGGTGGTTTGTTCTCAGTTGTGAGCACTGACTTTCTAAAATCTAATTCCCTATTTGATAAATGGAAAAATCTAATAAGAAGCTTTGCCTATATTTTCAGTAGAAAAATGTTTAAAATCAGGTAAATGAGGAAAGCAATTTTATTCAAAATATTCAATGACGAATGGAAATTTTTACAATTTTTTAAATAAAAGTTTTATTTATTATTAGTGGGATATGTGTGAAAGAGAGGGGCAAACAGATCATACCACTTGTGTGGGAGTCAGAGGGCAACTTTATGGACTTATTTTTCTCTTCCCACCATTATGAGGGTTCCAGGGAGTCAACTCTGGTCATCAGGCCTGGTGGCAAGCTCTATACCATCTGAACCATCTTCCTAGTCCTGTCTTGTCTTGCCTCATGTAGCCCAGGCTAGCCTCAAATTCATGTAGCCAAGGAGAATGACCTCAAACTTTGGATCTTCCTGCTTCTCCCTTCCAAATGCTGGGTTTGTTAAGTGTGCCGCCATGCTCAGCTACATTTTATTTCCTTTAATACTGCTTTAAAATTTTTATTTGGGGCTGGAGAGATGGTTCAGCAGTTAAAGAGCCCTGACTGCTTTTCTAAAGGACCCAGGTTCAATTCCCAGCACACACATGGCAGTTCACAACTGTCTGTAACTCCAGTTCCAGGAGATCTGGCACCCTCACACAGACATACAAGCAGGATGAACACCAATGTGCATTTTAAAAAATATTATTAGTTTAGAATTTTTTATTTATTCTTTTACAATTTCATATATATGTCATATATTATATACATATGTATTTATACATATATATGAAATTATAAAAGAATGTATATATACATGTATATATGAGCAGATATATGTATATATGCATGTGTATACATATATACATTCTTTCACTATATATACACACATACATATATGTCTACACATATATTTACATATATGCACACACATGTATGTATATATGCATATTCATATTTTTTTACTAGAGTTTCTCCATTAACTTATCTCCTCCCCTCTCCCACCACACCCTTCTTTTCCCAAGTCCTCCTCCCCCCTTCATGTCTTTGTGTGTGTGTGTTTGTGACCTGCTGGATAAAAGTTTCCCTACATTGCATTCCGTCTCTACACTGCCTCCAGTCAGTCTAGCCTGGAGCATCTCAGACTTTGCTTACTTGTCCCCCTGTCCTTTAGATGTGCGCCATTGTAAGGTTCCTCCAGGGGAAGGAGGACACTTGCAGAAGTAAGTGTCCCTGTGGGCTTTCCTGTGTCTTCCTCAGTTTTCTGTCTTATTTTGAGGGTCAGAGTCTCTCACTGATCCTGGGCTCACCAGTTCATTTAGGCTAGCTGGTCATCAAGTCCAGCAATGTGTCCATCAGACTAGTCTTAGTCTGTTGCAGGCATTAAGATCACCTGCCCCTTTCTGTCTTGGTGCACCGGTTAGATTTTTTGGTTTTTTTTCGAGACAGGGTTTCTCTATGTAGCCCTGGCTGTCCTGGAACTCACTCTGTAGACCAGGCTGGCCTCGAACTCAGAAATCCACCTGCCTCTGCCTCCCGAGTGCTGGGATTAAAGGCATGCGCCACCACTGCCCGGCTCACCGGCTAGATTTTAAAGTCAGGCTGGCACCAGGCAGGTCCAGCTGCTTTTCGCGGGGCCGCAGAGCTGAGGGCCGGGTAGGGCGTGGCAGCTACGGTGAGCGCACGGCGGGGGCAGGGCGGGGGCGAGCGCGGTGCGCGCGCCCGGGGAACCTCGTGCACGCGCCGCGGCGCCGCCCGCCCCCGCCCCGCCCCGGTCAGCTGGGTTCCGCGTCCGGCAGGCTGCGGAGCATCCCGGGCGGCGCGAACGGCCCAGCCATGTCCGCAGCCATGAGGGAGAGGTTCGACCGGTTCCTGCACGAGAAGAACTGCATGACCGATCTCCTGGCCAAGCTCGAGGCCAAGACCGGAGTGAACCGGAGCTTCATCGCGCTCGGTGGGCGGCGGGTCCCCGGGAGTGGCGCGGGGCAGGGATAGAGGACGGACGGGAGGCTCCTTGTGCGTGGAGCAGGGCCTGGGAGCCTCAGGCTGTGGGACCGCGGACGCTGACGTGTCGCCTCTGCCCGCCGCGAGTGTCCGAGGACCCAAAGCTTTGGGTGCGGTATCTAGCGGAGCGAAGCTCACCTTCCCCTCCCGGATCCCCCACTCCGGCAGCCGGGCCTCGCGTGCACAATCCGCGCCAGCGCGCGGGAGCCAGGTCTAGCTGAGCGGGGCTTCCCGGCGGGCGCACTGCGGGCCAGCTGGGAGGTCTGAGAGGCAGGGGACTGCTGGGTATGCCCAACCCAGCCAGGCTCTTCTCCCTAGAGTGTTGAGGCAGGGGATTACTCCGTATGCTCAGCTCAGACAGACTCTATTCTAGGGAGTTGAGGCAGAGGACTGCTCAGAATACCCAACTCAGGAGGGCTCTGCCTAGGGAAAAGAGGCAGGGGACTCTCCAGTGTCCCCAACCAGAAAACGGCGTCCGGACGATGGGCCTGCCCGACTTCCTTGTGGTTGTTTCTCTCCTGTATTCGAGGCAGAAGGAAACCGCCTAGAAAAGGCCTAACCTCGAAGTGTGGGTGTGGGCGGGGACTGTCCCTTTAGAATGTCTGCCCTGCCACCCAACCCGCTTCTCTCCTGTCTCCAGGTGTCATCGGACTGTTGGCTTTGTATCTGGTGTTCGGTTATGGAGCCTCTCTCCTCTGCAACCTGATAGGTTTCGGATACCCAGCCTACATCTCGTAAGTGACTCACCCTGCAGCCGCCCTTTCCCCTCCATAACTGTATCCCCATTCAGGGCTTGTTTGGGGCTGGTTAGCCCTGGTCCCTGACCGAGAAGTCGAAGCATCTTAAGGTTAAGGTTAAGGTTACATATTTGGGAGCCTTAACTTGTTTTCTGATCTCCTGTCAGCTAGCCGAAGGTGTTTTATGTTAGATTATACCGACATGGAGTTGACCTTAGCTAGGCAGCACAAAACGTGGAGCTCGGTCCTCTTTCTCTCAGTGGGCCTCAGCAGATGTTAGTAGTGACTGCATCCCATTGGCGGCTTACTTATTCCTACCGTATGTTTTGGTTCATAGTTAAACCCAATTCGTTAGAACTTTCTTCATTCAGAGTTACAATGAGGGCAGGTGAAGAATTTTGACTTGATTTATCTTTTGACCCCTCGTCTCACACCAAAGCCCTGATTGGCTGGGAACTCGTTTTGTACCAAAGGCTGACCTCACCTTGCCTTAGCTTTTCTAGTACTGGGATTACAGACACGAGTCACCAGCCTGGATTAACTTTTTGATTTTAAAAAGGCTAATTATTGGGCCAGTGAGATGCCTCAATGGCTTGATGTTTGCCCCAACTCTGACAACCTGAGTTCAGTCCCCAGCCAGCCACACGGTAGGAGAACTGGCTCTAACAAGTTGTCCTCTGAGCTCTAGAAGTCTCCATTCCACTTGAGTAAAGGAATGGCAAAAAATTAAGGCTATTATTTTTTAATTAAAACACATGTGTGGCCGGGCAGTGGTGGCTCACGCCTTTAATCCCAGCACTCGGGAGGCAGAGGCAGGTGGATTTCTGAGTTTGAGGCTAGCCTGGTCTACAGAGTGAGTTCCAGGACAGCCAGGGCTACACAGAGAAACTCTGTATCAAAACAAAAAAAAAACAAAAAAACAAAAAAAACAACAAGAATAAAACAAAACAAAACCAAACCACATGTGTGAGTGTTATGCCTGTGTCTGGGTACCATATGTCTGCCTGGTGCTGGAGGAGACCAGAAGAGAGTTGTTGGACTCCCTGGAACTGGAGTTATAGTTGGTTGTGAGTCATCACGGGGGTTCTCGGAATCAACCCTGGCTCCTCTGGAAGTGCAGCCAGCCCTCTTAATTGCTGAGCCATCTCTCTGGTCTCAAGGGCAAATATCAAAAGCAAATTTGGAAACACCGTAACCTTATAAAATACGCATATAACATAGCTCCTTCGTAATTTATTCATGTAATTAAATTAAAAATGTATCATAAGATTAGGATCTAATAATATTTATTTTATAACTTAATGTTTCTCTGTTCAAATCAGATTTGTTCGTCTCCATAAATAAATTTTGTTTCATATTATTAGTAAGTTGGTGGGTTTTATCCATTTGTTTTCTGAAATTTCTTAACCATAGTGATGAAAATAAAGGATAAAAACATTTCATTTGGAGCCCAAGACACAAGATAATATTATTACACCACCTGACTATCATTGGCCAGATTGGAATTTAGCACATGCTAGAAGGGGGAAAATGATTTTATTGGTGTTTTGTTTCATTTTTTAAGATAGTCTCGAGTAGCCCAGGCTGGCCTTAAACTTGCTGTGTAGCCAATGATATCCTTAAACTTCTGATTCTCCTCCTCGATCTCCTCAGTGCTAAGATCATAAGCCGTGCCGGGCAGTGGTGGTGCACGCCTTTAATCCCAGCACTCGGGAGGCAGAGGCAGGCAGATTTCTGAGTTCGAGGCCAGCCTGGTCTACAGAGTAAGTTCTAGGACAGCCAGGGCTACACAGAGAAACCCTGTCTCGAAAAACCAAAAAAAAAAAAAAAAAAAAAAAAAGAGATCATAGGCAGTATCACCCTGGCTAGTCTTGCAGATTTGTTTTTAGAAGTTAGTTGTTCTGGAGAAAGACCAGCTATTGACCTGAGCTTGCTTGTGACACTGGAGATCCCTCAGGATTCAAGTTCACAAGAGTTTTTACTCTCCCAGTGTTACCTGCACCACCTGGGTTTGTAATTGTACCTAGGATCACTAAGGCAGACTGGGAAAGTTGGTTTGGCTTTCACTGCAGGTAAAGGAAGAGATATTTAATGTTAAATGTGGACAGGCAACCTTGATTCAGAATAGCTAGTAGGTCACTGTGTGTGGTAACAAAATTACCCTATAGTCTACTCCTCTACCTGACTCTGTCTGTCTGTGTACTGTACTTGTAATTGTTTTAAAAGGGACTGTGTGGTTTAGAATTGTTTTTCTTCTTCCTGCAGGTGAGTTCTGGGGTTTGAACTGGGGCTATTAGGTTTGGCAGAAAGCCTTTTCCCATTGAGTCCTTCCAAAAACATGGGCTTTAGAAAAGACTGCATGACATGGGGGCTTCCCTACTTCGGTGCTACTTGATATCTAACTGTATGAGAAATGACTTCCTCTGTTGGCATGGACACATTCTGTGTGAACTGTAAAGGGTTAGGTGTTTCTTGGGTCTGGGCTCAGCAGTAAAGGGCATTGGCTGCTCTCCGTTGTGCGTGTGACTGAAAGAGGGATGGAACTGGCTTGTTTCTCTTTGACTAGAGATGATCTTAGGCTGGTCTATCTTCAGTCATATTTTAAAGTGATTTCTTTTTTCTTTTTCGAGACAGGGTTTCTCTGTGTAGCCCTGGCTGTCCTGGAACTCCCTCTGTAGACCAGGCTGGCCTCGAACTCAGAAATCCGCCTGCCTCTGCCTCCCGAGTGCTGGGATTAAAGGCGTGCGCCACCACTGCCCGGCTTTTAAAGTGATTTTTAAGTTGCCAATTTCAGCCTTATTATTTGTTTATCCGCTTATCGTCTATATAATCAACTGCATATTACTGGCTGCTCTTACAAGATGTTAAGTGTTTCTGTCTGTTGCTAGACATTCAAACTGCAGATCTGATTATTTCTAACAAGTTAGAGGGGGTGGATTTTCCAAGTCTTAGGATTTAGTCAATAAGTGGATATGCTTTCTTCACAGTTTTGATATTCTGAGACAAAATGACATTTGTAGTATATTTCAGTAAGAGTTAGAAAAACACTAAAGACGTAATAAAGGACACTTAATGATTTAAGCAGAAGTTCAGAAAGCAACATTCAGTGCGTACACAGCTCTGCCGGTGTTTGTTTGTATGATGTTGCCTTTCTGTAGGTCCAACTGTTTCACCTTTAAAGTCAGCATAGGGTTTTGTGACTTGGGTAACCACTGGAGTCATCTGAGGGACAGTTGTATTGATGGCTGTCTGGGTCTTTCCCCCATAGATCCTTTTCTAATTAGTCTGGGAAATGGCCTGGGCTCAGGGGTTTTGACAGGCTTATCAGTCTTTTATAATCTAGAAGGGATTCTAATGCTCAGAAAGTGTTGAGCCTCTGGTACAGAGTGGCAATAGGAAACACTACAGAAGTGCCCTGTAAGTGTGAAGACAGGAAAATGGCCTTCTGTTGGAGAATCGCCTAGAGACCTCTTCAGTGCTGGCCCTGTGTAGGAGGGTCAAGAAAAAAAAATGGGATTTGTATACAATACAAAGGGTACAGACTGCAGTCAGTAAACAGTCAGGCAGCCGATATTAATTTAATCAAGTCTGCTCATTGTGTAGCCATTGTGATTGTACGGCCTTTTGTTTTTAAAGAAAGAAAATCCTTAACAATGATGGTTTTGAGTGGTGCTCGGATCATTGTTTCTAGGGGTTGGGGGATGGCTCAGTGGGTCAAAGTGCTTGCTGTGGGTGTCCCCAGCACCCACATGAAAAGTGGGGCATTTGTTCATTTGCCTATATCCCCAGCATTGCAGGGTGGAGGTAGGCAGGTCCCAGGAGCTCACTGGTCACAGTCTAGCTGACACAGCAAGCTTCTGGTTCACTAAGAGGCTTTGTCTCAGGAAGTAACATGGAGGAAGATGTTGGAAGTCTTCCTCTGGCGTCTGTATGGCACACAGACACACAAACCCACACACTCATGTGTATACACCTCACACCCACATCCACACACCACCGCCATGTTTCTGCTTGTCTCAGTCTGGTTGGGCTAGCATAACAGCAGGTGATTTGTGAATGAGGGTGGTTTTTTTTCTTCTGACTTCTGAAGGCTGAGAATTCCAACACTACAAGCCACCAGCTGATTTGGTGATCTGATAACTGTTATGTGCTTCATAAATGGCATCAAACTGTTCTGTAGTCACACGGCAGAAGAGAACAGACTTGCTGGAGCTGCTTACATCAGGCAGAGCCCTTATAACCTAGCTACCTTCTAAAGGTCCCCATGTCTTAGAGTATTGTGTATTGGGTTCCACCAAACCAATTTTGGGGTACTGAAGTCCAGAAGCAGTGGTCATCTTCAGTCACTCTCTGTTCCCCTTACTGTGCTCGTCAGTCCCCCAAATATTCAGTCTTCAAATCTGAGGTTCATCTGCTTAGCAAATGTCAGTGCCAGCTACATACCAGGTGCTGGTGTCGCCCTTTAGATAAGGAATAAGATAGACACACTCTCCCTTCTGCGTCGGCAGTCTGTCTGTGAGCAGGCAAGAAATAGGTAAAGTAGTGACAGAGCTGTAAAGAAGAGAGTCAGGAAGCTTTGTGGTAGAGAGTAACAGGAACAGCTCTTTGGATATTTATCTGCAATGCTATTTAAGACCTGAGAAGTGAGCTGGACCCAGCTTGGCAGAAGAAGTGGAATGGGTTATGGCCTGAGGCAGCAGCAGCCACTGCCACCTGGCTCTGTGACAGGGAGAGCGCCTGGGAGTGACAGAAAAGAGGCAGGTGCCAAAGGGGTTCCGGGCATGCAGAGGGCTTGGCTGACCGTGAGTGAGGTGTACCTTTCACTCCAGGTGGTTGTATTTTTTTCTGATTGTATGAGAGAGGGTTTAAATAAGGGTCACATGATAGGACTTCCCAGATAAAATGTAAATGGCTGCTGAGACCTCTGGAAGGAACTGGTGATCTTGCTTAAAAGTCAGTCAGAATTTATTTCCTTCCTTCCCTGCCTTTCGCTTTTGTTCTTGCTATTTCTTCCCCTGTGCCATCATAGGGGCATACAGACTTCCCCTGTGCCATCATAGGAGGGGCATACAGACTTCCCCTGTGCCATCATAGGAGGGACATACAGACTTCCCCTGTGCCATCATAGGAGGGACATACAGACTTCCCCTGTGCCATCATAGGAGGGACATACAGATTGCATCTGAAGGTCAGCATTAAGCCTACAGATTGCAGGGTGTGGAAATGAAATTTGGAAAAGCTTATTTGGCCAGCTGCCTTTTTCCATTACTCACCCCCTTGAGAAATTCATGGGTGAGGCTCAGGTGCATCTGGCCCCAGGTCAGGACTCTGAATGCTGGAGCATGGAAACAGTGGTGAGCGTGGAGCGAGTGCCTGCTCACAGGCCTCCCTCCCGGGAGGGTCTTTTTTTTTTTTTTTTTTCTATGCACATAATCTCTTTGAGCCCCCTAATCTCTGTGTTTAAGCATTCTGGCTGCACTGTCTAGGCAGTCTGGAAGCTTAATTCCAGCCTTTTTGTTACCAAGAACTGTTGAAAGATCTTCCTTCAACTTACTGATGAGAAAAGGCTGGACAGTAATGAAACCTGTCATAAAGACAGACACACCTCTCCCTTCCCCGTGTCTAGCATGTCCACATATATGTGCAAGCATCTCCACTGTCTAATTCTAATTTGTCACCTCCCCCAAAAGGAAACCACTAACTGCTAGTCCCATTTCTCCCCTCTCAACTCATGGGAAGCCTTAGCTAACATTCTTTCTCAATGAATGTGCTATGCACATTTTACATAGGTGGGATCCTGCACTTTGGGCTTTTGTGACTCTGTGCAGCCCTGCTTTGAAGGGCAGTGCTCCATTAAGAGGCCCTGAGACCAGCAGAGAATGGGACTCTGTGCTGTCATACACAAAGCTTGTTGCCTGAGACCTACAAGGACCCCTTGGCCGTGTGGCCGTGTGGTGGTGTGGCGGGTGTGGCGGTGTGGTGCTGGTTCAGTCCTGTCTCTGCTTCTCTATACAAGAGGAACCACGACAAAGTGTAATGACATGGTTTTCTTCGTTTATTGTTGCCCTGCAGTGAGAGGGAGAGGGAGGATTGATTTTCTGTCCTACTCAGAAAGCTTTTGGTTTAAAATTCTGCACAGACATCTGTGTCTTTCTTTTTGTTTCTTATGTGTTTAGAAAAACCAGGCTGTCACTCTCCTGGAGTTGCCAGAATTCAGCCTTAGAGGTCAGATACAAACCAAGATCCTTTATTGTTGAGTGTGTTTTAGTGTTTGCTTCTGTAGGGGTTGAACACGGCCTTGTGGGTGCTACTAAGGCATGCCGCTACTGAGCTAATTAATCCACAGCCCCTTTTAGTTTGAAATAGTATTCTGTGGTCAGGCATGGTGAACATACACCTACAGTCCTAGCACTTAGAAAGCAGAGCCTGGCACTGCAGGTTTGAGGCCAGCCCGAGGCTCTTTCTTACACTCCCATAGAAAAAGGACAGAGAAATCGGGGGGGGGGGGGGGTGTTGAGAGTGACATGATAGTCTAGAGGGAAACGCATGCACACATGTGTTAACATTTTCTTTTATTAAATCAGCTCTGAACACATCAGCTTTGTGTAGAATGTCCCACACACATCTCTCAGATAAGGTTCCCCCTGCCCAGTACACTGGAAGCTGGAAGTACTATTAATGTCTCTCTGTTACCTGTCATGTAGCTTTAACTTACCACCCAGGTCCGCTGTGCTGTCATGTTGACAGACATCCCAGCCCCTGCCTCTTAGAGAGCAGTCTTTTTTTTTATTATTATTAATTAATTTATTTATTTAGTGTATGTGAATACACTATCGCTCTCTTCAGACACACCAGAAGAAGGGATGGGATCCCATGTCAGATGGTTGTGAGCCACCATGTGGTTTCTGGGAATTGAACTCAGGACCTCTGGAAGAGCAGTCATAGCTCTTAACCGCTGTGCCATCTCTCCAGCCCTAGAGAGCAGTCTTAATGAGTAACTCGCTGATCTGGAACTCATTATTCCCCTGCCTCGGTTCTCCTGTTCTGGGATTTCAGGCATGTACCATCACACTTGGCCAAAGTTAAGCCATACTTAACATAGATATTATAAAGCCTTTGGTTTTGTTGACAATGGTTGTCCTGGTGTTTTGAAGATAGATTCTTTATGTGACTTGTTTCTGAGTGGCACATGAACTATAGTATGTGTCTAAGTGTAGTGTGTGTGAGACTTCAAAGCCCTGCTAATCTGGAGTTGATAATTACAAAGTATGTTACTACTGGGCAAAGAGCCCAACTTAAAAACATTATATATGTATTTATATTTAGTGAGGGTGTGGAGAGAGCAAATGAACATGTTTGGAGATCAAAGGACATTTCTGTCATCTGTTTGTTCCTTAGACTTCATTGCTTTGTTTAAAGTCTATTTTTGTTGTTTTAAATTGTGCACGAGCCGGGCAGTGGTGGCACACGCCTTAATCCCAGCACTTGGGAGGCAGAGACAGGCAGATTTCTGAGTTCAAGGCCAGCCTGGTCTACAGGTGAGTTCCAGGACAGCCAGGGCTACACAGAGAAACCCTGTCTCGAAAAAAAAAAAGAAAAAGAAAAAAAAATTGTGCACGTACACACACGTGTACATATGAGAAAGTGTGTGTGTGAGGGCAAGGCCTGAGGGTTCTAGTGATGTCAGAGCTGGAATCACAAGCAGTTCCTCATCACCTGACATAGATGCTGGGCACTGAGTCCAGGTCCTCACAAGAGCAGGAAGAGCTCTTAGCCGCAGCTGTCTCTCCAGCACGTTCTCCTCAGGCCTTGTTTTGTGGCAGAGTTTCTCTTGTTTCAGACAGGGTGCCGTTTGTGAGTGGCTGGTGGATGGGACCTCAGTCTTATGGTAGGAGTGATGGGGTTGGGATTACAACCATGAGCACTCGGCTTTATATGTGGACTCAGAGAATGGAACTCAAGCTGTCTGGCTTCACTAGCTGGGCTATCTTGCTGGACCCCAGCTTATGTTTATAAAACTCAGTGTTATTATGTGTAAAGAGTCACAGAAGCAGGCCAGGTGTGGTGGTGCACACCTTTAAACCCAGCACTTGGGAGGCAGAGGCAGATGGATCTCTGTGAGTTTGAGGCCAGCCTGGTCTACAAATGGAGTCCAGGACAGCCAGGGCTCTGTTACATAGAGAAACTCTATCTTGAAAAACAAAACAAAACAAGAAAAAAGAAAAGAAAAAAAGAGTCACAGAATCGGGCGTTAGGATCATTCTTTTTATGGCATACAAGGGGAAACAACGTAGTCAGACTTAGGATTTCCTAGCTACCTCATGGAACTTTCAGACAATTTCAGAATTATGAGTATTCCCAAATACTGTTTTCTTTCACTGATTTTCCCCTTACTAATTTTTTCTTCTTGTTATTTTTTCCTTTGCTGAAACCACTTGTTAAAAACATCGTTATTCAAAGATGAAAAGAACTGTAAGGTTTTATTCTTCAGCATTGCTTTTTGTTCAGTGCAGAGTGTAATTAACCTGGACTAACAAGGTTTGAACTTTAAATCCACTTTCTTTTCTTTTGTGGGGTGGAGGACCCAAAATCCAGTGATTTATTTGCTCCTGGTAAAGACTTAACTCTTGACTGACTCGGACTCAGGGTCTGTGAGGGCGGCCTGCCGCTCTTGTTGTCTGCTCCTGGTCTTCTTTGGTTCCCTTCATTCTCTTGGCGAGAAGTTAAGCCTGCTCTGCAGCCTCCACCTCGGTTTTCTTAGTTTCTTCAGAGCAGTACATCCACATTTGTGTTGCAGGACACGAGAGACAGGAGGCTGAGTCCTGGGTGCTTTGGTTCTGGCTTCTTCCTCTCTTTTGAGGACCGTTAGACACCATGTTGGCAGACATGTTAGACATGTTAGACACCATGTTGTTCATCCTCTTTAGAGAGATTGAAAGTTTGCAGATTATTCTGCTAGCCCTTTGGCGCCCCAACCACTGAAGCACAATGATACCAGTCAGTCCAGGAGTACCCCCATCGCATCTCTTTTGGGGTAACCAAGTTGAGAACACTCAGATTGGCACCCACAATGCCTCCTTGAGCAGGCGTGGTCTTCCCCTCTCCAGTTCTCCATGGTCTGTTAACAAGAACACCTGACTCCAGCAGACACACCCTGCTGAGGGTCAAGATGCCTTGGCATTCCCGTCACGGATTTGGACCACCTATCATTTCCACTTTTCACCCCAAGCATCAGCTGCTACTCTGTTGCCATGGTTTCTCACAGGATGCATGGTTTGCCATCCTCATCCGCTTTGGTGAGTTTCTGGCAGCCAGGCAGGAAGGAGATTCAGCCTCATCTTGATGTAGCCTAGGAGGCGCAACAAAAAAAGAGCTTAAATCCATTTTTGTTTGTTTGTTTGTTTTGTTTTTGTTTTGTTTTTAGAGACAGAGTTTCTCTGTGTAGCCCTGACTGTCCTAAATCCATTTTTTAAAACTTGGTTTTTATTCCCATTGAGACTTGTTTTCCATGACTCTGACTTTCCATGGTAGACCCCTCTGCCACGAGCACACGTGCAGGCTAATTAGGAAGAGTTTTTGCCTTTATTTTGGGTGTCACTACTTAGTCTAGACTGACTTTGAATTCACCCCAGTCTTCCTCCTGGGTGCTACATGCTTGTGATACCACACTGGCTCTGAGACTTCTTAAATGTTTGATTGTAGGTCGCTGAGCAGCATTTAGGACTGTGGCCCAGGGTCAAGTGCACGTAGGCCACCTGTGCTGTAACTGATAATCTGTGGTGGGCTCCTCAGTCACATTACCCACACTAACGCACATTTAATTTGGGAAAACAAACAAACTGGAGTTTTTTTGTTTTGTTTTGTTTTGTTTTTGGTTTTTCAAAACAGGGTTTCTCTGTGTAGCCCTGGCTGTCCTGGAACTCACTCTGTAGGCCAGGCTGGCCTCGAGCTCAGAAATCCGCCTGCCTCTGCCTTCCGAGTGCTGGGATAGATTCATCGTCTATGTATGGTCACCTTTCGTTGTGTACAATGGTACACGTTCCATACGTCACACACACTTGTTCTTGCATACTCCGCCGAGTATAGCAAGCTGACGTTTTTCAGTTTAATGACATGTGAGAATGTTGAGCCACACCTTGGGCAGGAAAAACCTTTAAGTCTGAAAGAGCCAATGTATTGTTAGAAATGCTTAATTGAGGGGACATGGAGATGATTTGGAGGCTGTGCCCCCAAGCCTGGTGACCTTAATTCAACCCCCAGCACCAGTGTGGGAGGAGAGAGCCAACTCCTGCAAAATGTCCCCTGACCTACATGTGTGCAGTGGCATGTGCCGATACATACATACACATGTGCGCTCGCTCTCTCTCTTGCTCTCTCTCTCTCAATGTAATTTTAAAGTGCCCAATTGGTTAGCTGTATTTAAGTAACAAATATAATGTCTGTCCCAAGGAAAGTGAATTATAACTCATAGATGAGGAAAGTTTCAATAATTACAATTATAATAAATACTTAAAATAGAACATGCACTTTCTCCCCATAGCTTCTTTCCATTTGCTAGTTTTAATTTGTTAATGATATACATAATAGCATGTTTGTAATCCAGAATACTACTTAAGAGTTGAGTAGCATTAATTCATATTTATTGCATTTTTCTTAATTGCTTAAACTTCTGTTTTATGGTACCGGGGATTGAACCAGGGCCTGTGTGTACAAGCCAAGTGTGATAACCACTAAGCTACACCCCTGGCTCCTGCGTCTACTTCCAAGTGCTGTTGTATTACTCTCGAGAGACTCTGGAAGAAGAGAAAGACTCAGCGTGGAGGAACTGAATAGGCCGACAGCTGACATGTAAACACTGAAACTGTTGTGTTCACTGAGAACAAACGTTCTGTTGAGAGCAAGTGGAGGCTGCTGCAGGCTCTCCTCAGGCTTCTGCTTTGGTTTCCCATGTGATCTGTGTGCGTGGCTCTGGGGTTGAATGCAGAGGCTTGCACATGCTGGGCAGGGCTGCACCCCTGAGCAGCACCTGCTCAGCAGGCCAGAAGAGGAGAGTGAAGAATGGGTTTAGCTGTAAGGATCTCTCATTTTATCAGCAGGGACATTTTGTCCTTCAGCTGTCAGGCATATTTCCCTCCCATGTCACTGGTGACAGCCATGCCTCCTGAACATGCTGGGAGTTCCGGGAGTATGTCAGACGGAGGCACTGGGATTACCACAGTGGGCTGAGACTCTGATTCTTCCCCTGGACCTGGCTTCACCTATTCAAGGCATCTCTGCCAGTTCACCTACACAAAACCGGGCTGTGGCTGTATGAGGAAGGGATGGTTGCCAGGGAGGGAGGGAGGAGTCTCCACTGGGCGGCGAGAGGGGCATGGAGCTTTGCTGGGACTTCTGATGCAGTAATGTTGCTGTGAACGTTTAGTGGTGGCAGTGACCACCATTCCACAAACTCAGCGCCTGGTGCCAGTTAGAGATTTGGCTGCAGTATATATAAACTTGGATGCTATTAGCACATACGTAGTATGCAGATAGGAAAAGACGTGCTCTGTCTTCATCAAAACAGCTGAAATGAAACCACACTGTGATAGTGCACACCACGACCACAATACCTAAGAGGCTCGCCTGGAGGGTCAATTCAGAGAGAGCCTTGGTTACATGTCACATTTGAGGCCAGCATGGGTTACATGAGACCCATCTTTTAAAAAAAAAAGTAGCTGGGGCAGTGGTAGCACATACCTTTAATTCCAACAGTCGGGAGGCCAGCCTGGTCTACAGAGAAAGTTCCAGGATAGCCAGGGCTACATAGAGAAACCCTGTCTCAAAGACAAAACCAAACTAAACAAAACTTAACAAAAAAAGAAAACAATACCCATGCCCCAAATCCCAAACTAAACAGCATAATGTAAGAGTTAAAAAATATATTAAAAATATCTAGTTTGTAAGCAGGGTTTTCTTTTTAAGGTAGCCAGTTTTGAAGAGTAATTATAAATTATAGATCCACAGTAAAATTGAACGGGAAGACCAGAAGTTCCCATTTACACCCCCCACCCCCCCACCCCCGCAGAGCCAGGTCTGCAGTCAGCATTCCTACTAGAGAGGAGCGTGTTACACCCGAGAGCGGATGGACACCTCTGTGTCCCCGCACCTGAGAGCCGCAGCTTTGGGTTTCTTCATGTCTTAGATGCCATCCTTTAACATCTTCTGTCCTTGGCTTAGTTTTTAAAAACCAAGCAAGCCGGGCAGTGGTGGCACACGCTTTTAATCCCAGCACTTGTGAGGCAGAGACAGGCGGATTTCTGAGTTCGAGGCCAGCCTGGTCTACAGCGTGAGTTCCAGGACAGCCAGGGCTACACAGAGAAACCCTGTCTTGAAAAACCAAAAAAAAAACCAAAAAACCAAAAAAACAAGCAAAGACAGCTGCGGAGGTTTGAACAGGTAGGTGAGCCCACGAGGAATGGAGTCAGCCATTCCTAGTGCCAGCTGTGGACTGTGTGCGAGAGGCTCGTTCGTTCCCCTGGGTGTTGATTAGTACCAGTTCAATGTCCTGCGCACCTCTCGCCAGCAAGAACCCACGCGGACACACGGATCCTTCTGCAGCAATGCGTTTATTGCATGATGAAAAGAGGAAGACCCTGGGGCCCCAGAATGGCGCTGCTTATATAGCCCTGAGGCAGCGTGTCCTCCACTGATTGGCGCGCCCCGGGAGTGGGCGGTGATTAGTCATGTACACCCTTAATGAGCAAGCGCTTCGGGGTTTTCCCGCGCTATCCGTAAGTTTCCTTAGAGCGACAGCGGAAGTCAGCGCCATCTTGTAATGGCGAATACTCTAACCGCTCCCTACATCTCCCCCCATTCTTTCAAGTAAGAAGGAGAGGGGGGTCAGCTGGGTTAAATAGGCCACACCTCCCTACAGTGGTATCAAAACACAGAACCAGGCT
>CM052715.1:21348251-21518464 GCA_028551405.1 Uromys caudimaculatus | reverse complement strand
AGATAGCTTCTATTGCGTCAGCCAATTGTGGAGGAAGATGGGAGAGAAGCTCACGGACAGACATACCTCTCAGAGCTTGCCTCTGGTCCTGCAGTTCCGAATCCACTCCGCAGAAGCGGAGGGTCTCCTCGGCGCCGGCGATGATGAAGTCGCTACGTTCCCGGGTTTCGGCACCAGTTGTCCTGCGCACCTCTCGCCAGCAAGAACCCACGCGGACACACGGATCCTTCTGCAGCAATGCGTTTATTTCATGATGAAAAGAGGAAGACCCCGGGGCCCCAGAATGGTGCTGCTTATATAGCCCTGAGGCAGCGTGTCCTCCACTGATTGGCGCGCCCCAGGAGTGGGCGGTGATTAGTCATGTACACCCTTAATGCGCTTCGGGGGTTTTCCCGCGCTATCCGTAAGTTTCCTTAGAGCGACAGCGGAAGTCAGCGCCATCTTGTAATGGCGAATACTCTAACCACTCCCTACAGTTCAATACTAAAGAAAACAGTTTTTTCCAGTAAATCTTCCAGGGTTGGCACAAAGAGTGTTTCACCAGTATTCAAAAATTTCCTCACCTGATACAGGCCTTTGGGGATTTCAGCTGACTCTTTTTTCTTAGGATTTGGGTTATATTAAAATCCATAAACAATTCTCTATTCTCCTTTCAGCCTTACTGATAACATTTCCTGTACCAGATCTTAGTCAGGGACTATTGATCTTTTTCTCTCTTTAATTGCTTACTTCCCTCTGAGTTTTAGTAAGAATTACTATAATTATTACCTATTATGGACCTATTTATTCTGTGCCATTCAGTGTTTATTAATACATTATGTATACTAACTACTGTAATTGTCACGGCAACGCAATAGGGTTTATCATGTCACTTGGTAGATGAGCAAGCTAAGCCCAGAGAGAATGAATATCCCCTCCCCCAAGGTTAGAACGAGTGGTGGGAGCAGGGTGGCAAGGTGGTTGCAAAGCCAGGCACAGTGTGCTGGTTATCCTGACCCAGCGTGATTAGTCTTTGATAGTTTACTTTGTTTAAGTAGAAAGTTCAGATGATTTCATTTCATCTGATGGGTTACGCCCTCTCTTCTCTGTTTCTCTCTGTGTATATATCAAAGGCCTTTTAATCCCTAAAGCACAGATTGTGCCACTGTTAGACTGTTTATAAGGAAATCTATTAGCTAGTTCCTCAAGAGAGAAGTTAAGTGAGCATGCCCGCTTCAGTGTTCGGCTCTAACAAAGCCCCAGGGAGAACTAGCCTCGCAGGAAGCGGTAGTTAGAGTCTGCAAGCTCAGTGTTTTCCAATGTTTTCCAAATCGAACCTTCTTCTGCCCCTTTGCTATTAAAGAGCACCAGGTTAAGCCAGACGGTGCCAACGCATGCCTTTAATCCCAGGACTCAGGAGGCAGAGGCAGGCAGATCTCTGAGTTCAAGGCCAGCCTGGTCTACAGAGTGAGTTCCAGGGCTACACAGAGAAACCCTGTCTTGCCCCTCCCCCCAAAGGCACTATGTTCACTAAGAGACCTTTAAAGAAGTAAAGCCCTGCTATCCCAGTGCTCAGGGCTGAGTTTATGCTCTGTGAAGTCTTCCTGGGTACCTGTCTTTGTCTGTCTACACACACAGACACATCCTTTCTTTGTTTGCTTGTTTTGTTTTAGCACCAAATTAGAATATGTTTCTATATCTTAAGTTTTGGATGTCCTTGTTTTTATCCGTTATAAAGGCTTCAGAATATTTAAAATGTGTTTAAATAGTCCATTCCCCCTTTTAAGATGTGTTGTGTGGAGCTTCTATAATCTTACAATTTTAATAAATTAGAATAGTTTTGATACCACTCTGGCCTTTTTAAAAAAAGATTTATTTATTTATTTATATAAGTACACCGTAGCTGTCTTCAGACACACCAGAAGAGAGCATCAGATCCCATTACAGATGGTAGTGAGCCATTATGTGGTTCCTGGGATTTGAACTTAGGACCTCTGGAAGAGCAGTCAGTGCTCTTAACCGCTGAGCTATCTCTCCAGCCCCGACTCTGGCCTCTTTGACCTTCACTTCCACAGACAGACAGAGAGGCAGGCAGGCACATACACACGTACGTGCGCATGCACACATATTAGCATGGGCAGGTATGCTATGCTGTCCTGCAATCCCAGCACCTAGAGGCAGGGGCCGGAGGGTGAGCAGCTGATGGCCAGAGTCGATGTATAGCAAGTTTGAAGCCAGCCTGAACCACATGAGACCCTGTCTGAAGGAAAAAAAAAATTATAATGGAGAATTTTAGTTCATCTTTGTGATGCCTCCGACTTGACATTTGTGGTTCCTAATTCTGGTCTGTGAAATTGTAGAATTCCTGGCTCTTTCAGAGCAGCAAACCATCTTTTCCACCTGAGCTTTGTCTGTCACCTACACAGCCCAGCTTCTTTCTTGCCATCTGCTCTAGGGAAGGGAAGCTCCATTCCTAGAACATGGTGTGAGGCTCAGGACAGAGAAGGAAGCCACAGTGCCGAGCGAGCAGAGGTGGTCAGGCTTTGGGTTAGTGGTGAGAAAATGTAGTGTAGGCTGCAGAGAGTAACGGACTTAAAGGCAAGAAGCTGTGACTATTTACCCCAGGAGTTCAGAGTTCAGGATCAGTGTCTGCCACTGACGATGAAGCCAGGCCTGTGCAAAGAGCCACGGTCATTGCCAGCTGCTGCTGAGATCACTCCAGGATGCCTCTGGAGTTTAGCTGGAGACTGAAGAGAACCAGAAACATGGCCCAATAAAGCAAACAGAGGGCATTTAGATATAGTTCTTAAAAATTCTTAAAAAGCCAATTCTTAAAAGTTCTTAAAAAGTTAGATTTAGTTCTTAAAAATCTTGGTGAATGGCTTTAAATCTTAAGTTAATTGGCTTATTGCAATGTTAAGTTCTCTTCAGTGCTATTTCTGTGTGTCTGTTCTCTCTTGACCTCCTGCTCAGTGTGGGAATCAGTAGCTTCCCTTCCCCTGCAGCCAGTTGGAAATCACAATGGCCACTGGGGATTTCTTTCTTAGAAGTGAGTAGGGTGGTGCTGTGAAGGCTGTGAATCCAAAATGGTGGCAGTCAAGTTGGCTCTGTGGTGGGACCAACTGCACAGCTTGCTTGCTTTCTCTTTTGAAGTCTTAATGTGTTTGGTGTGTGTATGTGTTGGGGGTAGCTTACCCTGGCCCCCCTGTGGGGGTCAGAGGACAGTATCAGGTGAGGCAGAGTCTCTTGTTTGCCAGCGTGTACACCAGGCTAGCTGGCCAGTGAGCTTCTGAGGATGGTTATCTCTGCCTCTCATCTGCCATAGTAGGGATGGGGTTAGACACAGTGCTGAGTTTGGCTTTACATGGGTTCTGGGTCTCTGGACCAGGTCCTTACTTTGTGCTTTCCCCACTGAGCCATCTTCCCAGCCTCTTTTATTTATTGTTATTTTTTGAGACAGCAGTCTGGCTTGGAACTTGGGATTCTCTTGCTCTCACCTCCCGAGAGCAGATGCCACCACACCCGGCTCAGGTGCAACTTTCAGAGAGCATGTGGCTGTCTGCCACCTTCCAGAGACTGAATCAGTAGGTCTCAAGAGGGAACTGGATACTGTGTTTTACCGACTCCTCGGGGTGGGTGTGAGCCAGCAGTCTAGAACACCAGCTCAGACGTTCACTTCTGATGGCCCCTCCTCTGCCCCAGTAATAGGAGGGATGGTAGCAGTTCTTCTGGGGGATTTTTACACTTTGCGACTATGGCCTTTCTCTACTTGTTATGCTCCATGATCAGTCTGTGGGCCTTGGCTTTTCCTAGCACAGGGCAAGACCTCTGGAACCTTCCAAAAATAAGATTGCAAACCTCCTATTGTACTAATATTAGTTAGTAAACATTAAATGCACATTTTATAGCAGACATACTGCTAGGTGCTGTCCAGGCTGATGGTGAGTTGCTTTTCTAATTAGGAAATCTCTACAGTGGAGTGAGCACAGGCTTGGTAGGTGGTCCTAGGTATAAACTGGACTCTGCCACTGTACCAATGCTGCCTCTCTTCTCTAAGCTACAGTTTCTTCCTCTCAAAACAAAACAAAAAACCAGCAGCAACAACAAAAAACACCCCAAAGGCTAGTATGAAGGTTCTTAAAATTGTTTTTGACAGGGTCTCGTCATGTATCCCTGGCTGGCCTGGAATTTACAGAGATCCTCCTGCCTCTGCCTCCTGAGAGCTGCAGCTAACGTGTGGCACTGCTCATACATCTGCTTGAGGTTTTGGTGTTGAGAACAGACTGTGAAGGAGGGGTGGATCTCACTAATTGATGGTGTATTTTCTTTTGCATTGCTTTTCAGAATGAAAGCCATCGAGAGTCCCAACAAAGATGACGACACCCAGTGGCTGACGTACTGGGTGGTGTATGGCGTGTTCAGCATTGCTGAATTCTTCTCTGATCTCTTCCTGTCCTGGTTTCCCTTCTACTACATGCTGAAGGTACAGTGGTGTCTGACGGCTCTTCTCTTCCACACGTGTCTCCTTTGCCCTGTCTCTCAGATTCCATCTTAGGACCTCTAGACCAGGAACAGTAGGAGCAAGGGCTTGAGTGTTGGATGCTAGTGGTTCTTGTCTCAGAATACAGCAAAGAAGGCAGGTTCCTCTCCCCATTCCTGTAAGGCCTTGGAAGAGCCAGGGCCCCTTGTGTCAGAGACATGTTTGATAAGTGCAGGGATTAGAAGTGCTGTGACTGACCCAGGTGAATCTTCATGCATGATGTGTGGTTAGACTTCACATGCTTTCAGCATTCACAATGCTCAATAGGAGTCATTATTTTGGGGAGAAAACCAAACAATTTCCATAATAGATTTGGAGAAAGAAAATGTCTAGTTGGTTGAGAAAGTTATCTTGGTAGCCTTGGCAGTGTGGTAGTCAGAGCTCAGCCCTGCCAAACCTTGGTTTTGGCACAGGACTAGCCCAAGCTGCCAGCCTTTGGGGGAAAGGACAGGAAACTGAAACTCATTTATTTATAACTGGATCTCTGCGGACTTCTGGCTTCCCCAGAGGGGGCTGATAGGGGGAGAGTTGTTCATTTTGTGAACATGGTGGTTTTTCAAGCTGTCCTCAGATGGTTGCCCAGGTGTCTTCCACAGAAGGGTGGGTGTGATGTAACCACTGCCTCTGGTTCTCAGACTGCAGACTTTGCAAGCAGAGAAGTGGTGTGTCTAGCTGTGAGGGCTCCAGGCTATCCTGTGTCCCTATTAGAACCAAGTACCTATGACATAGTTTAAAGATTCAGGCAACTCTGAAAGTTTTTTTTTTTTTTTTTTAAATCCATTCTGCACTTTCCTTAAAAATAACTATGGGGCTGGAGAGATTGCTCAGTGGTCGAAAGAACTTGCTGCCATTGAAGAGGACCCAGGTTCGAGTCCCAGCCCCCACAGGCAGCCCGCCACTGTCTGTAACTCCAGTTCTGGGGAATCTGCTTCTCTTCCCCAGGGGCACCAAGCCCATGGAAGCTAAACACTCACACACATAAACTAAGATTAACTATCTTAAAAAACAAAAAAGCTCACTTTCCCTCATTTATGGCAATATAGCTTTGCCATTTCTTTCTCTGTCTGTAAATAGGTGTGGCCTCTGTCCTTGCTTCTATTTTGTACATTATTTTGAAAGATGGTTTGTCTCTTTTTCCTCCCCACATCCTTCCAGATTTTTACAGCCTTTCCGTGTCCAGGTGATTCCCACTCTCAACATCACGACTTTGAAGAGACTGTTCAGGCTGATCATGTAGTTGGCATGCACGTAGCACACCTAAGTTTGGGGCTTTTTATATCCAGCATGATGTCTCGTGCTTTAGTTTCATGGTTTTTTTCCCCGGGCTGTAAGTCTGACCAGGGCTTTGCACGTGCTAGGCAAGTGCTCCGCCACTGCCCTGCTCCACCAGATCCTTAGTTTTGATTTCTAATTCTGAGATATAATAGATGTAGCTAGCTGCCTTTGTTATTTGATCTTAGCCTTCATCTTAGGAAATCCGACCACATGTTCCTTCTTCCGTGGTCTGATTGTCCAGTTCTCACACTTGCTCGTAGTTACAACTGTTCTGCAGTAATGTCATGTGTGGGACTTTTATTTTAGCTACCGTCATTTCCAAGCCTAACTAGTTTTGCTCGGCACTTAATTTTATTTTACTTGTGTGAGTGTGAGTGTGTGAGTGTGTGTGTATGTGTAGGTCAGAGAATGCTGGCAGGAGTTGGTTCTACACCTATCATGGGTTCGAGGAATCCGCAGTGGAGCTCTGGCCTCTGGGATTCTACATCATTCGGGTGTGCTTTTGCTCCTGACAAGGTCTGTAGTTGATTATGTTGTTCTTCTTTAGAAACAGTGTACTCACCCAGAATCTTACTATTTTGGTCTGCGAACCAATTTTCCTTCAAGGGGTTTATAAACTCTTTGAGACTGTGGAGTAAATGACACGCCCCTTTCTGTCCTGCTTAGCTTTTAACTGTGGACTTGACCCAGACTAGAGTGGCCAGAGCCGTGGGTCTCAACTGAAGGACTTCCCAGTCAGACTGGCCTGCGGGCTTGTCCTTGGGGGATTATTTGATCACTAATTATTGTAAGAGGGCACAGCCCACCTGTGAGTGCTACTATTCCCTGGCAGGTGGTCCTGGGCTGTGAAAAAGGCTAGTTGACCATGAGAATGAGTGAGCCAACAAGCAGTGCCCCCCACAGTGTCTACTTCAAGTCCCCAGGAGTTACTGCCCTGTCCACTGCTGACCCTGTCGTTCTGGGTTGCTTTTTGTGAGACTATTATCACAGCAACAGAAATATAAATAGGATACTTCAGTATAAAAAGGGGAGACTGTCTCCCTCTCCTGCTCTTTGCTTTGCTTTACTTGTGGTTCAGGAAGAGCAGCCATCTTTGTTTTACTTTTTCCTTAAGTCAGGGTTTATGCTCAGATGACCTCAAATTACTGAGCACAGCTTGAATGATTGATTTTTTTGTTTTGATTTGATTTTTTTTTTTTTTATGGTATAGAAATAGAGTTTATTTAGGGCATGGGGAGGGGAGTTAAGAGGGAAGTAAAGGCAGAGAAAGGCAGAGAGAGGAAGAGAGTAGAGAAGTAGAGAGGTGGAGGGCGGCCATGACCACGTTGAGAGAGGGGGGCTTGATTTGATTTTTTGATACAGGATCTCACTATATAACCCCTGGCTGTCCTGGTACTCACGTTGTAGACCAAGCTGGCTTCAAACCTGCTTCTGCCTCCGAAGTGCTACTATCAAAGGTGTGCACGCACCACCACAGCACCACAGCCCAGTTTAAACAATTGATTTGATTTTATTTATCTTTTGAACAATTGATTTTCAGTTCAGCCTGTCTCCTCCTCTGGCTGTACTACAGAGGCATTCCAAGGTCTGTTTCCTTTCCCCCTGAATTATACAGGCTTACACAAGGTCGTTTTATACAAGCATATATTGTATTTTGAAGATATTTCCCTTATTTTGTTTTCCAGACAGTTTTTCTTTTACATACATGTCATCAGAACATAAATGGTATTATGTGTCTAAGACTTAGGTTTCTGACCAATTCATTGTAACATAGTAGAAAAAGTTGATACATAAAATCACTTTCTGCAGTGGGTGACCCATACCTTTAATCCCAGCACTTGGGAGGCAGAGGCAGGTGAATCTCTGAGTTCAAGACCAGCCTGGTCTACAGAGTAGGTTGCAGGACAGGCAGGGCTACACAGAGAAATCCTATGAAAAAAGAAGTCAGTCTCAGTCTCCTCCCTCTCTTCCTCCCTTCCCACCTCTTTTTCTCTCGCACGTGCGTGCATGCATGTGTGTGTGTGTTGCTGGGGATTGACCTCTGGGCCTGGTGCATTTTAGGCAAGCACTGTATCATTGAGTACATCTCCAGCCTTTGAAACACATTTTTTCTGGCATTAGCTCTAAACTCTGGCCAAGATGGTCCCCTGACTATCAGTTGTGTCCCTACTCTTGGACTGTGATAGCGTTGGAGCCACAGACAGTTGTCTGTCTTGTTGTCGTGTATGGATTCATTGTGCCCTTCATCTGAGCTGTCAGAGTGGGCTCCTGTGGTTGTCTCTGGAAGAGTTATCGGCTTGAAGGAGAGCTTCCTAAGAAACCTGGTCACCTCTGTGTGAAAAAGAGTTCCGTGGATGGAGATGGCGTCCTGAAAGCTAGTGGCTAGGCATCGCCTGGAGAGTCGAACAGTAATTAACCTTATTTTAATATGAGAACTGGAAAATGCTGGGGAGGGAGGTAGAGAGCAGTAATTACTTTACTGTCTCAAGACAGTTAGCTAGAGGGTACCAGGAAGTACCAGGTGCACAGCTGGCTGTATAGTCTGCAGAGCAGTCACACTGAAGACAGAGATGTGTAAGCCGGTCCCATCTGTTAGCCTTGCCATATTCATCCAGAAAAGAGAATCAGCCTGACTGGATTGCTCAAAGGTGGATGGCATTTCAGAGGGTTCCATCAATAGTGGGGTCTTTAGATGATACTGTTGTCCTCCTGATAGCAGATAAAAAACACCACGGGGCTGGAGAGCTGGCTCAGCAACTAAGAGCAGTGGCTGCTCTTGCAGAACACGCAGGTTCAATTCCCAGTACCCACATGGTGGCTCACAGCCATCCATAATTCCAGTTCCAGAGGGATGTAATGCCCCCTTCTGACCTCTGTGGGTACTGTATGCACATGTGGTGCACATACGTGCTCGTGGGCAAAGCATTTGTGCAGTAAGATAAATAAATGTAAAAAATAAAAATAAAGAAATGGTGGGAGGCAGAGGCAGGTGGATTTCTGAGTTCAAGGCCAGCCTGGTCTACAGAGTGAGTTCTAGGACAGCCAGGGCTACACAGAGAAACCCTGTCTCGAAAAACCAAAAAATAAAAATAAAAAAAGAAAGAAATGGTTTTCTTAAAACCCTACAGAACAGAAAAAGGACTCAGACGTGCTCCCTTACCTAAGCTCATGAAACAGGACCTTTTGATTTTTAATCTGGTCAGCGATTAGCATTTCACCTTGGTGCCTTCTTTTGATGTGAATATATGTCTCTGTGAATAATTTATTCCTGAAAATGAGACATCCTATGTTTAAAAAAAAAAAAAATTAAAAGATACTAGCCAGAAACAGATCCCTTGCCTTTCTTTGAAGTTTCAGTATTCTGTGCTGGAGTCCAGACAGGCATGAAAGGGTCCTGAGGGAGGCAGTGATGGGGAGTGGGGTCAGTGGTGAGGCCAAAGTTCATTTCCCTTTGGCAATTCTTCTGTCTATAAATGTTTGCTAATAAAGGCCAAAAGCTGTTGGCTTCTTCTAATAAACTCTGTTAGCATCAGGGGATTAGAAAAAAAGAAAGCTTAATTATTAGGGCTCCCTTCTCTCTGGCTCAAGGACCAGACAGGAGGCTTAGACTCATTAACTCTGTGAACCGAGAAGAAAAGAAAGAAAATATTTTACTTAGGCAATAAGCACAGACACACACATACACACACACACACACACACACACACACACACACACACACACACACACACACACATTCTGGTTGAACCCGACCACCTACTTCATCAACTCTACAAGTGTTCTTACGTACTTACATGCATATACATATACCCACACACGTATGTGTGTACAACAGACATACGCATATATACGTTTGGTGGTGGATGGGGCAGAGCTTCAGATGCCACACTTTACCCCCTCTCTCTGGCCTCCTTACACTTAGACAAAAGCTCCTTAGAAAATTACCTTATAGATAAAATGTTACCCAAAAGGGGAGTCACAGAAGGATGCTGATATTAAGTCCAAAGCAGTATTTCATTCGATCAGCTCATTATAAGTTCAAAGCAACAGTTTCATGTGACCTTATTTTATCACAGTGCACAGCTGTGGCCTCCTCCTTGGCTCTGACCTAGAATGAATGTTTTTCCTTGGTCACAAATTCGTCCCAAGCCTCTTCCCCTTTTTAGTGTAATTGTGAAGTTCATTATATCCCTTATTATGCAGGCTTTACTTACTATTTTATGAGGAATGAGCACATTTTGTTCTTGATTCTAGCTTTTTTATATCTTTCTGGCAAAATAACTAAAACCATCTCTTAAAACTTTCTTCCTAAAGTTCAAGGCCAGCCTGGTCTACAGAGTGAGTTCCAGGACAGTCAGGGCTACACAGAGAAACCCTGTCTCGAAAACAAACAAACAAACAAACAAACAAAAACTTTCTTCCTAAAATTATATGAGGAATTCTATAAAATCATTAATTCATCTAAACAGCATTAATTCATGAAAGTTCATTTTTATGTTGATCTGAAGGAAGAGGCATATCAGCTGCAAGAAGCCATCCTGGGATGAAGTCTCTTGGGACCTTGCCTCTCAGAGCTTGTCTATCATAAGCCATGGTGGGCCACCTCCAGGAAAGTCACCTTCTAGCCTTAGCCTCTCCTGGATGGTCCTGACAATTTTGCTCATGCTGGCCTTGAATGTGTATGTTAAAGTGGTCCTCAGCCTGCTGCTGAGTGGCGGGGGCTGCAGGCACTGCTGTACTCAGCTCTGCCTTACTTTTATTACATGTGTGCAGAACATGTGTGCTCACCTGCATGTGCTCTCCCAGCCGCCTTTTACATGGTGCTGGGATCTGAACTCAGGTCCTCATGTCTGCCCAGCCTCTGCTTCATTATTTTTTTGTTGTTGGTAGGTTCTTATTTTAAGAAGGATTTCAGGCAGACAAGAGGGTGTGGTGTGTGACACTGATGATCGTGCAAGCCTCACACCCTGAACTTGATTTCCAGAAGCTACAGTGAGGGAAGGAAGTGATCCCCGAGAGTTAGCCTTTGACCTTCAAGTGTGTCCCTGCACTCACACACATGCCCCATATTTCAAATCATATATAATACACATGCACACACAATTTAAAACATAATGAGTTTCATTGAGACATATTTATGTTCCCTTTATTTTCCTCTCTCTCTGTTTCCCATTGTTACTTGTTTTATTTCTCGATCTATTTACTTTAGACATGGCCTCACATTCCCAGGTTGGCTTCACTTCTCTGTGTAGTTGAGGATGACCTTGAACGCCTTGCTTCACCTCCACACAGAGATGGAATTATGGACTGGTACTGCCATGCCTAGCTTCTGTGGTGCAGGGGGCTTAGCCCAGGGTGTTGACTGTGCTAGACCAGCACTGTAAGAACTGAGCGGTGGTCCCAGCCTCTCTTTTCTCTTCCTTTTGAAACACAGTCTCTTTGTATAGCTCAGGCTGCTTTGTTAAAAGCCTCCCATTAGCCATTAGAGAACACTGGGATACCAGTGGAGATGTCAGAAACAATGCTGTCCCTGGGATGGGGGAGGGCATATGTGGAGTCCCAGCGTGCCAGTGGTTCCTTCTCACCAGCCTTCTGTTCCCTGCAGTGTGGCTTCCTGTTGTGGTGCATGGCCCCCAGCCCATCTAACGGGGCTGAACTGCTCTACAGACGCATCATCCGTCCTGTTTTCCTGAAGCATGAGTCCCAGGTGGACAGTGTGGTGAAGGACGTGAAGGACAAAGCCAAAGAGACTGCAGATGCCATCAGCAAAGAAGGTAAGGCTCAGGGACAGCTTGTGCACTGTGAGGAGAAAAAGCCATGCCCTAGGCTCAAATAATAGGTGTATTGGACACCTGTCCTCCCCCAGTTCCTCTGCTTCCTCCTCAGTGACATTTAGTGCAGCCTTCAGTCCTCAGTTAGAAAAGTGACCTTTCTAACCCCAGGCTAAGGCTTTCAGTACCAGCTAGATAAATGGCTATATATTCAGTTCAGGTTGGCCTGCAATTAGCAACCAAGAAAATGCCCCAAAGACATACCCAAGGCCAGTCTGACGGAGGCAGCTCCACAACAGAGGCAGCTCCACAACAGAGGCAGCTCCACAACAGAGGCAGCTCCACAACAGAGGCAGCTCACAACAGAGGCAGCTCACAACAGAGGCAGCACAACAGAGGCAGCTCACAACAGAGGCAGCTCACAACAGAGGCAGCACAACAGAGGCAGCTCACAACAGAGGCAGCTCACAACAGAGGCAGCTCCACAACAGAGGCAGCTCCACAATGGAGGCTCCTCTGGCTCAGCTTTGTCAGGTTGAAATCAAGATCAGCTGTCATAAAGGCTTCCTGAGTCCGGGTTGAAGAATCAACAGAGGAGACCTCAGGGTAGATTGCTCAGGATTTGCTTGTGAAAAAAAGCTTGGAAGTAGAAGCCATAAAAGAAACACAGAAGGGTGGCAGGATCAGGGTCAGCCAGTGGGCGGGGGAGGTCAGGGGCTGCCCACAGGCCTCGGGAAGGCCATTGGCTTAGACCCTGCTGCTGGAGAAGCTTAAGCAGAAAAGTGTGACTGTGGCCCTGCATGGAGAGTGGACTAAGGGGATTGGCTCGGCGGTGGAGCATTTGCCTAGCAAGCTCAAGGCCCTGGCTGGGTTTGGTTCCCAGCTCCGGGGTTGGGGGGATGTGGACTGAAGAAGGAAGGAAATATAGTCTAGTTAGGATGTTGTGATCTGGTTAGAGATGGTGGCCTCAGTTAGTGACAATAAAGTAGCAATAGTAAGTATGAGATTCTTGATTGCTTTTTAAGATGGGGACAGTAGGATTTGCTTACGAATTAGGCTAGGAGTTTGAGAGAGAGAGAAGCCAAGGCCAGGAGTTATAGCCTGAGTAGTTCAAAGGGTAGACTTGCCGTTGAGGTGGGAAGACTAGGTAGTAGAAAACACAACACCCAGTCCTGGGCAGATGTCTGAAGTATCTATTAGATAGAGACCTGCATGGAGCAGTCAGATAGCTACTGGTTACAGATATTGAGAACCCCAGGAAGCAGGTTTACACCGAGGGTATAGGAGATGAAAGCCAGCTGACTGCACCAGCCCAGAGAAGCTGATTAGGGTAGCAGGAAAGCCAGTATTGTCCAGTGAGGCGTCCATCACGTCACGTGTTGTGAGGGTTAGGCGAGGGGATGGCCAGGAGACAACCATAGACTGGGCAGTGAGGAAGGATTAGTGACCCGAAGAAAACAGCTTTATGGACACTGGGAACAAACACCTGGTTGGAGAGATTGAGAGACCAGGAGCAGTGTCCTGAGAGAATGGGATGGCATCTGGGGAGGACACTTGGCCTTGAGACTCCGAGACCCTTTGTAAGGTAGGAGCAACAGAGCATGTTTGAAAGTGAATAGGAATGATCAGTAGAGATCATAGGGTAGGGGCTCAGGAGCTGCCCACAGCCATGTCCTCAAGCAGACCAGAGACGGCCTCTGTGTACCACAGAGGGAGTGGCCAGGCTGGGACATTTTGAAGAGGAGGGAAGTGGGGTCGGTGTTAAGTGAGGCTGGTGATGAGTGTGCAGCTGGGAGCTTCAGATTGCTCAGTAAGAGGACAAGAGGTGTCAGGAGTGGAGGGTGGAGGGACAGGAGGAGGCATGGATGCTGCCTAGGGAGAGGCTGGCATATGGGCGACTCACGTGAGTATTTCAGGTATCATGGGCCGTCAAATCTGTCTCAACTGCTCAGTTCTAGCTTTGGATCGTGAAAGCAGACCCTGAATAGGATTTAGAAATTAGAAGAAAGTGTGGCTGGAGAGACAGCTTGGAGGTTCTCTGATGGTCAGGGTCACTGGGGATCTCTCACACAGCTAGCTGAGAAAGGCTGTTCCCCATCCCCACCCCCACCCCGTCAAGTTTGAAGTGAGTGAAGGGGCAGCAGCTGTCAGGAGGCTTGTGGACTAAGGGATTCCTTGGCTCTCACTGGGAGACTCTGGGCTCCATCAAAACCAGCTGCCATCTGTGGAGTCTCAGCCTGCCCCACCCTCCATCTCTCACTACACTTCCTGTCTTGGGGGAATAGTGGCTCAGCGAGCAAGTCTAGGTGTGTACACCGTGATGTGGGTTCTGTCCTCACTCTGGTTACCATGACAATCTCTGCTGCTTTGATGATTGAGGAGACAGGACAGATGGTCCAGGAGAGGATATCAGACAAGTCTCGAGGCCAGATGACCTTCGAGAATTCTGCTTACAACTTAGGATTTGTGCTCTAAAGAGGCGCCTTGCCCATTTTCTGGTAGGCCTCTTAGCCTTGACCCCAAGCCTCGGTGTGTGCTCATCTGCACACACGTCACCTGCCTTAGTCCCCCACATTATCTAGTAGTCGGGGAGGGTGGCGCTTACATCATAAACACTCTTGACACAGTTTTCTTTCCCCACAACAGTTAAGAAAGCTACGGTGAACTTGCTGGGCGATGAGAAGAAGAGCACCTGAGTCCTGGCCGGATGCCCCTCCCCCTCCCGCCTCCTTAGAGCTCCATGTTATGCTAGGGACAGTGGCACTGTCATTGGGTAATGATGTATTAAACATGGAATGTGTGGTAAGCTGCTTTGCTTTTAGTGTCGTATATGTAGAGAACATTTTCATCTAAATCTAACTGAATGGGCAGTACCTAAAATTTTTAAAATATTTTGCTGAGTAGGAAGACATGTCACTATGCTCCGGGAAATACAAACCAGGATTGGAAATCTCTTGTCCGTAGGCCCTGTGCTCTGCGGGGCTCACCTTGCATGCGTTTCCTTGTGCTTACCGTTAGGGAACCTTTGTGGCTGTGCTTCTGTGGTGTCTGATTTTATATAGGTCTGTGTTTTAGTGTATCTGTGCATATACATGTATATGGAAAATGTCGTTTGGCTAGAACATGCAGAGTGCTTTCGAGGAAGAGGCCAAGAGAGGGTTGTAGACACCGCCTGTGACCTGTGAAACAAGACCACCTGCCAAGGCTGGGGGTGCTGTTGGGATGAGTGAGCTTCTGTAACATTTCAGAAATCGATGCAAACAAATAAGACTCGAACCCGTGATCAACTCCAGTTCCCCGGGAAACAGTGGCACTGTCTCACCTGCTTTACATCTGAGATGCTGACGTCAGCCGCTCATGTTTTACCTTTACTCCTCTCCTCCCCAAACTCTTTTAAAACCAATTCAAGGCACCTCCCAAGATGTCCCACCTCCCAAGACGACATCCCACCTCCCCAGATGTCCCACGTCCCATTACATCATTTTTTAGAAACATGATCCCATGTAGCCCAGGGTAGCTCTGAAGTCCTGATCCTCCCACTGCCCCCACCTCCCAGCTGCTGCTCATCGTAGGCTTGTGCCCCACGGCTGACATACTGTGTGTTCTTGTTCCCGTCAGCAGCATATCGTGCACTGATGATGCCCAGTTCCAAGCGGTTCCGGCCAGTGCAGGGCAGCAGCTAACGGCTGTGGTCGGCCCAGCAGCCGCTGGGTTAAGCTTGCCACTCCTGTTTGTTATGGCCGACCTCAAGAGGTCTCCTTACTCTACAGTTCGTCATTATTAGCATTCCCTTAAAAACACTTCAGTTTTAGGATTTGTTTTGACAGAATAAAGTTTAAGTGCCCACAGCTTGATCGACCAGAGGTTTGGGTCTAAAAATCTGCACTTTGCACCACACGCCAGCTTTCCAGCCTTTGAATTAGTCTGAAGCGGACTAAAAGAGTTGTCTACCAAAGTTAACAACAGGAGTTACTTTCAAGACAAATAGACAATAATTCTCCTTCAGATGACTAAGATCATAATAATATGATACAAAATATTAACAATACAAATAAGAGACACCGTGGTCCTAACATAATATGGCTCACAGTGTTATATTTTCCTGGGAATAGTAGTCATTAGGCAGCGTCTGACTTAAGGGGGGATCTTTTCAGAAAATAAGAACTTTTGTTTGGAGAAAGCCAATTGTTAGGTTTTTAAAATTAAAAATATTTAGGTCCTTATAAGTAAAAGCACGTTCTTCTTGTTGGCAGGATGAAAATTAATGTCTACAGTGTAGCACACAGGAGCAGTGTTAATATGCGAAATGCTTTCTGGGAGGGGGTGGGGGGCAGGAATGTTGTTCGCAGTTATTTAGAGAAGGTGTCGGTGGACGCACTGCAGCAGTGAAGTAAACTCCAAAAGTAACTTGGCTGCATTAACCCCGAGACTTTCCCCGTAGGCTTGCGGGAACTCCTCACTACTTCCTGCAGTGTTAGTGGGGGAAATCATGAATTGACTTCTGCCTGCCTGTCCTTCCCAAGTAAAATAGTGTCATGACTTAAGAGTGTTCAAAATGAGCTGAGTTTGTCTGGAAGCAAAGCATGCATTTGTATCTGAGTGGTATTTCAAAGACATAGAAAGTTCCAGAATTCTGTCCCCAAGAGTTGGTGCAGCAATTATTTCCTGACCTCAGTCGTTTGGACTGATGTTGCTGCTGTTTTGGGGAGGAGTCCTCCATCCACATCCAGAAAACAGTCACAGCCTTTAAGTGAGTTATCGCCTGTCCTCGGATGGGAGTAGAAATGGTTGTGCCCAGTCCCTCCTTACATGCTCCCAGACTCCCGTGGATGCCTGAAGCTGGACAGAGTACTGAACTCTGTGCGGACCGTTCTTTCCTGTATGTGTACATCTGTGACAAAGGTTATTGACTGGACAAAGTGAGAATTGAAGAATTACAGCATATACTCAAATAAAGATTATGTTTATGTGGTCTCTCAAAATATCTTTAAAATGCTGTTTTATTACATTTAGTGTGTGTGCGTGTGCATGCATGCGTGTGTGTGCGTGTGATATGTGGGCATACACATCATAGTGGAGGTCAGAGGAGAATTCAATTCTCCTTCAACCATGTGTTGGGACCAGACTCAGGTTGTCAGACTTGGTGGCCAGTGCCTCTACCCACAGAGCCTTCTCTGACCTCAGGATGTCTTGCTGTGCTGTTTCAGAGTGGCCAACCTCTCAAAATTGAAACCATAGCTAAGGATGACTATAAGTAACTAGCCATAGTCAGTGTTTGTTTGTTGTATTTACTTTAAATTTTGCTAAGATCTGGGTTAGGTAAAGAAAATTCCCAAAAAGTAAGATAAAATCTGGTAGTTTAGTGAGAATTGAATTTTATTAAGCCCATCCTGCACTGGGTCTGTCCTTTGCCCCTAGTGATTGGTTTGTTAAAGGAAGGCTCCCTAAAGAAACCAACCCATTGATCCCATCTACAGTGATTAGCCTGGATTGGGCTTTCCGCCTGCACAGTGTTCCTGCAAGAGCTCTCACAGACGTGCAGTGTATATACACGGTGCGGTAACCATCATTAGGGTCTACTGCTCAGTCCAGGCTGGCCTTCAAATCACCATCCTCCCCACCCTCCTCTCCAGCCTTTCCAGGGCTAGGATCATGGCAGACACCCTCAACACCTCCTCCACGGGCCTCTAGATAATTCTGTACCTTCTGTTCTAAGACCAAGACTGAAAAGAAGAAGGGGAAAAAAGCAAAACAAAAACCTCATGGCCTGTGAATGGTCTTTGAAACAGCACTTCTGTGGTGCGGTAGGAGCTTAGTATTGGGCACGAGCTCACATTTCATTTCCTGCACCAAAGCCAAGCAGGAGCGTACTAGAGTATGCTCTCTGGTCTGTAAGCACAGTGTTTAATGGGACAAGCACAGTTCAGATCCTGAACCAACATTTTAGCTCTGTATAGTAGGACAAGTAAATGTATTTGAAAATGACCTTTGAGACTGTCTGGCTTCTGACTGTAGTATTGACTCTTAATCTCTCATAACACAAAAAATCAGAAAGCAAAATGATTGACAGAGGCCTGCAGCCCTCACCTCCACAAAGTCAGAAGTGTTGGGTATGTTGCTGCATTGTGAGGTGGGTGATCATTGGAGAACACTGGACTCCAGAGAAACATGGAAACCTTGTTAGATTTAGTGATCTGGAGCCACATAGAAAATGCTCCAACACCCACTGCCTAGCTCTGGAGACAGGACCTACCTAACACCGATGCTGCCCTTGGAATTGCAGGATACTTGGGTACAAGCTGCACAGCGGCCTGACTTTGGAGAAGGATTTACTGTCATCTTCCAGCAAACAGCAGGGTGCCAGGACCAGGAGCCATCTTGAAGGGGGGGGAGTGTTACTGTTTGAATTTAGACCACTATAGGAGTCAGAATCCCTGGCACACCCCATCACTGGGACCCCACAGGCATTACACTTCACTGTCATGGGGAGTATCTATTTGCTTTGTGAATCCAACTTGGTCATCAGAGTAGCTGCCCCAAGCCCACTAGATGTTCTGCAGTACAGGGAACCGGTATTGGCAGGGGTGGAAGGTGGTGCCTGCGAGAACCAGATCAGGGAACTTGCTCTGAAACTGTGTAGCTAGGGCAGGTGTGGTCCTGCTGTCCTTCCGATTGCACTGAGCTTGGGCACTGTTAATGAAAGAGTGGGAGCGAGCACTGGTGTCCTACCGAATCCCTTGGGGAATTCCTTGCCTTAGGGAATGTACAAGTCTAGGGGCTTTGGGGAGGAAGTCGGCCCAGTGAAGCCCAACTCCCAGGTTATAAACTACTACCAAAGCAGAAGAGACCCGCGTTCTGCTGCTCACCTACATGGCCCCCACTTCAGCCCTGCCGCTGCGCCTTGCGCAGGGTTAGACGAGAGGGCGTAGGGTGCTGAGGGTCCTCTCCCTGTGAACCATTCTGGCTCACACTATTCCCAGGAAGCAAGTGCTTGCTGCTAGGGCCGAGGGCATTTGCTAGTTGCACAGATGGCTTTGAACTTGTGGTCATCCTCCTGCCTCAGCCTCCCTAGTGCTGGGATTACAGATGTGAGAGCCACTACTCTTGGCTGTGAAGTAGGCTTTTAAAATTACATCATTTATTTTTGTCTGTGTGCACATGTGGCCTGAACGTGTAAGGACGCATGTGTGGAGGGCTGGGGACACTGAAATGAATTGGTTTTCTCCTTCCAGCCAGTGGGTTCCAGGAACCAGACTCGCGTTGCCAGGTCTACACAGCAAGCACTTTGCCTGTTGCGTCTTCTCTTTGGCCTTGAGAGAACATTTTAACAACTGATAATTTGTAGTTGAACCCGTGACATATTTTTAAAATTAAGCAAATAAAAGTACAAAATATTCAATTTCAAAGAAAACAGGTTTCCATGTAATATAGCAAACTATTTAATTATAAGTGCTAGCATTCTATCTAGACTCCACCCCACAGTTACCTGGCAACAGCCAGATAGGCCTGGCCCACTATAAAAGGGACTGCTTGCCCCTCCTCCCTCTCTTGCTTCTCTCTTGCCCTCTTGTTCTCTTGGGCTCTTCCCTTCTTGCTCCCACTCTGTCCCCTCACCCTTCCCCCTCCCTTACCATTCCCTTCCCCCTCTCCATGTGCGCATGGCTGGCCTCTACTTCTCTTTCTGCCTTTCTCTGCCTCTACTACCCTCTTAACTCCCCCCCCCCTTGCCCTGAATAAACGTTATTCTATACTATACTGTCCCTGGATGGTGCCTCAGGGGCAGGGGATGCCTCGGCATGAGCCCGCCCAGGCACCTGATCCCCCCACACCTGACTACACATCCATAGAACGTATTCTATCTTTTTATAAACACATCAGTAAGAAACCAATAAATCAAAACAACAACAACACACCTCATAGTGCCTCCAACTTTAATACATGCAAGGCTTGCCTAGGGGTTCTCTTAAATGTATTTGAATTCTAGGCTGGGCCAACACTATTGAATTTTTTCACAAGTTCCCAAGGGAGGCACTAATGGATCTCTGTCTCTCCCTCCTCCTTCCTCCCTTCCTCCTTCTCTCCCTCCTCCTCCTATCTCTCCCTTCTCCTTCCTTCCTACCTCCCCACTCTTTTTTTTTTTTTTTTTTTCCTGTCCTTGGTACCATGAGCCTTGCACAAGCTAACCGAGTGTAACCCTGAGCCACGTCCCCAAGCCCACTCTGCACTTAGCTGTAGGCACTTCCAGTCTCAGCCAGGGCTAGACCGAGTGAGAATACCAACTATAAGTAGTGACTCGATTAGAAAGTGTGCTGGGAGGACAGGACGATGGCAGGCGTGCCAGCGTATGGCAGGGCAAAGAGAGAAGCACAATGGAACCCTCCTTTTCTGCAGATGAAAGTTAATGCCAAACTCGGAGAGGATGCTGGGCAGGGCCCACCACCCACCATTCCAAGCAAGTGCCAGCTGATCTCTGTGTGTGATGTGACAAGATGCCTCCAGCTTCCACTGCCAGGACTTCCCTACCAGGATAGGCTGTATCCTCCAACTGTGGGCTCAAACTAAACCGTCCCCTCCCCTTCCCTCTCTCCTCTTCTTCCTCTCCAACTCCCTCCCTCCCCACCTCCCCTCCCTATCTGCCCTCCCTCTCCTTTCTTCTTCCCACTGCCTCCTGCTTCCCTCCCTCCCCACTTTCTCCTCCCTCTTTCTTCCCTCCCTCTCCCCTGTCTGCTCCCTCCTCCTTCTCTTCCCTTCTTCCCCCTCCCTCTCTCCCCTTCCCCTCCCCCTCCCTTTGTTCCTTCCTTAGGTTGCTTTGCCAGGTACCCAGCAACAAGACAAACTCATAGGTGGATCGTTATGCACTCAGTTTCTCCACTCCCATAGCACACAGACTGTTCTCATCGGATCCGCGTCCTACCGTCTTGAGAGCCATGCTGGGACAGGTTTTCTCTTTTCTCTTTATCACTTAGGCTAGTGAGGTGGCCAGAGGCACTTGTCACCAAGCCTGATGACTAAGTTTGGTCCTGGGGACCCACATAGTGGAAGCAGACACCCAACTCCTTCAAGTTGTCCTCTGACTTCTATGGCACATGTGTACACACACACACACACACACACACACAGTAGTAATGAAAAACATTCTTTCTGGTCTTTCTGCTGGGGGTGTAACTGTTGGTAAACGCTGGGCTCAGTCCCCAGCACCAAACCCACCAGGTTACTGGCACTCAGGCCTGCAACCACAGCCCTCCAAAAGTGGAAGGAGGAGGCCAGCTCAAGGGTATTCCTGGCCACAGCCTGCTTCTGGCCAGTGTGGGCTACAAGAGACCTTGTCCTCAAACAATAAGTCTTCTCCAAATCAACAGTTCAAAGGCAAACTATTTCTGGTTATCATATTGTCCTTCATGTGCCATGGATTGTCTCTTCCTCTGTATGTAAGGTCAGACCCGGGGCTATCTTCTGTCCCTTTGCTCCCTTTTCACTGCCTGAGTCTGGGTTTGGGGCTCCCAGGAAGTGATACTGCACAGATCTAATTTTCCTTCCCCTTACACATCCCAGCAGTAAGGAACCCCAAGTCAGTGCCTTCGTCCCATGTTTTCCCCCTCTCTCCCTTTTCTGACCAATTCAGAGGCTAGTGTGGACAAAACCATCTACATGTCTGTTTCATACAATAGAGCAAATACCTCTACCTAATACAGTTCCTCCCATACACAGACGATTTTCTTTCTAGGAATACTTCAGCAGCATGTCTTATTGCCCAGAGCAAAGGTCACACCACTGACAGACACCATAAGCTGCTTAAGGTCCTGTCCCATATGCACGACTTTCAAGGACTGTAATTATATACTTTTTTCCTTTAAAAACTTGTGTGAATGCCTGCAGGTATGTCCACATGGATGCTTGATGTCCACAGAGGCCAGCAGAGGGTGTTGGGTTACCATGGTACCATGGAGTTAAGATAGTTGTGAGCTGCCGTGTGGTTGCTGAGATTGGAACCTGGGTCTTCTGCAAGGGCAGCAAGTGCTTTGAACTGCGGAACCATTTCCCCAGCCCCTATGACATATACGTTAGCCCATCAGCCATTTGGACACATCTCTGTGCTCACCAGTGGAGCCCATTCATCAGGGTGGTGTTCTCCTTTATCCAACAAAGAGGAAGGTGACTGCCCTGGGAATCTTCCTGGGGACACTTCACCTTCAGGAGGGTTGCTTGGGTACACATCTTCCACCCATGACAGGGGCAGTGCCATTGCCAGTGCTGAAAGGATGACAATATTGGGATAACCTTGTAAGTACTCAACCTTCAAACAGCTTCAGTTGCATGACTTTTCACAAGGAGTAGAGGCAGTCTAACTCCCAAACTCATCCTTAGCTCTGGAGTGCTACACATTCAGGCAGCAAGTATTTTGTGAACTTTTCTTGGGGAAATGGGCAAACATCTATTCACCTGATATAGAACTCTACAGTCCAAAGAAATGAATCCACTCATTTTTAAAAAAGGTTTATTATATATGAGTACGCGATAGCTGTCTTCAGACACACCAGAAGAGATCCCATTACAGATGGTTGTGAGCCACCATGTGGTTGCTGGGACCTCTGGAAGAGCAGTCAGTGCTCTTAACTACTGAATTAATGAGTTTAGTCTCCTAGTCAGTGTTCTATTGCTGTGAGGAGACATGAAGACCACAGCAACTATTTTAAGAGAAAGCATTTAATTGGGACTGGCTTACAGTTTCAGAGGTTTAGTCCATCCTCATGGGTGGGAAGCCTGGTGTCACACAGGTAGATAAGATGCTGGAGAAGTAGCTGAGTTCAGTATCTGGATCCACAGGCATCAGGAAGAGACATTTAAAAGCCCACCTCCAGGGACACTTCTTCCAACCAGGCCACACCTCCTAATCCTTATCAAGTAGTGCTACTTCCTGATGACTAAGCATTCAAATATATACGCCTATGGGAGCCATTACTATTCAAACCACAATTAGGGTTATTGGCAACTTATGATTGACAGTTATATACCACTGAAGGGGCTCCATGCACTCTCCCCCTGTTGGTTCCCTATATGTCTTCAGGAAGGGTGGGACCACATGATTAAGTTAATAGACTTTTAGTGTTGGCCTCCTGCTGGTGCTCATCCAGTTGAGAGTTCTAGACACAACAGTCATGCTGTGCCTCAGCAGCTCAAAGCTACCACTCCAGGAAGTGCTCTGGAATGAATTCACAAGAACATTTCCAAGTTAGTTTTTTCAGAGAGAGTGGACTTCCAGGTGCTAAAGCACTGATCATTATTAGAACTCTGGTGGAAACAACGTCTGTTTTGTTTGAAGAATTTTTCATGTAGTCTAGGCTGGCTGGAACTGGATATGCAGCTGAGGCCAGCTTTGAATTTCTGATCCTCCTGCCTCCACCTCCAGGATGCTAGACTGACTGTAGGTATGACACCACATTAGCTTGGAAATGTTTTGTGTGTAACATGTTCATGCACACGTGTGTGTGTGTGTGTGTGTGTGTGTGTGTGTGTGTGTGTGTGTGTGTGTGTGTGTGTGTCGGCCAGAGGCTGACATTGTCTATCACTCTCCACATTATGAGACAGGGTCTCTCACTGATCCTGGAGCTCGCTGAGTTACTGACTGGCCAGCAAACCCCTGGGATCTGCCCTCTCCCACACCAGTGCACTGGGCTTTTGTATGGGTACTAGGAATCTAAACTCAGGTCTTCCTGCTTGTGAAGCAAGCACTTTACACATTGTCTCTCCAGCTCAGAAACAATGGCCATAAGACTAACACATAAGCAAGTTTAAAGCTTAAATCTGAGCTGGATCATCACAGCAGATTAAGAGTTTCCATTGCCCCTCCCACTTCTCTGCTTTACCCACCCTGTCCACGCTTCACCTAGCTGTATTCTCACTAACCTCGTCCACTGGTGTTAACTGATTCGTAAGTGAAGCTACTAAAGTCAGTTTAAATCTTTTATTTCATTAACTTAAAGGTGAACGAAATGTGTATTTCAAACTTTATTAAACTTATATACCTGAAATATATGTTTACATAGAGGACAAACAGATATAGTATTTCAAGTAACTTATGGGACAGTCATTATCTGTTAAAAATATTCTTCTTTCTTCCACACACACAATTTTTCCTTCTTACAGTATAAAAGCTGGATGCAGACTTCTGATGTAAACGTATTTCACTGTTAACTGTTGATGACGGGAGACACACTTGTTCACAGCTCAGTTAAACGACACAAACAAAAAGCTGTTCCCTCAGACACAAAGATGCCATGTCTCCCAGCAGGACTGTGTGCTCTCCGTCCATACCACGTCATTTCTTCTTCTTTCCTTTCCCTTTTTTACTCCCCTCTCCCTGCTGAAGACTTGGGTCGGCACCTCCTGATTTCTGTGTCCTTGTTTTTAGCTTGGGTATCATTTCTGCTACGTACAGCATCACCGACTTCCCTAGAAATCAGAAGCTAGGTTCAGGGAAACAATCTTAGAGATAATACACAACACGTTACTGACTTGAAACCTCAGTCCTAGGTCCAGGTCTCTACCCCTTACCCATTTGGGGGGGAGAGGGTAGTAGGACCTCGACCTAAGCCCAGGTGACACTGACACACCCACATCCCACTCCTGTCCCATCTAACTACAAGAAGCCACCTTTATTTTGCTTCAACATATCAACCTTCACATCCTTGATGTTTACTGACTTATTAGAAATAATATTCTTTTCACCAATAAATTTTAGCTGCTTTTCAAATCATAAGCTTTTTTATGTATCTATTTTGGGTCCTTTAAGGCAGTAGGGAAAATGTTGAGAGAAAACACAAACTAGAAAACACTCTGTGTGTGCCGCTAGGCAAGTGCCCAGCACCTAGCCGCTTTCCCAGCCCTAGCAATCATTCTTGAGTCAGAATCTTAAGTTTCTGGCAATAACCAATGTATAAAAACTGATTCATTTGTATCTGGCTAAGAACAAACAATTATATTATCAATTATCCTGATAGTGCAATTGTTTTATTTTAATAAAATTGAAGATATTAAAGGAGCAAAAAAAGTGAACAGCTCTAAATTAAAATATATAAATTAAAAAGTTAAAAATAAATACAAAATTAAAGAAGTGACACTCTGTTTTTGAACTAAAACCATCACTTTGTATGCGTATTCATGCACATAATGTGTGTGTATATATGTGGCTTGTATATACATGTCAGAAAATAACTTTCTCCTGAACAAAGGTCATCAAGCACCTTTGCCTTCTGAGCCACACACATCCCCCCCCCCCCAGGGTTCTCTATTAGTCTCTGATCCCCACTCCCTCCCTACCTTACCACTCACCATTAGGTAAGTACTGTCTGAAAAATGGGTATGTTAGCTTCTAGTCCACTTAAAAAACCATTTCTACCAATAATAAATATATTTGTCCATAAATAGTATTATTATTTAAGTTTACATGAGTGGAACCACAGTGTGAATATTTCTGCTTTTTTTGTATCAGGGCTTGAACTCAGGACCCTGTGCATGGTAGGTAGAGTCTAGCACTGAGCCACATCTCTAGACTTCTTAAGTTTTCTATTTTGAGACAAGGCCTTGCAAAGTTGCTCAGGTTAGTCCTGAACTCATTCTACATCCTACACAGGTATTGAACTTGCAGCAATCCTTCTGCTTCAACATTCTGAGTGTTGGAGCTACTACAGATGGGTGGTATTCATACCCTTTGTACAAGGTAACCTTACCCAGGAGCCCTGTGGATTCATTTAAAAACTCTTACGTGACGGGAACTGGATAAGACAGAGGCTGCCATCTTCCTGTTTAAGCTGTACCCGGACTCTGCCTCTATACTGAACATCGCGATTCCATTCTCTGGAGTACATTTTGTTTTTCTAACACAAATAAAACAGAACAAAAATAGGTCTTCAGAGTTATGGCATTAACGAGACAAGTGTTAGACACAGTGATGAGATCCCCATCATACCTCCAGAAAGGCATTCAGTCCAACTGCTGAGCATACATCTTGAATCTCAGTAGCCGTAGGGTTTTCTACAGCCTGAACAGTTAAAAACAAAAACGTTCAGCAGCTGAGTTTTAAGTAGTTATTACTACATTGTTGTGTAAATCATTTCTAATATTATGACTAAAACAGACTAAACCCTAATGTTCTTTTTTACTATCTTCTTATTTTATTATAAAATCCTTAAGAATAACACAGTTGTGTGTTTCTCTCTCCTCCAACATAAACTGTATGAGAAAGGCTTCATCAGTACATTCCCTAGTAAAGCCTGATGTTCTGAACACAGTAGGTGCTCAATGTAACTGACTGATTAAACAATTATACATACAACCATTCTAGAATACTGACTATTACCTGCTAAAGCTGGAGATGACTGCCTGTGGCCCTGCAATTCAAGTATATATTCAACAGTTGAATATATATACACAAGCATGTACACAGTAGCATTGTATCTTATTTCTAGTATTTGTTTTATGTGTGTGCGCACTACATCTGTGCAGTGCAGAGGTTAGAAGCAGCCTTGGATCCCCCCGGAACTGAAGTTATAGATGGTTGGGAGTCACCACTTGGATGCTGGGAACAGGTCTTCTGCAGAAGCAGTAAGGGTTCGTACGTGCGGAGCCATCGCTGTAGCCCCACTGCACTACTTATAATAGCGTGACCTAGGAGTGTGGGATTCACACAGTGCAGTTCTGCAAAGCAGCACTTTGAGGCAGGCGAAATTTACACACACTCTATCCCAGGAACATTTGGTCATGTTGGGAGACAGATTTGCTTCAAAATAACTAGAGAAGAGGGAACTTTATCTAGCAGGTAGAGGCCAGAGATGTTATCATGCATCTTAAAATGCACAGAACTGTCGCAACAAACAATTATCTGACTGGGAACTGTCCGTGGGGGCTGGAGAGATGGCTCAGCAGCTGGGAGCTTATACTGCTCTTGTAGAGGACCCAAGTTCAGTCCCAACACCCATACAGGCAGCCCAGCTCCAAGGGATCTGACACCCTCTTCTGGCCTCCACAGTGCTGGCAATCACACCTGCACATTCCCACACACAGACACTTACATATACACAAGAATAATCTTTAAAACAAACAAACAAACACTGTCAACGGTGCTCAGGCTAAGAAACTCTTGCTTGGAGCAACTAGAGTTAAACTACACTCCAAGGGCGGGGGTGCTGCTTAGTGACAGAGAACTTGCTTGGCCTATTTGGGGCCTTGCATTCAAATCAAGAGCATCAAAATATACAAAAATTCGGTAAGAATATCAATAAATCTCATACTTTAAAGATCTGTGAAAAAGACAGAAAAGTACACAATGAATAACCCTATACATATACAATGAAAAACCAGCCCAAGGTAACCTACAGTGTTGGAAATTAGAACAATGTTCCTTTGTATGAGTGAGCACAGGAAGGGACACAGGAGGCAGAAGGAATCCTCCTGCATACCAACTGGTAATGTTTCTTAAGTTTGGGTGCTGTATCCAGCTCTACTCCCTTTATGAAAATTATTCAATTTATACATCTTTCTAAGTTTGTTAGCTATACATGGATTTTTAAAACAACAAATATTCCAGAGAGCACCTGGGAGCTGTTATCAAAAGCTCTGGTGTTGGGCATTATTCTAGGATGTAAGGTGGACTTTACTCTTCAAAGTAATAGCCAAACGAAAGACATTAATATAAAAATAGCTAATTCTTTGCTTTAGACCTCATGTGATTATAAAATCAAATGCTCTACCCTGGAGCTACCCCTCATCCCCTACACATACTTTACACAAGTACTAACTTTAAAGTGATTTTATACTCCTTTAAAAAGCAATAAAGACAAAACTCAACAAAACTGCACTTTGTACAAACCTTTATTCCTATACTTTTAAAAAAGTGAGTCTGCACCCTGCATGTTATGCTATCTGATGTATCACTTTGCTTTCATTGAGAAGACTGTCATCATCTTGGTTTTAAGACATGAAAACTTGACCCAGACTCAAAACAGGCCCTTAAGAATCTCTTTTGGGCCGGGCAGTGGTGGCGCACACCTTTAATCCCAGCACTCAGGAGGCAGAGGCAGGTGGATTTCTGAGTTCGAGGGCAGCCTGGTCTGCAGAGGGAGTTCCAGGACAGCCAGGGCTACTCAGAGAAACCCTGTCTCGAAAAAAACAAAAACAAAAACAAGAATCTCTTTTGGGGGGCTGGAGAGATGGCTCAGCGGTTAAGAACACTGGCTGTTCTTCTAGAGGTCCTGAGTTCAATTCCCAGCAATCACATGGTGGCTCACAACCATCTGTAATGGGACCCGATGCTCTCTTCTGGTGTGTCTGAAGACAGCTACAGTGTACTCACATATATAAAATAAATAAATCTTAAAAAAAAAAAAAGAATTCTCTTTTGTTTTGCAAGTGTTCTCTTCAATCTCATTTAAAAAGAAAGAAAGAAAGAAAGAAAGAAAGAAAGAAAGAAAGAAAGAAAGAAAGAAAGAAAGAAAGAAAGAAAAGCAAGCAAGCAGTCGTGGCCATAACAAGCCAACCTTCCCTAAGTCTTCAATCGCCTAGGTATCAGATACTCACCTTACTTATGGGGATCCGCCTCCCCTCAGCTATGGTCTTCTTATTATTTAAATAAGCGGGGTAGATACAAATAAACCTGCCACAAAACACACGAAAAAAAGCACAGCTAGGTAACTTAAGTGGTAATTTAAAAGGGATAATTTCACCGACATAGCAGAGACATCCTATACCATAATTTATTTAACATAGATTTTTTTTAATGACTGAAGCAAAACAATGCAACTGTTACTTTGACACAGCAGCTTGTCAAGAGTCCGAGGCAGGAGCGTGTTCTTACACTGAAAGGAACAACTCAGAAGAACACCAGGCGAGCCTCTGATAGCAACACTAATGTAGAACGCGCTTCTCGCGGCGCCACTGTTCTCTAACGTCAGGTCCGGTCCTCACCTCACCTCACCGCACCTCACCGCACCTCACCGCACCGCACCGCACCGCACCGCACCGCCCGCCACAGCTACAGGGGAGCTTAATGCGACCCGGGCTCGGAAGGGGCGGAATGCCGGGGTTCCAGTGGGAAGAGAGCCCCGAGCCCAGTGACGCCGCGGCCAGCCTTCCCGAGGACCCACCTGTCCTGGTCGGCCGGGGACCGCGCGGCTGCGCAAGCCATCTCCACGGGAGTCCCGACAGTCGCGCCAGCCCAGCAGGCCAAACGCCAGCGGGAAGTTGACTCGGACCTCGGAGAGCGCCCGCCCTTCCGGCGGAAGTCCTATCTCCAAAACGGCCGGCAGCCGAGTTTCCCTCACAGGTTGGTTCCGGCTCGGCGTGACGTGGCTTTGTAAGCCCGTCTTCCCGCGAGAAGAGTGGCCAGCCTTTCAGGTGCGGGTACACTTCCAGCTTTCTGCAGTTACCTCAGCCTCTTCCGGTGTAGCCAGGTCCTTTCACCTAGGGCAGTCTGTGTAGTTTGGAGCAAGATGCCGGTTAGATCTGGCAAGAAAATGCCCTTCTATGCTCATCTATATATTCCTGGTTCCCTCAGCTTGCTTTGGACTTAGTAAGGTAAATTTTCAGAGCGGTGCACTTAGTATTTTTGCACTGAACTGTATAAATATAAATGTTCGACACTTAATTATACACATCTTTAAACTTTTAAAGCTCATGCCCTAAAATTTTATATTTTTGCATACATTGTTCAGTTGATGTGCAGGCGAAGAGGAAATACCACTTATGTTTTTTTTTTTTTTTTTTTTTTTTTAATGGTCGCAGTTCAAGTGACACAAAGCAGAGAAACAGAAGGGGTAGTATAACTTTTACACGGTACTGGAGCCTTTGGTTTTTAAAAAAGCTGGAGGAAAAAAGATAACTTTATTGTACATAAATAATAGTACATTGAGTGATTATTTGAGAAGGCTTAAAAGACGAATTAACTAACATTTGTAAGTAATTTTCTGGTTTCAGTTTAATTCTTAAAGAACACTGATACCTTCCCTTCTAGTACGTTGCCTACTACATGAAAAATCTCCCTCCTCCGGCTCCCCTCCCTGTAAGGATCACTATGAGCTCAGGAACCCCAAGATCAAGTTCTCAGCACAAAGGAGATTTATTTGTCCCAGAGTGACTGAGGGTAAGGGATAAGAGACAATGACAGGAGATAGAGGATGAGGGAAAAGGGGAAGAGGATGAGGGAGCGGGAGGAAGGGTGTTTGTCCCTGGGGGACAAAGGACTGCCTCTGGGTAAAGAGGAGACAGACTTGTCACATAGGAAAATAACGATTTATATAGGTACCTATATTATCTTTATTTATGTAGGTACAAGAGGAAACGCCCTGTTAGGATGAGGTGTTTAATTTTAGTTGGGCATGTTAATTAGATGAGCCAAAGGGGGCTTTTGATTGCTGGGCTTCAATACTTTGATAAGCTAGACCTTGGTAGTCAGCCTCAGGAAGTGGCCAAATACGGGACTAGACCTTTGGGGCTGGTTTTAGGAATGTAACCTAACTATTTTTAGCAAAGGGGAGAAGGGCAAGGCCTGTCATAGCAATGCTCACCATGCTTCAGCCAACTAGAGTCTCTTCAATCCCCAGAATGCAAGAGCATTTGCTGCTTTTGTAGAGGATTGATCACCTTTAACTCCCAAGTTTCACCACCAGGCCACACTTATTTTGCACATGCAAATGAAATACTCATAACAGTAACAAAACAGTGCAAAGGTAGGAGCGATTCTTCTGAATCTGTTTTTCAAGAATGCTTAAATGTGTCACAATTGCAGAATAGGTTTTGTTGTTTTTGCTTGTTTTTTGAGGTGAGATGTTACTACGTTGCCCATTGTTTAGGCTGGTCTTGGAGTTTTTGCTTTGATTCTTCTGGGGTCAGTCTCCCAAGTACCCTGGATTATATGGTGTAACAGGAAATGAAATTTAGAAACTGGTTTTGCTGAAGGGTGTTGATTTACTTAGTAGACTTCTGAGGGGCTAAAAGCAAGATAAAAGCTAGCATCTTAGCTTGTGAGATGGTTCAGCAGGTACAGGCAGAAGGGAGACAGGAGTAACAGAGACGTCTTAGCTATCAGATCTATAATATTGTTCCGGACACCTTCACCAATGTACCAGAAAGCCAGTGTTCTAAATCTCGTCACTGTGGATTTCAAGCATGGCATAGTCTTGTAGTCAGATTACCCAATCATGAGGTGGCACGGTGTCATCTTATGGGAACTGGCTTGTCCCCTCAAGCAGTGAGTACTTCTTTGAAGAACCTTGCTGAGATAATGGTTGCATTTCTGAACATGGCCACATTAATTAAGCCTTTACCACTAATCTATTTAATTGACATGTTGGAACCTATAGCCTAGCCTGATCTTTTAGGTACAAGGGTACCTTGGAATAGTATATTTTCACCTCCTCAATTGCAGAGCACTTTTTAGCATTTAAAACGCGTGTGTGTATGTATGTTAAAGGCACACCCATGTCAACTGAAGGACAGAACAACACTTGGGAGCTGGGTCTGCCTGGCCACATTGTGAGATCTAGGAATGCAACTCGGGTCATTAGGTCTGTGCATCAGCACCATTACCCACTGAGCCACCTGGCTGGTTCTTCTCAGCATTTGCCAACTAAACACACCACACCTACACTAGTAGTGGCTGTTTATTCCACATCTACAAAGGAACTTTAAAAGCAAACAGGAACAATAAGACGTTCACTTTAAAGAACTGTTATATGTGGGCACATGCTACAGTGTGCCATTCTCCCTTTATCCCTGAGCCCTTCTTCCACCTCTTTTGTTTTCCTTGAGATGGTAGGAGGGGGTTGCCTCCTATTTCACAGGTTGGCCTGAACTTGCTATATAGCCAGAGATGAACTTCTGCTTCTGGATTAATAGGCATTGTGGGCCACTATGCTTGGATTTTGATGTTCATTTGTACAGACGAAAAAAACAACTAAAAACAAAACCCCTCCAAAGGTGTAAGCTGAGTGAGGTGGAATGATTCTCTTCCTTACAGAGTGTGGATGACTGAGAGCAGGTGCTCAGCTCACCCTGAACTCGTCTTCATCATCTTCCTGCTACTTCCCAATTTCTTAGTATGTGATCAGACTTGGTTTTGATACAAATTAAAATTCTCTCTCTCTCTCTCTCTCTCTCTCTCTCTCTCTCTCTCTCTCTCTCTCTCTCTCTCTCTCTCTCTCTCTCTGTATGTGTGTAAAGAGTTTCACTATGTATTCCAGGTTGCTTTCAGCCTCAGTACCCTGCCTACATGCTAGGATATAGCAACCATGTGCAACCATGCTTTTTAAAGCATACACAATTCCTGGAAAAGTGTGTCATCCCAGGTCCCAGGGAACCTGGAGCCGGCAAGGAGGCTGGCTTTACCTCCCTAGCACTCTTCCTTCATTTAATACCCAGTGTTAATTTAGAACTCTGTCTCTCTCCTGCTGAGTTCAGTCTCTGAAGCCTACATTGTGGAAGGAAAAGAACCAATTTCCTCGAATTGTCTCAGATCTTACATGTGCTATAGCACACCTGCATCCAAATACATACACACATAATAAATGTGCAAAAAATTAGTGAACAGGATCCATCTATTTGTTTTCTTTTTCTTTTTTTTTTTTTTTGTTTTGGTCTTTTTCGAGACAGGGTTTCTCTGTGTAGCCCTGGCTGTCCTGGAACTCACTCTGTAGACCAGACTGGCCTCGAACTCAGAAATCCGCCTGCCTCTGCCTCCCAAGTGCTGGGATTAAAGGTGTGCACCACCACTGCCCAGCTGGTCCCTGGTTCTGTAAGAAGGCAGTCTTAACAATCCACGGAGAGCAAGCCAGTAAGCAGCACACTCTCTACAGCCTGTGCATCAGCTCCTGCCTTCAGGTTCTGGCCCTGTGTGACTTCCTGCCCTTACTGCTTTTAGTGACACTGTTACACAGAATTGTGAGCGGAATAAACCCTTTCCTCCCCGGTTGCTTTTGGCCACTGTGTTTCATCACAGCAGTAGGAACCTAACTAAGACAGCTTGTTATTTAAAGGACTTAACTTTAAAGAATCACAAATTATAAAAGTACTTTAGACAAATGCAATGCTTTTCTTTTTTGAGATAACTTGTTTATGTGCATTGGTGTTTTGTCTGTATGTCTGTGTGAGGATATCAGATGCTGGCATTACAGACATTGTGAGCTATCATGTGGATGCTGGGAATTGAACCCTAGGTCCTCTGGAAGAACAGTCAATGCTTTTAACTGCTGAGCCATCTCTCCAGCCCCAAATGGAATATTTTTATTTTCTTCCAAGGGCTGTGTATATTTCATCACTGTCTAGCGGTAATTTTATCATTTATTACTGTGGAAATCTGATGTCAATCCTTTCTTTTGGAGGTGACCCATTCCTTTCTTTCCTCTTTGAAATTAAGAAACAATTCAGGCAGGGAGTGTGGCTCACTGGTAGAAGTGCTTGCCTTGCACACTTGATTCCCCAGCACTACCAAAAGCCAACTATCATGTGTCTAAATGTGGCTTTGTTGGCTTCAAGTTATGTCAGGAATTGGGGTTGGTTCACAAATGCCAAGTCAGGAAAAGAAGCAGGAATAACTGTAGTGGCTGGTGATTGTCTCTTAATTTCTCTCTCCAATTTCCTGAATCTGGTCTCTTTCTTCCCTGGCTTGTTACACTGCATAAGCCAGTCACAGCAGTCAGCCTTTAGTCTATGGACACTCTGTTACAGCTCTCACCAGCCAACACATGTGTGTGCTGTATGTGCACGTGTGGTCAGGCTGTGCACTCATGGAGGGCAGAGGAAGGTCAGTGTCCTACTCTCTCAGTTCATTACTCCCTTCAGAGTAGGTTTCTCACTGAACCTGGAGGTAGGCTGATAATCAGCATGCATCCTAGGTTGGCCTCCACCCCTCTAACTAAAGATGACCTTGAACTTCTGACCCTCCAATGCCACCCCCAACACTAGGATCACAAGTGTATGTGACAACACCAGGCCAGAAAAAAAATCTGTGACTTTTACTTCAAATTGACTAGCCTAGTCAATTTAGTTTTAATCTAAGGCAGACCATATAGGTCTTCAGGTATAGCCATGATCAGGGAAAGACTGGGTACACGGTTCAGTGGCTCATCAGTGGGATCGGGTTTAGGTCCCAAGAGAATGTGTAAATGGGCAGGTAATTTCTTTCAACAGATTATTTCTTACTAGTGTTGCTTATATTCAATGGCAACCATCACTAGTATACATGAAGTATTTTTAATTAAAAATAACAATCAGATAACTTCAAGAAAACAAGTGAACAGAAATATAGAGGAAAATTATCCTGAATATCAGAGGAAAGAAAGTCTATTTAGCACCAAGAACAGTATTATACACACAGAACATACAGTTTGAAAGATGCATCAGTGGCCTAACAGAAAGCAGAACGTATTTTTATAGACCAGAGTTAGAACAGGAGGAAAATGACCTGGGTTTACAGAGGTCACAGTTCAGAGTTCCACATTACAAAGCAGTATTCGAAAGTTAGCACATAAGGGAAACAGGCTAACTAGAAAATGAGAAAGAATATACACTCTTATTTCAGCCTTGACTCTTGAAAAGTTGTTTGGTATATCTGAATTATCTGACCACGTAAACCCTTTAGCTTTGGACAGTTTAGTATTTTCATTTTCTTAACTGCAAAGAAACCCTGGCACCTGTCTCCTATTTTCAGCAACAGTCATCTTTCAATTAACTTTGTGGTAACATGATCCACATTTTACACTATAAAGAAAACTCTGACATTACTTATTGCTGGCTGATACCTACAGGGCTTATCTTTTACTTATTTACCTAGTTAGTGCCCTGGTAATTTGTAAGTTCATTATCAAATATAAAATTTTTCATCAATTAATCACTTCTACTGTGTACTAACAAATTGATTAGTTTCCTTTCACTTACAATCAATCTTCCCTCATCGTGAATTTCCCTTTCCATAGCCTCTTACTGCCCATCAAAACTAAGTATTTGTAAGCATCCTCCTCCACCAACTCCTTTTAACAGTAGCTATTTCAAAGGGGACAAGGGCAGTGGACATCTTGAATTTCGTATTTATTAGTCTGGTGAGTTTACTCCCTACTCTGAGTTGACATAGGCTGCGCGAGACTGGAGAACTCAGTATTCAAGTCTTCCATGGCAAGAAGAGTTTATTTGGTAGATTAAAAACTCATTTGCTTATTAAGAGCTGTGCTGTACATACTTAGGACAGTAATTTTCCAAGTATGGTCCCTATACCAGAAGCCCACATACCACCCACCATCCCTAAACACATTAGAGATCAACTCTGTCAAACTGGGGGTGCGTGCCCAGCTATGATCTAATAAACACTTCCAGCGATCCAAACACACCTGTTTGAAATTGCTACCTTAGGTTTTCTTTGCTGCAGTCGAAAGCTAAGTAGGCTCTTGCCCTTTTAATAAGCATCCTGACTAGTAATCAATCTCCAACACTGGGCTTAGTGTGCCGTCTGAAACAAGCAAAAGCCAGGAGTACTTGGCCTGTTATCAATTAAGGAATCATCCAGTGAACTTCTCAAAACATAACTAAGGCAAACCTCTTTACTTTCACAGCCATTATCTCTATCCAAAGGGTTTCATCCAACAACTTCATCTTCAAGGGACAAGACAGACCTATCCCAGTAGGGCTGTCCATGGGAATTTAGTCTCCAGTAGGTGGAATGAACTCTTTTACTTCCAGCATTAATTTCCTAAAACATGAATTAAGAGGCAGTTTTATTCTAACTAAAACCTTATCTCTTCCCACAAAAATACTTTAAGTGGCTTATAAAAATTGACGTGCAGTAATTCTAATGGAAAACTAGGAATGAAAGAAAAACAGGTATGACCTATATTCCCATCCCCCATTGCTTATGGCAGCCTTGGAGAACAATATGGAGTACTATTATAAAACAATTTCAGATAGTCTGACAAGACCCAAAACTCTTGGCTATTAAATGTTGTCAGTGTCTTCTCATTCATGAAGGATGCCCTCTGCCATGTGGGCAGTGGGCACTTATTTGACTTTCTGTTTTCTAACTATGGGGCATGTGTTCGGGTTAGAGGGCAGTTGACGCTTTTATTCGAATTCTGGGGACAGACCTCAGGTCATCAGGCTTCACCTGCTGAGCCATCTTGTTAGCCCTAAATATTCCTATGAATAACTTAAGAAAGTTGTGTGTGCACACATGCAAGTGTGCCGAGGCATGTGTGTGCAGGTCAGAGGGTAACTTGAGGGAGTCAGTTCTTTCCTTGTACCACGTGCGTCCTGTGAATTGAACTGGGCCTCCAGGCCTTTACCCACCAAGCTGTCACACTGGTCCTCTTTTGAATCTTAAAATATTGTAACAGCATGAAATTTCTCTGACATTTCACTGACTTATATTTTTCTAGTATGAGAAAATACTGATTATGCCTGGTTGTGAAAAAAAAAAAAACACAACAAACCTGCCTTAATATATAGAGTGGTAGTAGGCATTTATTTGAGACCCAGTGTCAATATAGAGAAGATGGCGGGATAAGACAGCTGCACTGGGAAGCCTGAAAGACAAAACTGACTGATACCTGTAAAGAATGGATGTTCTTCAAGTATGGATTTTATTAAGGAAAGGGAGATATTCTATGTGGGCCTATACGTCCAGGGTCTAGTCTTGTGCTATTATAGGCATTTGTTTTAATCAGACTCCAAAGGAGTAAGAAAAAAAGTGGAAAAATACCAAACATTGAGAGGTGCTAATTACATAAAAATAAATTTTAGGAATGGTTAAATGTCAACAATCTTCTTCAATTGTTTTTATTACAGCAAGAGGAAATTTTACTCTTAATGCATAGAATCTGAAGAAAAAAAATTTACATTTAGCTTTTAAAAGAGGCCCTTTTGACAGTTATTAATACAAATGTGAAATAAGACCCTCAAACAAATACCAATTTCAGTAATAGTTTACATACAGCAATAATTTATTCTGAAATGTTCATTTAGTTCGAGACACATGTCTCATTAAGAGCAGCCATCTCACCTCAAATACCAGAATATACAACGGTTACAGCATAGCAAAAATTCTACCTACTTTTGATAAAATCTAGTTCAGTTAAAATAGTCTCATTCAATGCTTTACAGTTACACAGATTTGAGCACAAAATAGTGTGAATTGTTACACTGTAGCTATCTCTATGCACACCATGTGATCACAGAATCATTAGTCGTTACTTCTGAAATTGAACCATCAGTTTCATTCATGCAGTAAAGCAAAGCAGGCTGGGTAAACATATTCATTGGGAACCATATTACTGTGAATTTCACAGCCACATGATTAATTATGACATTAGATGGATTCACAAGGACTAATTTTTTTGCATAAATACCAACTTCTCCCTGATGTAAGTTTATTTTATAATCTAAAAATGATTGATAACAGCAATATATCATATAGTTTCTATCTGTAGTGTTATTTTAAGACAGGCGATAATTAAAGGACAATGGGATGGATGCTACTTAAATACATGTAAAACACACTGTACAAATATACTTGGCTTTACCATTTTTTCCTACCTAATAAGAGTGCCTCCCAAAATGACCAGTGAGGACAAAGTGTACTATCAAATATGGTTTCCAGAACAAAACCCCTCTAACAAGAATCAAACCTATTTACAAAAATTTTCAACCTTTAAAGTTTTCTTTGAAATAAAGTCTCTATACAGCAGTTGTGATTAACACCAGCTTTTCCTACGTTTGTCCTTCCAGCTCTTTTAAACAGACGTCACGAGGTAAGACCCAGAATGGCGTTTAGGACTTTGGGCTCCACTGGATTCTGTGCTGTCAGTCTTTGAATCTCTCTTCTTTGTGTTGTTGCTCACTGGCGTAGGGATCTGAGATGGCCGGGCTGAAGTGCTATCTGCACTGCTTTTCCTAGGGCTAGGGTTGTAATTAAAAGGGGTCACTCTGGCAGCAACAGTCCCACTAGGTGAACTGTGCTTGCTGGAGCTACTTGAACTGAAAGGAGTACGCTCTGCTATACAAGTTTCACCAGTCTCTGTTATAGGGGCAGGGTTACTCTGTCCTGGTTTTGTCTCAGTTCCTTTCTGTTCTGGGGCCTCTGCCTGAATAAAGGAGTTCAGGCGATTTTCCAGACCTACGGTTTGCACAGGACTGCCACTGCCCATACTTTGTTTTCCTGGGGTGTCTTTTGAATCTTTAATGCTTGGATTTCCCTTTTCTGAAACACTGTCAATCACTGGGGGGGTGTTGCCTGTGGGAGATCTTCCAGATCTAGGGTTGTTAATGGGGCAGTCCTCAATTCTCACCCAAACATCCTCTGTTTTAGAAACAGCAGGTGCCATCTGATAGATCAGAGTCTTTGATTCAGCACCACTGGCAGCACCTGAGGATGTGGTCTGAGAAACCATGTTTGTGGGAGAAATTTCACTTTCCTTTATTTTCCTCCATGTTCCTTTTGTGGGTACTGGGTTTTCTTTCATTTGTCTGGGTCCTGGCATGGAGTTCACATGCTTTTCATCCTCACTTTTTGCTTTTTCACTGGACTCTGATGAAGCAGAAAGAATAGAAGATGAGCTTCCAGTTCTTCTCCAAGTACTCACTCGAGGAAGGGACGAGGAATGTTTGCTGTGTTCACGCTTCCAGGTTCCCGCCCGGTTGATTGGTAGCCTGGAAGGACTTTCAGAATGGGAGCGTGCAATATCATGCCGTTTGGCGGGTCTTCCGTCATTATACTCTATAGTGGGGCTGAGGTTAGGCGGGAGCTTTCGCCATCCACCTGCCTGAACAGATGGATGTGTGGACAGAGACATATCAGGAAGGGAAGGACTTAAAACTGGGGTCTGTGCCTGGGACCTGGTGGGAGAATCTGGTCTAGAAGAAGGAGAAAGGGATTCAAATGAGGCAGATTCCTCCAGTTTCCTCCTTAGAGTTGGGCTTGGGGCTTCTTTGATGAAAGTAGACTGGCGTACTAATGCAGGTCTTTCTGACCTGTCTGACTCACTTCCACTTGACTTAGTTGAAGACATTCGAGAAAGTTCTACCTTTTTATTAGACCCATTGCCGTTATTCATCTGATTCAGTCCTTTAGATGCTGACTCACTTCTGGGGATACTGCTGGCATTCTTGGATAAACCTGCTTGTTTGGTAAGGTTATGTTGGCTCAGCTGCCTGCCTGGGGATGTATATGACATTTTCCCAGAGCCCGAGGACTTAGTTGAAGCAGTACTGGGAGATGATGTTCTGGGCAGCTGAGACAGTTTGTTAGGAGGGCTTATTCCATTTCTACCAGGGGAAATTGAGTTTCGCCCTGGAGACTGCAATGGCCTACTTAATGGTTGCTGTGTAGGTCTTGAGGGAGTGGAGTCTCTAGATCCTGATCTAGAAGACCCCTTATTTGACCCACTAATTTGCGAAGTTTGCCTGGTAATAGGGCTCAGCTCTGACTTCACTGCTGGCTTAGTTCCACGAGGAGAAGTAGTAGCTACCGGTCCTTCACTGGGGCTTTTAGAGGCTGGAGTCTTGAGGGGTGGGCCTTTTTTAGAGACAGGACTTGTACTTGAGGAGCTATTCCGAACCCCTGGGATGTGAATCATTGTCCTGCCTCTTGAGATTGAAGGCATGTTTGCCTGCAGGGGCTGTTTCATTGGGCTGGAAATTTCTGAATTAGATCGAATCTTTCCTGTAATCAAGCTTTTATAAACCCTTTTCCCACCTTTGATTCCTTTGTTTTCGGATTCTATTTTTTTTGCTTCTAATGTGCTTTTCTCTCCAGGTTTGAGAATTCTCGGGCCTTTATTACTTGTGAACGGCTTTTCCTCTTGATCGGGTGTAAGATGAAAAGGTGATCCCAGGGAAATGCCAGATTTCAGTGACAGAATGGAATCTGAATCAGATGACGCTTGTCTAGATAAACACGCAGCGGCAGCAGCAGCTTGGTGCAAACTACTTACTATGGAGTTTGCACCTTCCTGAATAGCTTTCCAGTCAAAATTTTCTGAATCGGGGGATAAACCATGTTCTGAATCTGGCCTCTGTATATCTTTCAAGTCAAGTGTTAGATCTTCAGCTAATATGCCTCCCATTTTTCTAGGACTCTGCTTTTCACTCTCACCCTTGAGTCTTGAAGGCCTTTTCTTTTTTGGCATGGCAGAACTTATACACTCCTGCAACAGGTCGTCCTCAGAGTCAATGCTTAGAGAACTGAGAGAGCTGTTTCTTGAGAAACAGACAGGGGTGTCTTCAACATGAAATGACTTGGGCGCATACCCAGATGCCTGAGGCTTACTTGGTTCTCCTTGTGAGTTGGTAGGTTCAGCTTCTTTGATTGGTTCATTTCCTTTGTTATTGTTGTTTTCTTGGTCAATGTCACTAAGGGAACTCAGAGAGGAATTTCGAGAAAAGCAAACTGGAGTATTTTCAATAGCAAAATTCTGTAGTTTTTCGTCAGCTGCTGCCCCTCTATCTGGTATGTCTTTGGAGGACTGGGGGAAAGTGGGTTGTTTCTGCAGCATTGGTTTAGACTGTCCTCTGTTTATTGGATGTTTTGTACTAGCTTGTGACTTACTAGCTGACTGTTGGCTTGAGCTTGGTTCTGTGTGGCAGGTAACTTTGGCTTCTGAATCCTTACTTTCTTTGCCCTTTCTTAACTCAGCCTTTTCCCTGGAAAGGTCAACATCGTCATCATCAAAATCTAGAGAACTCAAAGAATCATTTCGTGAAAAGCAGTAAGGAGTTCCTTCAATAGGGGTGTAATGATGCGGTGAATCGAAAGTAAAGCTTCCCCGGACTCTGTCTTCGTTGTTTGGTAGCTTATCATTGAAGTCCTTGGGATTGTTTTTTAAGCTCTGTTTCTTTGAGTCTTTGTTGTCTGAGAAAGTTTCTTCAGTATTTATGTTAACTTTTGAGTCTGTATTCTTTCTCACACGTGTTCTGTATTCAGTATTTTGTGGCATGGGCTTTACTGGTGAAGTAGGTTTCTTTTTCTTAGTGTCTATTTGATTTTTGTTAGTTCCAGATGAAGTCACGGATGCTTGTTGGACTTGGTCCAATATCTTTTTCACTCGGAAAGGCTTGTGGCTTTTTCCTTTGGGCATAGCAGAATTGATACATTCTGCAAGAATATCTCCTTCCTCTGCTTTGTTGTCATCCAGGTCTGGTATAACAATAGATGAGATTTTTCCTCTCTGAGCCTCATCTGTACTTCTGCCTTCTGTAGGAATGGTATCTCGTTTTTCAAAGTCACCTGACTGTATACCTGCTCTAACCCCATCTCCAGCTGCGAACTCATTTGGAGGGGATTCTATTGTCAGATCACTTAGAGATGTCGCCGTGGAAAAGTTTATAGGTGTCCCTTCTACACAGTACACCCGGGGCACATCATCCCCTGGTGTAAAGCTAACATGTTTTTGTGCCTGCATCCTGTTCTGTGATGGCAGAAGTTTATACACAGGCAGCTGACTTGGTTTTCTTGCCACAGGTGGAGGTAATTTTGAAGCAGTCTGGGCTAGTTTTTTGGCTTTGCGTGATGACTTTGTTGGCATGGCTGAAATAATACATTCTTCTAATATTTCAATATCATCATCATCAGAATCATCTAATAAGTCTTTTTCAGAGTCAGGCTTTTCTACCTCTTTATCCTGGTTTTCATTTGATTCTTCAGGCTGTTCTGGTTCAGTTTCATTCCCATTGTCGTTTTCCTGAACTGGAGGCATTATTCTCAATTCCACATCTTTCTGTATAAATGGTTCATCCAGGCTCAGAGCACTTAGGCTAGAGGAACAAGAAAACCCATCTGGAGTACTTTCTGTGGCAAAGTGTAACAGAGTATCAGCATCTGGAGGGACCTGCACCCTCTGCACCGCGGCATTTACAGCAGTCTGCTTAGGTCCACTCTCTCTCTTCTCGACAGCAGGTACTTTACTTTTTGGCACCTCTCTTTTGGTCTGCACTGTCTGTGGAGGAGGTGGAGGGGTTTTGCTTCTGCTTGGTGGCATGGTCTGCCCAGGGCTATCTGGAAGGTCACTGGGGCTTATAATGCCACTCACCATTCCACTACATGGCTCACTCTGAACAGAGCTGGCTATGGAGCGACTCTCAAAACTGTCAAGTGAGCTGACAGAAGTACACCTGCTGAATACAAGTGGAGTCTCCTGGACATAGTGTTCTGGGGGACTTTTGGGTGTCTGAGCACCACTTTTTGAGGGAGACTTGGCTCCTGAAGAAAACTCAACAGCTTTATGCCTGGTTGATTCTGAAGATAAGCCAGAAGCCTGGAGTCTGCTGGGTTTGGTTCTGGCATTCTGGGACACTGCTGGAACTTCACTCGCAGGATCTTCAGTTGACCGAGTTACATCATCCTCTTTTATTTCTGCTATCTGCAGAGTATTAGCAGAATCTGCTTCCTGTGTTGTCTGATCACATCCGATTTCATCTTCAGCTGATGACAGTGATGACAATGAACTGCACCTTGAGAAACATATTGGGGTGTCTTCTACACAGTAAGTCTGTATGGTTTCTTGGTTGATGGAGGGGACTTTGCAAGTAGTCCCTTTTTGAGTCTGACCATTTCTTTGTGCTGAACTTGGATGTAGCTGATTCTGCCTTTTGGCATTAGATGAAGGTGCGGACGTATTCTCGCTGCTTGGAGAGACATGCTCAGTTTTAGTGCTTTGTGCTGATGAATTCTTTGAGAAGGAAAAGGCTGGTTTCTGGGAGGAGGAAATGTCAGTGGCATATTTTAAACTATAATCAATAGGCTGATCCACATGATGTTTCTCTTCATTATATTTTATGCTATAATTTGTCGGTCTCTCTTCTTCTTCTCCTTCATGTTGTTCTTCCTCAGAATATCGTTCACTGTAGTTGGTAGGTTTATCATCTTCATAATCATCTTCCTGACACAAAGACTGGTTTACATTTTGATTAACTGCATGACTAGAACCCATTCGATTTGTTTCTGAACCACTGGTCCCCCTAGACCTATATGGGGAAACACACTCTTGTTGTCCAAAGTGTGGTTGGAATTTGAGGTGTTTGTCATCAGTGTTCTCAGAATAGACAGGATAATTGGTGTTCTGGCTTCTTGACTGTCTTTGCTCGTTTTGCTTTATTTCGTCTTCTATCACATGCTTGGGTCTTGCCCACCTTTCATTCTGTGAGGGACTCTGCCTTCCTGAGTTCAACTGCTCATCTGAATATTTAAGACTGTAATTTATTGGTGTATCCAGTTCTCCATCATTGTCATCCATATGATTTGCACTGTGTATCTTATGGGCTAGGTCAGCTGGATACTGACCATAACTGCAAAACTTACTTTCATCATCTTCAGAATAGGATTCAACTGAGGGTTTCATTTGGCCTCTTTTACCATATCCATCACTGCTAGTGACACTATTTAAGCTGTCATTTGAAGACCTTTTATATTCCACTTTGGCATAGGGCATCGCGCATGTCCTATTTGAATTCTCCGACTTAGTGAAGTTGTACGTGTTTGAATGTGTGTGGGAAGCAGAGCTTCTTCGTGCTGCACTCCTCTCATCTGCCACACAATGGAACTCGGTGGTAGAAGCAGAACTTCTGTCGTCCTGGGAGGTGTGAATGGCTGAGACTTCTTCCATAACTTTGGCTATCTGGGCTGCAGTGGTAGTGATCTGTAAACCCCGTTTTGAAGAGGTTCCTGGATTTTCTGTTGCTGAGTGGTAAGCGCTGAGGCCAATATTCCTTTCTCTCTCCAAACTTCTGTCTTTCTCAGAACGAGAACTGTCTAAACTTCCCCTTGATGAAGAAGAGCTGGGCAATACTGTAGTATTTAAATATGGTGAAAGAACAGTCATGTTTCCAGTATTAAAATTGTCTGGTCTATTATCATCATGTCGACTGGCATCAAAAACATAGTCACCATAAAGATTCTGCTTGTGTCTCTGCTTACTACGATGAGATGCCTTGGGACTTAAATTGTCAATATTGTCAAAAGTTTCTGATAAATGCTGAGCATCTAATTCTGCTTCTAGAGCCTTTTGTTTCCTAACATGAAGGGATGGCAAACTTGAACCAGGAGACATAATATTGGCATCCTTATACTTGGCAGGTCTGTTTGCCATGAGATTCCTTAAAGCCGCCGCACTTCCCATAGCAATCATCTTGTGCTTGGAATGAATGAGGTTCTTGAGCATGCTCACTGCCCCCATGTCCCACAAGGCTTCCTGGTCTTTAGGATTTCTTGCTGAGAGATTCCACAAAGTTCCACATGCATTACTGACTATTGTCAAGCTGTGAGATTTCAAGTGCTGTAGTAAAGTTTGTAGGCAATTGTTCTCTCTTAGGATTTGCCTGAATTAAAAGAAAAACATGTAAGATTAAGGAGAAAATGTGATTAGTGACAACAAATAAAGGGACAGAAAACAATTTTAAACACAGAAACGATTACTAAACACAACAGGTATATTATGAGCATATCAACTATCTGTGAACTCCAAGCTTATCTCCTCTCTTTTTGTTCTCTTGGTTCATTTAATGTTTATTTTTTCCAAGTACTGTCTGTCATGTCATTCCAAAAGTAGTAATACTTTATACTTCCTACACCATACTCAAGAGTTTTTCCTTTGTTTAAAAATTAGTTTTGTGTTTCTTTATGCCATCTAAATAGGGATGAATTAATTTGACTTTTATTCCTTTTCCTATAGCATGGCTAGATTTCTCAACTACTGTTTATTTGTAGATTCCTGTAAGATACTTTGAACTTTATTAGCAGCAACATTGAATGAGTTATTCTTGGAGTTGATAGTTATCTTTGCATTACAATAAGGCCTCTTTGCTTAGAGCTTTCATAATAATATAAACCAGTTTAGAATTAGGTCTTTCTAAAGAAATAAACTCTACAATAATCCACTTAAAAGTAATATAAAACTTGGTATATACCTGTGGTCTTCATTCGTAGCTATCAAGCTGGACACATTCCGTAATATCCCACCTCCACTTTCAATAATGGCTAAAGTATTTGTCTGGCTCCGGTAAGTGAGGGTGCCAACCAGAAAAGCCAGGGCTCCATCCACAGCACATATGTCAGCCTTATTCTCGGTGCAGTGTGCAGACAGGTTCCATAAGGCACTCAAGACGCTTTTGAGGGTTGATTCCTATTCATGATTGAAACAGAGTGTATGTCTTTAGGTAGAGTCTTTTTGTCTCTCTCTGACGTCCCTCACTAGTAAATTAGGAACCCTTCATTTACAAACAGTTTCACACAATGAAATTTAGGTCAGTGCTGCTTCTATAAATCAACACAGTATTAACCTGATGAGCATGTACTTTTACATGATACAGAATTGATATTCACTATCACAATATTATCAGGATAACAGAAACTCAATTAAAACATCTTCATATACTATGTGTGGATACAGGAAGATATCCAAGTATTGAATGATAACATGCTACAGAACAGGTTATATAATACTCTATTTGTATTAAAAACAAATGTATGTATTCATGTGCTTCGATTAAAAAAATAATATGACTTCTGAAAAGTATTAGAAAACATAAAAATTCTTTTTGTTTTGAGACAGGGTTTCTCTGCGTAGCCCTGGCTGTCCTGGAACTCACTCTGTAGACCAGGCTGGCCTCGAACTCATAAGAGATCTTCCTGTCTTTGCTTCCTGAGTACCGGGATTAAAGGCATGCACCACCACCACCTGGCTAACATACAAATTCATTTTTAACAAAGATTTATTTATTTTATATATGTGAGTACACTGTTGCCCTCTTCAGACACACCAGAAGAGGGCATCAGATCCCATTACAGATGGTTGTGAGCCACCATGTGGTTCCTGGGAACTCAGGACCTCTGGAAGAGCAGTCAGTGCTAATTGTTGAGTCATCACCCCAGCCCACAAATTCCTAAAAGTCCTAATGAAACTACAAATTACAAAAAGACCTAACCCCCCCTCACATACAAAATTTTTAATTGCTGCAGAAACACTCTGATATACAATTAATGATATTTGGTTAAATCTGTCACACTCTAAACGTCAGTGTTTCTTCTTATGACATCAAGGAATCTTTATTAGAAATGTTTGAACAAGAGGCACTCCAGACAATGCAGATGCAAAACAGTAAAAAGAAGGTTACTGCAGTCTGATTTTAAAATAAATACCTCACAAAGAAGACAACATTGTAGGAGAATAACGTATATGATATAAGAGAGAAAACACCAGAAACAGAATTCCCACCAGGAACTACTTGAAGTCTCAACCCCAGTGTCTTATGCAAACACATAAAGCCTAATTCCTAGTTACTCATGGTGCATTACATAAGGGGCCAGTTTCATGTAACTCATTAGCTAGCTAGCTCATGCCTGAAATCCAGCACTTGGGAGGCTAAGATAGAAGGACTGGTACAAAATCAAGGCTAGCCTCTCTATATAAGACCCAGTCTCAAAACAAAGAACAAACAAAACATCAAAACACCCAAAACACATGTAAGCATGCAAGCATGCATGCAAATGAAAAGGTCCTGAGTTCAATTTTAATTACAATGTGATTTAAGTGTAAGATGCTCCAGAGATTACAGGCTAAGGGCCAAGGGTCTGTATTAAACAAGTTTTACAGTTGAAATTACAGGAGGCATGAAATGACTACAAGCCGGGGGTGTAGCTGAGGAGTACCGCTATATACATAGTATACAAGGGATGGGCTGAGTGACGGATGTGAAGGGCTGGAGATTAGAAATAAGGAAAGAAGCTGCAGTACAGCAACTGATCAAAAAGGATAACTGCAGAGAAACACAAAGGAAAACAAAGGAAAAGGTATCTGGATCAGATTAGGAGGGGCTGAGACAAGTGACCCATTCAGGACTTTGGTCATTATAGGAAAAGAAACAGAAGAAATTAGAAGCCATGGAGAGCTTTTTATTTTTAAAATTTGTGGATTTTTTTTAATAGACAGCTGAAACAAAAAATCTAAAGATAAAGCAGGCAGAGGGATGGAACACCAAAGTGTGAGCCACAGCACTAATTTTCTGGTACAATTTTATGGAATTATTATTAAAGAGAAATAAGCTGTATATCTTTCACATATACATTCTTATCCCTTTAATGTAGCTATAAACCAGCGAATCCCCCACTCCAATCAATCAGCAAACGTTTACACCTCCCAGGGCTTCTTCACAGGCCTCTAAATCCATCTTTTCATTCTAGCCCAGGGCCTAGACAAGTGCTGACTCGCTTTCAACACTAGTGTCCTCAGTGCGCAAAGTCTTAACCAACACCTCTCCCTCTATGGCTTTCTAGCTGGTGCTGCTGTCTAAGTTTCAAAAAGTACAAGCTAGCCGGGCAGTGGTGGCGCACGCCTTTAATCCCAGCACTTGGGAGGCAGAGGCAGGTGGATTTCTGAGTTTGAGGCCAGCCTGGTCTACAGAGTGAGTTCCAGGACAGCCAGGGCTACACAGAGAAACCCTGTCTCGAAAAACCAAAAAAAAAAAAAAAAGTACAAGCTAAAGAAAACTCCAGGAACCAAAGAAACCACACACAGGGTTGTAGATAACTATTGAGACCATTCACATGATAACCAGTGGGTTGGCGAGATGGTCAACAAAAAGCACCTGCCACACAAGCCTGAGGACCTGAGTTCAAGCCCACAGTGGAAAAAGAATCAACTCCTGAGACTTTTCTCTGACCTCCACATGAACCTATAGATGCCGCCACATACCCAGACATGCATGCATTCACAAAACAAAAGCTAACCGGAAAAGTTTTTTAAAATACATCTTACTGATTTATTTTTCAATAATTTGTTCTTTGGGCTGCAAGATGGTTCACATCTGGTAAAATGCCTGCCACACAAGCATGAATACCTGAGTTTGATTTTCCCAAAACCCATGTAAAAAGCTGGATGTGGCAGCTGGGAAGGAAGGCAAAGACAGAAAGATGTCTAGTCATTCTTCCTGAATAGATGGGCTCCAGGATCACTGGGAGGACCCTACCAAAGAATGAGCTGAGTGAAGGCTCAGCAGTTAATGGCACTTGGTTGCTTCTAGAGGGCCCAACACCTTGTTTCTGAGCTCTGAGGATATCAGGCATGCATCTGATACACAGACATACGTGTATACAAAACACCCATACGTAAGAAAAAAAGGTGGAGAGCTACATATTTGCCTCAGCAGACAAGAGTGCCTGCTTAGCACGAATAAAGCCCTGAATTTGAGCCCTGGGGCCATGGAAAACAAGAGGTGAAACACATGTCTGTCTGTAATCCCAGCATTTGGGAGGTGGAGGCATGAGGATCAGAAGTTCTAGGTCATCCTTGGCTGCATGGTAAGTTCCACCCTGGGCTACATGAGACCTGTTCTTGAAAACAACCAAACAACCAGGTGAGGGGATTGAGGAAGACATCCTACACATATCTCTAGTTTGCACATGCACTTATGAACACACACACACACACACATCCCACTCTTATTTTTTTTTTAAAGCCAGTACCCCACTATGTTGCCCAGGGTGGTCTTGAACTCCTGGGCTTGAGTAATCCTCCACCATAACTTGTTTGGTAGGCTGGGGCTGTAGGCATGTAATAACTTCTATTTTTAACCAGTTCATTTCATTGTTCACATATATACTTTAGAGTTTTCTAACTGTCTGCATAACAACAGTCATTACAGTTACTTCTGACTTTTGGCCATTACAAAATTATGAAGAACACCATGTATAAATCTGTGTGAGAACACTAGTTATTGTTTCTGTGGGTAAATTCTTAAGAGCGGAATGATTTGCAGGGTAGTATGGCAGGTGTGTGTTTAACATAAAATCCCTTCTAAATGTTTTCCCAAGTGCATATACAATTTCACATTCCCAGCAACAGTACAGAACGCTCCCAGGTGTTCAGCAACCTTGACGGGTGGCTAATCTTCTAACTTTAAGCCAGTATGGTATGTATGATAGCATCTCACTGTAGTTTTAGTGACAAATTACATCATGAACCCTTTCCAGCACTTAGTGGCTACTGATATCTTTCCTGAAGTATCAGTCCTAATCATTTATTTAGCAGTTTCAAAGGTATCTTTATACAGAACCTATGTACATTTAAATATGTGTATGATGAGCACCCAAGTGCTTATGTGAGTTGTGTATAGGTGTGTGCCCGCCACCACGTGCAAGTTAGCTAGGACAACCTCTGATCAGGGTCTCTTTGGTGGAGTATGCCTTAATGCCAGCTCTAGAAAGGCAGAGGCTGGTGGATCTCCTATTCCAGTACCCAACATTTTAAAGTTACCTTTTTAACTTCCAAAGCACATTCCATCAATGCTTTCACACTTCCAACTTCTCTCAACGTCTTTTTGCTATTTACATCTGCTCGCCAGGACAAATTCCTCAAAACACTTGCAATAACCTGTAAATAATCAAGTTTAGAACAATTTACATGTAAAATGAGTCACACTAATTGCCTTTTTGTTTCTAATGCTAGAGGTAAGAGCAGAATCTGTTGCAGTTTAAATACAGCCTATCTCAATGCTTGGTACATTTTAAATTTGGCTTTTTGAATATTTGTGTGTGTGTGAGAGACCCTGGGTATGAGATAACGTTCCATATATATATTTCTTACATGCACAACCTGAAGGTAACTTTCTATCGTATATTAATAACTTAGTGCACAAAGCAGCTTCCTAACATATTTTTCCATATGTGGTATCAGGTTAGCAGAATACAAATAGTATCAGGTATTAGATTTTGGGTTAGGAATGCTCTAACTGTAAGATCAAAGCATGGTATTTTCATGTATTGAAAGGTCACAAGTGAAGCCTACTTATTTGTACAATAAATATGATTGATTATAGTAAGAAAATGTTACTAGGATGACAAAAAGAATTACTTCAATATAATTATTTACTTTAGTGTTCGTAAAACCATACTTTAACACAAGCCACTAAATACTAAGCCAAAGCTTAATATAAATTAGTACATTAACTTGCTACTATCCAAGAAACACATCGGAAACTAAGCCATACCTGCTGTAAGTCTTCACTTTCAGATTTTAACTGGGCCACGAGTGCCCTCATGCAGCCTTTCATAGAACACAGCGTAGCCTGTAACGGTAGATGTGGAGTGCTGTCATCAAGGAACCTGCCTGAAATGGCTTTACTAAATTTCAGACCTGTGCTTTTTTTTTTTTTTTTTTTTGGTTTTTCGAGACAGGGTTTCTCTGTGTAGCCCTGGCTGTTCTGGAACTCACTCTGTAGACCAGGCTGGCCTCAAACTCAGAGATTCACCTGCCTCTGCCTCCCAAGTGCTGGGATTAAAGGCGTGCGCCACCACTGCCCGGCCAGACCTGCTTTTATTTCAATCATAAATGTTATTTTACCAGTACAAGACTCAGAACAAGATTACCTATTCCTGTTATGTATTTCCTTTATCTAACTAGGAAACTCAAGCAAAATCCCGAGATATGATAAGCAAAAACCTGAGCATGGCGTTCTGTGTGATGGCCTCAGCATGTACACTGTTTGTCACAGAGTTTTACTATCCTTTTTATTAATTATCATTTTCTATAGTGCTGGTCACTACCCTTGCTAGGTGAAGGCACTATCCTTCTTAGCCACAGCCTAGTATGAGGAGCAGTGTTGGTGCAACCATATAATATAAGTGTAGGGTTCTATCTGCAGGTGTGCTTTTGCTTTGTTTGGGCAAAAGACAACCCACTAAGTAGGGGTATGCAGTCACAGCGAGAAAGGTGCTCTAGGAGGCCCTGTTCAACTGGGATGCGGTGGGAGACACTAAAAAAACAAGTAATTCTTTCTTTAGTTCAAAAAATTGTTTATCAGAAAGTAAACTAACTCCTAACTGAGCTACTTGGAGAAGTAAATCTTATAAAAAACATACCTTGTTGGCAACATCTCCAAAGGTCAAGTTTGTCAAAGCCATTCCAGCATACCGTCTTAGAGTAACACTGTAGTGGTCATTAGTAAGCCCATACATTTCACAGTCCACCTGCAATAACTCTGCAATGGCCTGCAGTCCCCCTAATTTAACAAGGGCAAAAGGAAACATAGAATAATCCAGAATCAAATACACTGGATAATTTGGTAATTTAAAACCAGGGGGGAAAGATCTCTAAGAATGAAAATATATGGTTTAAATTTGTCTTTAGAATCGAAAGCCACAAAACTGTTGTAAATAATTTTTGTGTAATATAATTACAACTGACAACAATGTCATTCTCTGCCAGTGTCTCCACCCTCCCACCACTTGCTTTACTGAATGAAATAAAGATTATTTTCTATTCACTGACATACACTGTACCTTGCCAACAATGAAGGCTACTTGTTAACACTGGTCTTCCTAAACCTAAACAGAAAAATTAACTTATTGCTATTACAAGGGCTTTAAAATTACTTTACAATTTCATATACTGTGGTCTAATACTTTTTACTGTGTCAAATAATGATCCTTAGGAATAATGAAACTTTTAAATGAAATTTTGCTTGAAGTAAAACTTACTTCATGAAAAGAATGATCTATTTAACCTACTACACAGTTCTATCAAGTTTCTTTAAAGAATAATCTTAATTTTCTTTGATACTCTAAAATAATCAACTGTACCAGGATTCAGTATTTCCCTTCTCCCTACCATGTAACTAGCAGGTGTGCTGAATAACGGACGGTCAACAGTAGGAAGGGAAGGCCTGGGAACGTAAATGGAGAGGGAGACAGTAAAGGAAGGGGTTAAAAAAAGTGAAGTAAAATGGTGACGATGAGAGTAAAAGAAAGTAAAAATGCACGTGCACTAGTAAAGATCCACCATCAGCAGCACCAACCAGCACGGGCTGGGGACTGTCCTGTCACAGAGCGGTGGCTCAGGGATTAAAGAGAGAAAAGACATGCTTGGAGTCTCAGTAAGTTGTAACCTGAAAGACCAGTGCACTAACATTGTGTGAATGGCATAAAAAGATCATCAGAAGAATCTGCACATTTACAAAGTGAAGTTCTATGCTGAGCTAGGAACTCTAAGACAAGATGTCTTGACTATGAAGACTCATGCAGGCCTTTATGACAAGAAGAGATGGCAGGCAATTCTCTGAACATAGGCAAGCAAATTAATTTGTTTAAAGAAAACCCAAACCATATTTATAAAGACTTTCCTGCATCTATTTGCAGTAATAGATAAGTACAGCCAGTGAGCCAGTTCAGTCCCTGTCTTCATGACACTTAGGAATGGTATGAAGCACGCAGATCTAGAGTTGGGAGAGCCTCAAAGAAAGGGTCTGAGAAACAACACTGAAGGTGAAATCTAATGGATGACTAAATATCTGACAGAGTGGGGCAAGGAGGAGAAAGAATTATTCTAGGTAGAAAAAACAGTATATGTAAAAGCTCAATGAGGTCGGGCACCAAGTGAAGCTACAGAGGCGGGCGGGCAGACACCAGATCAGAGACTCTCCATGTCACACTAAGGATGCTAGGCAGAGGAAAGTGAAAGCAGAGATATGTTGTAAACAGAGTGTGGTGGGTACAACGTGCAGAATGGCTTATGACTGAAAGTAGGACAAAATATGTAGAACCAGAGATACAATGGGGCCTTGCCTCAGGATGAGAGATAACAATTTTATGTACATGTGCATGCATGCACACGCTCACGCAGCGTTGATTTTGAGACAGGTCTCATTATGTATCCCTGACTGACTTGGACACCCTATATAGGCCAGAGTGGCCTTGAACTCATAGAGATCAATCTCGTTTGCCTCCCAAGTACTATGACTGCAGGTGTGCCACCACGCCTGGATTGAGATGTACTCAAGAAGCAGGATTAAAGTGCTCAGTTTCTAACTGGAGAAGATTTAAATGGAGTCATGGGTGATTTTTCTAAGATTTTAATTTAAGCAGCTGGGTTATGAGAACTCCGAAAGGAACAACGCTGAAAAAGACAGATCTGGAGATGGAGGTAACAAGGTCTGTTTATGAGAGTTCAGTTACAGGTGTCTAGAGAAACGTCAGCTAAGCAGTACAAACATGCCCAAGGGCTTGGAGCTAGAGTGTTTGCCTAGCACACATAAAACGTAAGAGGGGGAAGTTAGAGTGAGACGTGGATCTGAAGAACATTAGCTCACGGTGACTGACTCGTTAAGTGAAGCGCTAGGAACAGATGATGAGCACAGAGAGGGAGAACAAGAGCGTCAGGCCCAGCTTCAGTGAAGACCAGTACTTTTACACTTGAGCAAAGGAGAAGGAGCCAGCGCCATTTCTGACACTTTTGTCACAGGACACTAAGAAGTCACTGTAGACTGAAGACTGTGGCCCATGATACTGATGTTTGCTCAAGATGTAGAACATTGAGAAGCAGGGTCTCAATTATCAAGTAAAATGCTATACTTTGTATTTGCGTGAAATCTTGCCTAGTATAGTAATAGACGCTTCCTAGGAAAGCTAAAAATGGTCTCAAGAAGGTGCTAGGATGACATTAAATTGTCAGAGAACTCTTGTATCAATTTTAGAATCTGATTCTAAACACAGAGGAAAGCAGGATATACTGGATGTCAACAATACTAAGACTGATGAAAAATTAGTAAAACTTGAAGTATTAGAGAAAAAAGAGCCCTTTCTAATTTAAGGCAAGTAAAAAAAAAAAATCAGTGAATTCTGAGGCAAAAAACCTAATTCACAGTAATTTAAAACTGTAAAAGGACTCACTGAAATATGATGCAATTCAACTGTTTCAAATGATATTAAACAGAACCCATAATTTAGACTGTTAGATTAAGATAAATAATTTTAAAAAGTATATAATTTTTTATAACATGGCTTGGATAGCCATCATTAGCATGAGATGTCCTACTCTAAAATGAATATTAGGGTCCACATCGATATTCTGCAGACTGATGTTCCAGTTCCACAATCATAAGCATCATTCAGACTGATTATTTAATGGGGTTCCTGGGGTCCTTTGGGAAGTCTGTTTGCTACAGGGCTGAACATATCTGTCCTGGCAAGTACCTCTGCTGACTGTTATGACCTAGAAATATTGTAAAATATTAATGTAAATAAATTTCTTTTCGGAAGCCAGGGTGTGCCTTAATCATCTGAAAACTCAAGTGCCTAGCAAACTTTCTGGGATCCTGACATACATACAAGTGACAGAGCTCACTGACTAGGTTTAAGAATTCTTCCTCACATAGCCAGGACGCCCCTTCCTTACTCCTCACTGCCAGATCCCTGTACTACCTTGAACTCGCTCCCACTGGCTCACAAACCCTAACTCTCCTTTGCCCCAGTGCGAGTTTGAAGGCGAGGAGTGAGAGGAAGGTAACCCTGTGGCTCTGTCCCACAGCCACACCCCCAGAGGCCCCGTCCTGCTCCTCACCTGAAAGCCCCTGACCTAGCTCCTGTGATGAAATGCCCCGGGTAGCCTTCCTACCTGAAGAAGAAGAGGAACAAATACTGAGTCTAAGTTTTATTCTCAAATTCAGATAATTAATGTGTCAGTCCTAGTCTACAGGCCATTGGAACATATGAACATTTATAGAAAAACCTTTGCAATATCTTAAAAACTGAGTTTTCCTGGTTGTTACTTTTATCCCTTTTCTTAATTATTGGCATTAAGAAAAAAAAAAATCTACAAATGCTGAGATTGTACTGAAATGGGAAAAACCCAAAAGATTTAAGTGAGGTTTCACAGGACATTGGAAAGAGGGCCAGGTGGGCCTGTGGGAAGAGAAGCACGGATGGAGGGCAGGCCTCAAACCCCAGACCAGAGCTTCCCAAAGTGATGCCTCTGAGGGGACTCCCTGTCTGCCGCGCAGTCTGCTGTAGTTAAGGCTCACGACTGTAGCACGCCTACAGTCAATGATGAGTCACAGTGGGCGGTAAGGATGCAGGCAGGAGCTGGATGTGACGGAACAAACAGCACAAAAGCACGGGCCCGGCCACACCAAGACAGAACTCAGGGTGTGGCTCTTGCGTGTGGCACGACTAGAGAGATCCAGTTCACATGACATGGCTCAGCATGATGCAATTTATGAATAATGAGTAAAATAAACCTAGAAATTAAATAAAAACCAACATGAAATAATGGGTGCTCAATGATTATATAGGGTTTAGAGGATGTAACAGTATATAACTGAAGGAGTAATTTCTACAAAATTAATGGAGTGCTTCTAACTTGAGTTAGAACATGTCTTTCTACATATACTAGTTTCAACCATGGTTAAAATCCAGTAAAATACTAATAACCATTAAGATAAATTAAAATCTTAATAACTGTTCTTGGTGTTCATCTAAGGTGCCTGACAGATTGTAAGAACAATGACATCTTAACAAATAATTCAAACTGTCCTCTTCAGCAGACACAACACAGCCATCTACTTGGGCAACAGGGACCAAGGCGGTCCACTTGGTAAGTTTTCCAGTCTTTAGTTAAGACTTTAAAAGTTGACAGACATTTCTGTCTCCCATGGGGAACAGGGATCAGGATTTTTTCTTTTTTTCCTATATGGATGGAAGAAGCTGATCAAAGTTAGTAGCCTTACATTAGTTCAACTTCTCTGTCTAAACCTATAGTAATAATCAATTTCTTTTGTCAGCAGCACTTATTTGTGGCATTGGGAGCGCGTTTATCTTACCGAGTTCATTCATGGCGTGCCTATGCTCCTCATCAAATGACAGCTTCATCAGAACACACACAGCAGGGCAAATCTGGTGCTCAACAGGGGCCGGCACTGAAAAATAGAGTCACCTAGGTCATAATGCTTTATCTTAAAAAAGATGCTATTACATTTTCAAAACAAGCAGAGGTTATTAATACAACCCTAAAGTATTAATGTACAAGGTGAGTAGATCAGCAAATATTTGCTGAATGGATGCCATAGATGTAGACTGGCAAATGTACCAGGGCTTCTCTTGGTTCCATAAGCGCGGTTGGCACTTGTCAGCCTTAACTAAAACTGTATGACTAGATCTCTCCTAGGTTTTGCTGTAGCTAAGAATAAACATACTTTGTTATAATACTGTTGGATTTTGTTTCTGATTTCAGTGTAACAACTATTATGGTCATGAATTAAAAGCATATGGCTGCATAAAAATTTGATACCCAGCAGAAAGTTTCCTATATAGACAGACACATAGTAAAAATTTAAAGAAAATGGTCTCCAAGAATATGCACCTACATTTTTAATATTATATGCAAGGTTTCAAAAGTCAGTATTTGACAGAAAGTATTTTTTCAGAAGCAATAATATAAATTATTAAATAATTGTGAGTACCTCCCACCAAGAAAGGAATGATCTCCCAATAAAGTGTCTGTAGCTCTCACCCCAAGATTCCCTAAGTGGATTAAAAAAAAAACAACCATCTCTGCTCTTTTTCTTATTCATTCTTAAGATGTGAGATAACCCTGACGTTAAGCTTAGGAAAGCTCTGCTCTATAGGCTCTGGAGCATTTGAGAGTGTTCCTAGCTTAAGCCTCAGCTCCATTTATAAACGGAGGCCGTAACACTTTCCCTTTCTTCCCCTTCAAAAGGCTACTGTGGGTACAGAAACCAATAGGTGGAGCGTGCCCACTGAGCACTGATAGGAAGATATCCAACTATGCTTTGGCTGCTAATAGCTGAAGAAACTTACGTAAAATTACTTTCCTGAGCTTCATCCAAAGGCAACCTAACTGCTCACACTGGTTCTAGCTCTAGGAAGCAGAGTCTTCTTTTTGTGGTTCTTTGTAACACGTCTCATGACACAGGTTGACCCTGAAATCTGTGTAGTCCAAGATGACCTTGAACTCTTGATCCCCCTGTCTCCATCTCCCAAATGCAGAGATTACACACCGATCATCACAGCAGCTACCTTTAAGTTTTAACTACAATTTTTGTTGTTGTTTGTTTGTTTGTTCTTCTTGAAAACTTGCCTGGAAGTTCCAGAGGGAACTGTTGCTACTCATAGACCCTGACTGGATGGTCCTTGTCTTCTGGGAAGATTGTCCTCTTTAACTGAGCACCCAGCTTCAAGGGGACAATGGTGCACTGAGGGAAGAAGGGAATGCCTGCCCAGCCAGATCACCCTTATATTTGATCTGCTTACACAGTACTACACATAACATTTTCCTTTGCTAAAAATTTTTCAGGGAAATACAGATTTAAGCCTTAAAAATATGTTAGCAGCATTAGTTAGCTAATACAAATTCCTTCTATTCATAAAGACAGCATACTAACGAAAGCTGTTCCATACGCTTTGAAACATGCCTGTGACGTGCACTACAGAGAACGTACTTGGATTTTTGTCCTGGTCCATGCCTTGCTCGTGGGCTTCCTGCCACTCCCAACAGGTTTCACAGTAAGCTCGGATCTGTTCCAAAAGATGAAGGACTCGGATTTCACGCCTGCCTCTCTTGTCATCAGGCTGTGAGTGAATGATGTTGTGGAGTGCTGCACTGGCCCTGGCCCGAGCCTCTTTACTGCCCCGGGAATTTCCCAACAACACAGAGTCTTTGTCATTGCCATGTAAAAGCTGGATGAGGAGAGGCAGGCATCCAGACTGCCGCATGGATATACAGCTGTCCTGGGAGCTGGACATAGCTAGCAAAGTCCGTGACATGTCGTCCTTATCATGCGTACCAAGCATGGACAACAATGAGTACACCATTTCCACCTGTGGGCCAGATGAGTTTAGAAACAAATTATAACTTTAATACCCAAAAACCAGATCTAATGAAGTGATGAATGGGATTATTTATTATATTCAATAAAAATTAAAATAAAACAAAAAAAACTTTTCTGGATGAAGTGATGACAGCTATTTAAAAATAACATCCACAGTTGGTTTATGTGAATAAATACTAGTAATAGTGCAGACTGATTAAAAAAAGAAAGCAGGTTCTTACAGTGTTGAAATTGCTGTTTGCCTGTATCAGCTAAAGGTAACTGATTATTATGAATAAAAATAATTTTTTCTTCTCTCAGATACTCCGTTCACATTCTCTCTCTCTCTCTTTCTCTCTCTCTCTCTCCTCTCTTTAATTTAAATACTTTATATAACTTAAAACTGTATTTTACTTCTAAGCAATGGAAAACATTTGCAACAATTATAATCTACTAAATTCTAACTCTCTGCAATCATTACATTTCATCAGATTATGACATTTAAACTTATATGATCTGTTATATAAAATTATTTTGCCATAAAAAGAAAAATGCCACAATTACAGAATCATTTTCTTTTTGAGGGGCAACTGGTAAGCATCAGTTGCTTTGACAGATTGGGAGGATTAGTGTACTGGCTGGTTTTGTGTGTCAACTTGACACAAGCTGGAGTTATCACAGAGAAAGGAGCTTCAGGTGAGGAAATGCCGCCATGAGATCCGGCTGTAAGGCATTTTCTCAATTAGTGATCAAGGGGGGAGGGCCCCTTGTGGGTGGTACCATCTGTGGGCTGGTAGTCTTGGGTTCCAAAAGAAAGCAGGCTGAGCAAGCCAGGAGAAGCAAGCAAGCCAGTTACATTCCCTCCATGGCCTCTGCATCAGCTCCTGCTTCCTGACCTTGAGTTCCAGTCCTGACTTCCTTTGGTGAAGAACAGCAGTGTGGAAGTGTAAGCTGAATAAACCCTTTCCTCCCCAACTTGCTTCTTGGTCATAATGTTTGTGCAGGAACAGAAACCCTGACTAAGACAGTTAGCTTAGAAGCAAATCAGAAATAGAAAAACACCAACCAGTTAGCAGGGGTTGTTACCAGCTTCCCTTCCAAGTTAGAGGGCGTTCCATGAAAGGAGAGGGCACTATAGGAAGAATGCCTCATCTGTGTAGTCAGAGGTCCACAAGGACACATTTGGCTGTATGCTGAGACATACTTTTGGTCCTAACAACAGTAGTGCATGAGCGTTAGGGGGTTTTGTAGGTAGAGGCCAGGGGTGCTGTTTAATGCCCTACAGAAACAGAATGACTTAGCCCGTGCTGCTGAGGTTGTGGAACGCGGCTTGGAATGTGTAAGTGCACACACTTCCCACTGGAGCTCCTTCTATTATGGCAGTGGCAGGTCTGTGGATAAATGTGTTTTCATCAGACCTAGGTCCAAAGTTTGGCTCCTTTACTTTTAAGCAAGCTGTGTGGTACTGACTTCTCTTAAGCATCAATTTTCTGAGCTACAAAATGAAGGGATTTATATTACACAGGAAACCAGGCAGGCCTGAAGATTATTATGCATAAATCACTGCTAAAGGAAATGCACCCTGCCTGAGTCAACACTGTGCTGATGCTGAGCCAATCTCATCAGCTCTAGCCCTAATGGTAGCTTCTTTCTTCTCAGTAAGAGTGTAAGTGTCTTAGAGAACTGGTGACAATGCAGAGACAACTACTTACTGGCCCAGCTTAGAGAGGTCCCGAACAGAAACTACTGTGGATTTCCACTGATCACTCAAATCTACCTCTTTAATACCCCCCACCCGCAAGACAGGGGTTCTCTGGTTAGCCCTGGCTGTCACTGTGTGGACCAGGGTGGCCTCAAACCCAGAGATCCACCTGCCTCCACTTCCCCAATGCTGAGATTAAAGGCATGAGCTATGACTGACTAGCCACTTCTTTAATTACCTCTTTCCTTCTGAATACATTGAGCTCAGAGCCCTGAGCAGACTTGGCAAGCACTCTACCAATGATTTACATCTTCAGCCCTAAAATTCACTTCTTAAATTCATGTTTCCTAAGCATTGCCATATTAATAAAGAGCACAGAATAAGCTATGAAGACAATATAATTTTCAGCTTTGACTGAAAACACATTGCTCCTAATTCTACCACAGTAAAATACTAAAATGTCTTCTCATACATTTCTCATAATCTTAAGATATTTGCTGTATTGGCTAATGTTCAATTTCAATGAATTTTTTTCCCCATCCATTTTAATAAAGCCTCTGTGAGATGCTGAAGACAGAGAAAAACAATCTGTTTTTTAAGAGGGAGTTTTATCCCAACTGTAATGACAAAGACAAAGGAGGTGAGTGACTAAGAAGTTTCTAGGAGTTTAGAAACTGTCTTCTGGAGACACAGCTCAGAGTCCTGAGCTGTGGAAAGACTCTCAGCCCTTTAAGGTGGGGCAAAAAGTGTTGCTTGCTGCTGCAGGCATGACACTGAAGTGGAAAGGCACAGGGGTGATGAAGTCAGTTTGGCTGGAGCTTTAGATGCTTGCAGGTAAATGGATAATGAGCTGAAAACGAAATTAACAAGCACCCAATTCTGTGGTTTTTATAATTCTCATTTCTTCTTGTTTATGCTTCTTTGTATAAAAACGTCATTTTTCTTTTTAAGAGACTGAGTGAGAATTCTTTAAATGTTCATGAAGAACATCTTAGCAAAACACCCCTAGCACTAGCAAGAGGGTTTGTAATCTGCTGTTACCTTCGTCCCCAGATGACTCGTCAGCCTTCGAGGAGCAGAGTGTGTGCCGTTAGAACTCAAAACGCTGGCTGTTTCATGATCCACACGTGTAGCTGAACTCTAGAAGTTAAGCAAATCATAGACAGTGTAATTTAGATTATAAATATAGGCCACTCTGAAGCTCCCAGTTTAGAAAGAGCTGAGATGTTATTGGGGAAAGATGAGATAAATAACTGTAGCTTAATATAACTATAGCAGACTGCACAAAATACCAGAGGAAAACAGAAAGAGGCAATGATCTGCTGTGGACTGAAAAGCTGCAGTAATTAAAACTTAAGGTAGCTCTAAAGACATAAATATGGAGAGCATGGTGTATTCTAATGTGGACACAGGTTGGATTAAATAATTAAGTATCTGAGGAGGCTTTAAAAGATGTTATATTTAAGCTGTGGACTCACTGGACTTTAAGTGGAAGACTGGCAAAATTAGAATTATATTTTAAAAACAGAAGACAGGATGGGAAAATTACTGGTGGCAAAGATTTTAGATATAAACCAACAAATTCTGATTCATGATCCTTATCTAGGCCTAAAGTCAAACAAAACATGATAAACACATTTATGAAACAATAGCAAATGAATCATGCTAGGCTGCCCTATGCTACTAAGGACTCATTTGTTTCTTTGGGGATATAATGGCAGGTATGCATTTTGAAAAGCATTCTTATCTTGGAAATGTCTAGTGAAATATTTATGGAACAAATGATGGGAATTATTCAGAAACAAAATGAGTAGTCAAAGTGAATGTGGTCCATTCGGATCTGGGTTACTGTCTCGTGCCGTCCGTAACACGGTAAGGACTCCTAGAGAGGAGCAGCAGCAGCAGCAGCAGCAGCTCCTGGCTTCTCCCACTGGTCCACCTTCACTGCCAAAGGCGTGATCAAGGCCCTTCAAACAGCAAAGCTAAGACCCCACTAAGGAAGAAGTCCCTTAAGTAAACAAGCAGGGCTTGTCCTTTACTCCACTTAGCTTCCTAGGGAAGTTAAACCATACATCAAGAAATCCTTTCCCTAGCAAGGATGTATCAGTTCTCCTTCACAACCACTAGTCATTCACTTAGTTATTTAACCACCAATTATTTATCAGAGTGTGGTATATAAAACAAACAACTAGATAGGATTCCTTTTGTTGTTGTTTTTGAGACTGAAGTGCAATCACAGAGCCTGTGTGGGCCTGAGCTCAGCCTCTGCATATATTGTTACGGTTGTGTAGCTTGACGTTCTTGGAGGGGCGTCTCTGCTCTGGGACCCTTTCCTCCTACTGGTTGCCTTGTCTGGCTCTAAGAATTTGTGCCTAGTCTTACGGTATCTTGATAGGCAATGTTCAGTTGATATCCCTGGAAGGCCTGCTCTTTTCTGAAGGGAAACAGAGGAGGAATGTGGGTTTGGGGAAGTGGTGGGATGAGGGAGGGAAACTTCAGTCAGCATGTAATATAAATGAAAAGAATTTAAAAAAAAAAAGATGTCTTGTATACAGATCCTATCAAGATAGGTTGAAGTTGTGGGGGGATATGCCTTTTAATCCCAGTCCTCTGGAGGCACAAAAATTGACTCAAGTGTTAATTCTGCACCAGCCTTCCAAATAGCTGAGACTACTGTCTAAGACTCTTGGACTCACTGATGCTGACTGTTCGTCTGCACTAGGATTTGAGAGCAGTGACCGATAATAACCACACATACAGTGTTGGTGGAATCAGTGTAAAACAAAACAAAAGAATTTAGTATTTGAAGAGGGAATAAATATTCGACTCTGAATTACCACTTTCTTTTTCTTGAGATAGTGTCTCTCCATGTGGCTCAGGCTGGTCTAGAACTAGGTAACCCAGGTTGGACTTGAACTTGCCACCCTACCTCAGTTTTCATAGGGTTGGGATTACTAGCAAGTACTACCACGACTGATTTACTCCTTTCAACAGAGTCCCTCTTCGGCCATTCTCACACTAAATAACAACACGAGGTTTCTTTAAGACCTAGGCAGTTGCTGCCTTTCTGACATTACCGTAGCCTTTTGTTTTTATCTATAGCCAGCCATCTTATACTGTTACAGAGGACCTTTTTCATGCCTGAGTTAACCATTAACCACAAATCCTGTTAAGTTCTATGCTTTGGTGTTCTTGGAAATTCCCAGACCCTCGCCTGCCTTTAGAGGCAATCACAATACAGGTCAGAACAATTTTGTATAGTTAGTAACAATAACTATATTGCTTGTTTATGTTGAACTCCTTCCTTGGATTTGAACCATCCACCCAACCGCCTGGCAGCATTTCCTGCACCTGTGTATGAGCTTTAATGGTTGCCATGAGCCTCTGTGGTTTCTGCCTTTATAAGCTGCCACTGGGCAACAGTCAGGGTCACAGTCTCAGCTTCTGAGTCTGACTGCATCCCTGATTGATCAGTCGTGTGTGTGTGTGTGTGTGTGTGTGTGTGTGTGTGTGTGTGTGTGTGTGTGTGTGTGTGTGTGTGTTTTCAATAAACTATCCCTGTTTGGCTGAGATCAGGGTCTGAGTGGTTTGTGGGGTGATTCCTGGACCCTGACAGTTTCAAACAGGCCTTTGGGAACACCCTAAGTGACAGAGAAATGGAAATCAGCACAGTATTTTCTTCCATTTTTCAGAAATAAAAATGACTTTATAGTTGTTACACACTGTAAAAACTCAACTTATTAAAGTTAAAATATACAAATGTATAAACAATAAAACAAAAGCTATAAAAACCTCAACACATGATAGCTACTGTAACAGTGACCTTGACATTTCTCTATGCAGATTGCAGATGCACACAAACACGGGTAATGGATTATCTCAGTGGCCCCTTGTGTGCCAATTTTGAAGCATCTTTATTAAATACCTGACTATATATTTTAAATTTTTTGCTTTCTATAAATGTTTGCAAGTAACATAATCTTGACTTTGTTCTGGGACAAGGTCTCTTATAACCCAGGCTGGCCTCTAATAGGCTCTATAGCCAAGGGTAGCCTTGAACTCCCAATCTTATTGCTTCTACATCCCAAGTCACAGGATTATAGGTACATACCACCATGCCCAGCTTTGATCTTGACTCCCTGAGGACTGGCTTTCATAGCACTGGAAGATGTTGTGTAATCTGACAAGGGAGGGAAGCAACTAATAGCCCTACCCAGCTGTGATAACTATGAACCATAACAAAACCCAGCATGGTAAGATAACCCTAAGAGTGTGGTGATGGTGGTGGTGGTGGTGGTGGTGGTGACGACACATGCCTTTAATCTCAGTACTTGGGAGGCAAAGGGATCTCTGAGTTCAAGGCCAGCCAGCGAGTTCCAGGACAACCAGGCCTACAGAGACCCTGCCTCAAAACCAAAAACCAAAAACCCAAACCAAAAACCAATAAATAAATATAGATTATAAGAAAGACAGAAAGAAAAGGAAGATATTATATATCCCTAAGAGTGCACAGTGGTACTCATACATAGCTTGACGGTTAACCAACAGTTGCCTAACTAGAATTAAGGTCTGTTAAACAGGAGGGAAATGAAATTATGCTTGGAACTGAAAGCCTAGTCAGCTACCCAGAGCAAGTGAGGTCACGGCTCTGAGAGACTATTACCAATAATTTATAAAGCAGGATGCTCCTAACTCCATTCTAAATCCTTATCCTTCCACCCACATCTGTGTTTCTCCCACCCCTCATTAAAGAAGCTTCTCTCTGAACCAGACAGAGACCATTATAGAAAGTAATGGTCCATTACAGAGAACAACTGATTGTGAGTACAATACAACTCTTGTACTTAAACCACAGGGAACATCTTAGAAGAGGGGTCAGAAAACTGCAAAAGCAGAGGACCAGGAAATCTGCTGTGAAACTGTATTTCTTAGAAATGACAGGGACTGGGCTGGAGAGATGGCTCAGTGGTTAAGAGCGCCAGCTGCTCTTCCCAAGGTCATGAGTTCAAATCCCAGCGGCCACATGATGGCTCACAACCATCTGTAATGAGATCTGATGCCCTCTTCTGGGGTATCTGAAGACAGCTACAGTGTACTTACATATAATAAATAAATAAATCTTCTTATTATTATTTTTTATTTTTTTATTTTCAAGACAGGGTTTCTCTGTGTAGCCCTCGCTATCCTGGAACTCACTCTGTAGACCAGGCTGGCCTCGAATTCAGAAATCCACCTGCCCCTGCCTCCCAAGTGCGGGGATTAAAGGCGTGCGCCACCACTGCCAGGCTAAATAAATATTAAAAAAAAAAAAAAAGAAATGACAGGGACAATGCTCATGATACAGCACCTAAACAGAACCTGAATAAAGATAATACCAACAGACATGCTAGTGTGGAAGGGGGGATCTAGTAGGTGCGCGGGGAAGAGGCGTGCCTAGACAAAGAACTGCAGGCAACTAAAAATATGTCTCCTCCAGAAGTGAGTACATTTAGTGGTTATCCAATATCAAGTGGTCAGTCTTGAAATCACGGACACTCAAACACTAGACAGACTCAGCTGGTTTTGTTTATATACTTATATGTAATATATATATGTATGTGTATATATATATATATATATGTAGCAATAATAATTAAAGACGAAGTCATGAATTTCAGGAGAGGGCACAGATAGACACAGGAGGGACTGAAGGACAGAGGGAAAATGATGTAATTATATTTCAATTAAAAAAGGTAAAAGTAAAACAATAATTTCACTTGTAAAAAATTTAATTCAATAATTAATTTTACATGTATAGGTGTTTTGTCTGCATGTATGTCTGTGTTCTACTTGAGTGGCTGGCTCTTGGAAGCCAGAAAAGGAAATTGGATCCACTGGGACTGGAGTGAGCTGCCATGTGGGTGCTGGGTCTGGAGCCCGGGTCCTCTGGGAGACTGGCAAGTCTGTTAACTGCTGAGCTCTGATCTTGACTTCTGTTGTCTGCCAATCTTGTTTCCATTTCCTCAGATACAAAGTATTCACGTTCTTCTGAGACCTACTGATCCTTCTTTTGTGGTTTTCCCACCTACTTCATTATAAAAATTTCCTTCTTATCTGTTTATATTTGCAATTCTCCATTTCTGATATCCAGTATAGTCAACTTAAAGATGATTTTCATGTAGTATCCCAGAGATCTGTATAGACAGTGTTTACCAGAAGAAGAAGACTTTAAAGTACACAGTAATCAGAATGTGATCTGAAGCCTCGACAACTAACTGTCAAATGAAACTCCACTCCTCTTTCTTCTCTACTGCAGGGATATACAGTCCTCAGAGAATTCCTGGGGCAGTAACACAGAGAAAGAACTCACACCTTCTATTTAAATCTCACTATTTCATCCCAATTCTCCATTAAATAACTTTCCTGTATAATACTAACTAGTAATGTGGAATTAAGTATCTGCTTTAGACCAGTACAAGGAAATATTTTTGGATAGTATTTTAAGCTTTATATATTAGTGAATTAACAGAATATTCCCTTTTTTGGATATAAATAGTACTATCAAAAGTAACTTAGAAAGACCAATCTTCTGTGTTAATAGTAGGAAATTTATCTTAAGGCCAATTTAGTAAAATTTTAGTTTTTAAGTATCATTCCTTTACAACATAAAACTGTCTGTTGAAGGCAATTTGAAAAATATTAGAGCACATGAATGAAAAGTTGTCATATTATTTCAATAAACCACTAGTTGAAAACTGGTGGTAATTTGTAGAGATGGTAAAAATTAACACAGTACCAGCTAAACATGACGTATAGAACTTTTTATTTATAAGCATCAGAATAATCTTTCCAATTAAGATCTGTCAATTTCTATAAACTTGAAGTACAGCAGGAAGTAAGATCTATAAGAACCTTTGTGACAGTTAAAAGCCAGAAACATCTTTGTCTTGAGGCCTCGGAGGAAAGCAGAACTGCTAACATGCAACAACAGGGCCAACCCTCAGAAGTAAAATCTCGCCAGACCAGGCATGGCGGCTGCTGAAGATGGACACCAACATGATCTGGAGAAAGTGTATTTAAGTGTAATAAGAGAAATGAGAGTACTTTGATACTGAATGTTTCTAGAGGCACACATTCTAAGGATATAGATATGACTTGTCAATTTGAAAATACTCATACCTGACCACTACCAGAAGTCGCCATGTTGCTTTCTGCCACTCCTTGACCTTCATGCTGCCGTTCAGCTTCGTGGGAGGCAGCGTCATGCTTGCTCTGAGACGACCTCTGTTAATATGGAGTTAAGTATCATTATGTACAAAAACAGTAGCTTTTAGAGCTCACCGCTTATTTTTTGCTTCAAAACTCTAGATGAATCAGTTATATAAGCTGAAAAAGACACAGACCTGCATGCTGCACTTCCTACCTCCAGCACAGCTAAGTGTCCCCTGAGTATTCTGAGCTGTACAGACAAAGGATTTCAGAGGCTCACAGAAACACCATCCTCTACCAGATGTGTTCCTCTCATTGTCAGGAACACAACCCACCTAGAGCAAATAACTGTCCTTTGGTGCAAGGTCACATGACTTTGGCATTTAATGGAGCTGTAAATATAGCAGTTAAACTAACACCTAAGGTTACAAATAGCTCCCCTGTAGGCACATTTTCTGCTAATGTCATTTGAAACCAAGTAATAAACTCTTCGAAACTGATAAAACAGAAAATTTTGCTAATATACCCACCATCTGTTATATGAAATAAAAGTGACATTATTTTACCTTGTAAAAGGAGTCATTTTAGAACAGGAAATACAAAGCAGGTACTTTGTAAACCACCACTGCAGTTACAGGAACTAAAATAACCTCCCACCATCTTTTATAGAAACTCTTATCTGCTTGCTTTAGGAAAATGCTATCATCATAATCTAACGTAAAGATTATGCTTTAACAATCTGACATAAAGTACCATTATATTTTAAAATGTTTTCCCTGGATTTTTAACCCTTAACCCTTTCTAGACCACTTAAAAATGTGACATGTATCATTTTCACCCAAAACTAGTAACAGCTGTAGCTAAGCAAAAGGGAAGTGACTCTTAGTAATTCAGAAGCAGAAGAAAGACTAAAATCAACTAGAGTAGAAATACAGTCACCTGTGACAAAACTAGTCAAGGATTCTGGCGAGCACAGGACACAGCAGAAGCGCAGGTGAAGATGTCAGTGTGCTCACAGCAAACACTACTGTCTGCTTGTCCTGGCTCAAGGGAACACACTGTCAAAAAACCAAAGCTGTAACAACAAAGTCAAAACTTCGACAAGTGCTATGAAGGAAAGCCAAGAACTCCTGAAGAGAGCTGGGAGCTGTAGGAAGCAGCCGAGCACTTTCTTAGGAAGTGCTCTGGAAAGAGGAGCTGACGACTAGACTAGGACGGTGGACATTTTAGAGGGTCACATGGAAAGAGCTGCAGCAGGAGGAAGTGTGACTTCTTGTAGCATGTCAAAGGGTCACAATATTGTTCAAGTGCCACAAGTAAAATGGTAAGCAGAATTAAAGTGGTTAAGGGGCCAGAGAGATGGCTCAGTGGTTAAGTGCACAGGTCACTCTTCCAGACTACCCAAGTTCGAGTTCCAGTATCCTCAAGGTGGCGCATATATATATATTTATCAGTAACTCCAATCCCAGGGGATCTGATGACTTCTTTTGGCTTCCGTTGGCACTGGGCACACATGTGGTGCATAGACACAGAAGCAGGGAAAAAGACATTCATATACACAGAATAAAAATAATTTTACATGGTAGTTTTTAAAATGTACTGATTCTGTTGGATTTGCCTTTCTAAGTTATTCTGAGGCTACCACATTATCACAACCATTTTATCTTCTTCGATAGTCTCGTGTAACCCAGACTGGCCTCAAACTTGTTGTGTAGTTGAGGATATTTTGAACTTCTGGTCTTCATATGTATAAATGCTGGGATAACAGATATGTGACACTCTCCCTGGTTTTATGTGGTGCTAGAGATAAAACCTCAGGTTTTGTGTGCTAGGTCAGTACTCTACCAAGCGTACGTGTCCAGCTGCCGCCTCTCATGGTTAACACTAGTGTATCAACAGGTCAAATCTAAGTGACTTAAGTAGCAGTTGGGGGGCTAATGCAGTAGCATTAGTAAAGAAGAGGCTGGTACATCACAGAAGGGTAGTAGTGGAGATGTAAGCACAGCCAGAGAGAGAAACCTGACAGGATTTGGTGCTAGACTGGTGTGGTGGTTAATCTTGGTGAACTTGATGGACATACTCCTGGACATGTGAGAGGGAGTTCTCCAGACAGTTCTCCAGACATTAACAAGGAAGAAAGACCATCCTGAATGTGGGCATCACTACCCGACGGGGTCCGACACTGATACGAAGGGAAGGAGGAAGTAGCTAAACACCCGCATTCATTCTCCTGTTTTCTGACTGTAGGGTGGTGTCATTACCCACCTCACAATGCTGTCCCCATGCATTCCCAGAACAAGAGGCTGTGTCCCCTCAAACCCTTCTTCAGCTTTGGGAGGTAATTTTTCACAGCAGTGAGAAAACTCAGTCCCACAGAAGTGGCATGAGGAGCAGGGCTGCTGCTGTGATAACCCTGCCCACGTGGTAGCTAGGCTTAGGGACTGGTCTGTGGACTACGGAAGTCCTAAGATGCAGTAAGCCAGGGGTTCTCAACCCTCCTAATGCTGTCACCCTTTTATACAGTTCTTCATGTCCTACTGACCCCCAACCATAAAATTATTTTGTTTCTACTTTGTAACTTTAACTTTGCTACTGTTACAGATCTTAATGTAAATATGTGTTTTCTGACAGTTTTAGGTGACATCCGTTCCTCAAAGAGATTGAGGCCTACAGGTTGTGGCCCACCCTAAGCAGAGCTTAATGGAGCATTCTGGTGAGAGCACTGAGAGAAGGGCACACAGTAACAACTGTGCTCTCGGGCTTCCCAGGGGGAATGAAGACTATAGGAACTGGGGTAGAAGCCAGCTGTGTGACATCTGGCAAAAAACCATGGCTGCTCTGACTACATCCTGAAAAACTGCAGCATAATTCAAAGGTAATAGACTAAGTTGTAGAGGAAATTTCAAGACAGCATAACATACAGGCTGTGGTGTGGTCTCAAATACTGCTCTCAGATTCACAGTAAGAGAGAACTAAAATATAGGGAAAAGGTGGAGTCTGGTAAACAAAGGAGCAGGAGGAGAGTCTGAAGCTGATTAAGGAGTGATGCAGACAAATGAGAAATGTTAGAGCCTGGCACAACTAAGAAACTCATACTCTGTAGGAAAGGTGCCTTGCAGGCATGACTCTAGCCACTGAAGACTCCCGGCTGGACAAGTGTAAATTCATAGGGAAGGGGAGACGGAAATGAGAATGTCGCCTTGCTTGAAGTCCATCATGGAGAGTGTTTCCCAGGTTCTGCTGCCAAGGTGCACAATGGCCACCACAGACAGACAAGATAAAAACTGGTCAGACTACCATCTACACTGGCAGCAAACTGGACAGACTTGCTCAAGTGGTCTTGTAGTTGTGCGAATTTTCAGATTTATAGCTCACGGAAACTTGTGCCAAGAGTCTAGGGAGCTGCTGGGGCATGAGGCAGAGGCAGAGGTAGAGTCCCTGCATGGAGGCCCTGAGAGACAACCTCATGAGGCTGTGACGTGAAGCCTAAACTGCAGTAGATCAGAGATGGCCAAACTGGGAAGTGTCCTGAAGAGAGCCTCACACTTGGAACAGAAGCAGCCTAACAGAGAGGCTGCACTCTCGGCAGGAGGCAGAACTCGAGAGGTGGGCAGCACCTGGACCTGCCATGCTGCGGTTCCCACTTGCTTTGGTCTCACCTGTCCTCGCTATCCTCCCAGTCCTTCATGTTGGAATGGGAATGTTTGCTATGTAGCTGAGGTGGGCCTTGAACTACTGATCCCCCTGCCTCTGCCTTCTGAGTGCTGGGTAACAGGAGTGCATTACTGGCTTGGCTAAAAAAATAAATAAATAAAAAATTAAAAGCAATTCTGCTTAAGCAGTCAAGTGTCACAGAATATAGCTATCAAGTGTTCCATTAAATTACTTTCAATAAATTTACCAGTATCACCCTAATCCAGTTTTAAATTATTTTTATCATTATGATAATAAGCTCTCTCTGGTCCATCAATCAGTATTACTGCACCACTCTGTCACCATGTTTTAAAAATGTTACAGTTGTTATTTTATTTTATTTTATTTTATACAGCTAAGAGCCTGGGTTTTTGAACAATGTTAGCACAGATGAGACAATGAAATTATTATGGTCTGACCCTCCTCCCTAATAGCTGTAGCTATCGTGTTCCATGCCTGCCAGCTATTTCATAGTGTTGCTGTAACAGGCCTGCCAGTCACTGACACAGAGAAGTGACCTGGCTCAAGGACATGCTTTCCACATACCCTGTTTTGTTCTGTATGAGGTTTCTTAATCTTAAGAAATTCCACAAAGCTTTATGTAGGACCCATCAAATCAAAGGTCAATATGAACTGTTATGTCTAAAATGGCTTGAGTCACAGCTGACCACCAGTCAGCTCTTCCTGCACCCACATACTCATTGTGCTTTGTGTGGCTGACACTGAAGAATACTACTAATAAGCTAAAAAGTTATGATTATAATATGCATGCTTATTTCAGTGTTCTGAAATTCTGCTCACCACCCATCCACACCACCCTTACCTCACTCAGGACCAGTCAGCTTAAAGGTTAGCCGGTAACAGTCTGCCTGGTAAGCCAACCGCCCCCCTCCTTGCTGTTTAGCACACTAATACTGCCATTAGGCTCCGGCGTCTTTTGCAGACCTGGACACCCGGTATTAAGGTACACATTCAATAAACTGTTCTTGCTTAACTAAGATCAGTGTCTGTATGGTTTGAGTGGAGATCTCCAGACTGCAACAGACATGTATAGAGATGAACTAAATGCACTGCTATGAAAAGACCATGAGTATTTGCGGGTCAGGGTGGGATTTTATGATTTAAAAGGATGTGTTTGGGTGTCAGGCTGACAAGGGGTGGGTGGACCTTGTGAGGGTTAAGCTTCATCACTAACTTACTTGACTGGATCTGGACTCACCTAGTAGATTCAACCCTGGGTGTGTTGGCTTAACAAAGGAGGGAAAACCTACCCTGAATGTGGGCAGTGCCACTCACTCAGCAGCGGGTCCCGGACTGAATAAAGCAGGGAGGTGGGAGAAGGCACAGAGCACCCGCGCTTCTCTCCTTCCCTGACTGTAACCTTGCGCTCGTGCTGCCATGCCTGACCCAGCAGGGCAGACCGGCCCCTCGCAAATGCCTGCCCTCTTCATTTGCTTGTCTGGTATTTGCTACAGAAATGTGAACAGTAATTAACAGTGGCTAAAGGGTGTGAAACATTATCCTGATGACCTTTTGCTCAGTCTATAGAGAAGAAGGATAAGGACTAAAAGGGAGAAAGGAGGGGCCTGGTAAAGAGGGTGGGCAGGCTCTGTTGTTCTGTTTTTAGAGACAGGTCTCACTATGCAGCCATGGCTGGACTGGAACTCACTGTGTGGACCCCAGCTGGCTTCAAACTCAGAGACTTGACTGACTCTGCCTCCCCAAACGCTGGGATTAAAGGGGTGCATCGCTGCACCCAAGTGTTAATTAGGTTTTGATATGTTGAATTTAAAATCTTTGACAAGTTCTAAGTGGTGATACATGGTAGGAACACAGGATTAAGAATCTGGACCTCAGGACAAAAAAATAAAAATTAAAATTAAAAAAAAAAAAAATCAAGAACATACAGCATATAGATGGTACCTAAAGCCTTAAAACATTGGTGAGATTGTCTAAGGAAGAGAGAAGATACAGAGAAGGAAAAAAGAAAGAAAGAAGCCAGGCAGTGGTGGCGCACGCCTTTAATCCCAGCACTTGGGGGGCAGAGGCAGGTGGATTTCTAAGTTCGAGGCCAGCCTGGTCTACAGAGTGAGTTCCAGGACAGCCAGGGCTACACAGAGAAACCCTGTCTCGAAAAACGAAAAAAGAAAGAAAGAAAGAAAGAAAGAAAGAAAGAAAGAAAGAAAGAAAGAAAGAAAGAAAGAAAGAAAGAAAGGAAAAAGAAAGCCTTAAGACTGCCTGTAACTGACACTCAGGTAAAGAAAGACAAGGCTATGAGGCCACTGACGGTAGACAACTGGTGCCACCTCTCTTCCTGTACTCCTCCCATGTCCCTTTTTTCCCCACCAATCCTAGAGTTGAGCACTGCACGCTGGGTCCCTGTCCTTCCTCACTACTCTTCTGTAGACAAGAGAGGCCCGCTATTGCTGACTTCTAGTACACAACAGTCCTGTACCTGCTGTAAAACGGGGACAGTTTTCTACCCTAGGTGGCAGACTAGGAAGAAAGATGTTATTTGAGGCAGGGGTTCATATAGTTGATTCTGGTCTTGAATTTGCTATGTAGCTGAGGTGGGCCTTGAACTACTGATTCTCCCTGCCGCTGCCTTCTGAGTGCTGGGTAATAAGAGTGCACTACTGGTTTAATGAAATAAATAAATAAAAGCAGTTGAGTGCCACAAAATATACCCATTAGGTGTTCACGTTAATGATTTTCAATAAATTTACCAAGCATCACCATAATCTAGTTTTAGAATATTTTTATCATCACGTAAGTTCTCTCCCACCTGTTTACAGTTAATGCACATTTCCACTCACTGTACCAGGCGACAGTTCATCTACTTTGAGTTTTTGTTAGGGAGAGACGGTCTCACTATGTTTCTTAGGTTGGCCTTGAAACTCTCAATTCCCTCTACCTACCAAGTGCTACCACACTTGAGTTGTATCTAAAATAAACTGTTTTCTAGACATTCAATTAAAAGTTTGTGAGTGTGAGGTGTGCATGCATGTATGCGGTTGTGGAGGCCCCAAGCTGACACTGGGTGCCTTCTGTGAAATCACCCTCTCCTTTACATACTGAGACAGGGTCCCTCCCGCACTGACTCCAGAGCTCAGCAAGTCTAGCTGGTGTAGCTAGCTGGCTTGCAGGCTCTGGGTGTCCTAACTCTGGCCCTCAGACTGCACAGCAAGCACTTTATCCACTACACCATTTCCCCAGGCTTCTGGCAATTTTATAAGTGGACTTATGTGGTTTATTTTACTTGATGAGTTTTAAACAGTTATTCACATTTATAGTACCCAACTGTAAGTGCAGTGCCTAACAGTGTCACATTTGTCTCGTCTTTCCTTTGAGGCTACAATGAATAAGGCTGAACGAATAGGTGAGTTAAGAATCATTATGTGTTCCTGTCTCAAAAAACAAAACAAACAAACAAACAAAAGAATCATTATGTGACCTCTTTCTTCTAGATACCTGAGACTGGGACTGCCGGGCTATGCGGAATTTTTACATTTAATGTTTTGAAGAACTGCCAAGTATTTTCAGGCGCACCATTTTACATCCTAAATACAAATCAAAACCCGTAAGTTTGCAATCCAGATGGAAAATGAGGCATTACAAACCGAGATCCCAAGGGGAGAACACTTGATTTTCACCTGCCACCGCCTCACCTCATTGGACTTTGCAATGTGTCTCCCATTTGGCTTTTGTCGTGTTCCCTTACAACAAAACTAGAATCACTTAAGTACAGAGTTTTTAGTGAATTCTGAGCATTCTGGATGTTTGAAAAGGCCTGAATTTCTAAATTGCTACACAACAACTGTGGATGTTACTGGTGTAATAATCTCAATTCTCAATCTGAGATCTAGAGTCTCCAGGGAGATAGGCCTCTGGGAATGCCTATGAGGCATTTTATTTATTAAAGTAATTGAGTTGGGAAGCCCTGCCCCTACGGATGACTTCGTTTCCTGGGCTGGGATCCTAGACTGTGTAAGAGGAGAGAGTTGGTCGCATAAACAGTGTACACTCTTCTTGGCTTCTGATGCTGTGACTTCTTCACCAGGGTATTTTATCATAGCCAACAGGAAGTGTAAGTTGACTGGGTAGCATATCATCGGGGCACTTTTTAAAGGATAAAGGACTTGGCCTTTGTCGTGTGGGGCTGGGTAGTGTCAGCATGCAATGGTCTGCAGTACATCCACTTCAGTGGGATTCGTGGCCAGGCAGAAACAATTAGAGGTGGGCACATCCAAACCCTATTGTTAAAGTGTGAAATGGGAACAGTCTTGCAAGTAACTAAGAATTTTCCTTGTGGGATCTAATACCAACTTGAGGTAACTGAACTGAATTGTAGGACAAAGAATGATTTCAAATAACTGGTGTCAAAGGAACTGAACATTTTCTAAAGTTTAAAAAAAGAGCAGTCTTGTTTCCTGGATTCCTAGGTTGGCTGTTGAGAAATCTAAAGGAATTCACTTTATATTTTGTTGTGTGGAAATTCTCTTCCTTTTCTATGCTTTAGAGTCTTCCTTTAAAAACAACCCCTTTTCATTTATTACTTGTTTAGTCTGTGTGCATGTTCCTGCATTCACACTTATGGAACCCAGAGAGAACTGTAGAAACCAGTTCGCTCCTTTCACCACGTGGGTCCTTGGCTGGTGCAGTGAGCTCAGGCCAGCAAACTCTATGGTGGGCACCTACATTTGCTGAGCCATCTTGTCTGCCTACCATTCTATTTTGTGTTTCATTGTCTTGTTCTACTTTATAAAAATTATCTTTTAATTTTCAACTGTGGTTTTAAATTTGTTTTTAACTCTCATGAGATCTTTTTAAAAAAAATTCTCCTGCATGAATGACTGAAACAGGATCTCCCGTAGCCCAGGCTGGCTTCCTGCTCTACCTCCCAAAGGCTGAGGTTCAGGCGTGTGTGCACAATCACACCCTGCTTCTGCTGGGCTCTGAGGGTCAGCTGTAGTGCTGAGCTGTCCTCCCTGCAACAAGAGACTCTACTTCAAAGATTACCAGAACATTATTAAAATGCCTAGCAGCCGTTAGTGTCCACTCAGACTGAAGAGTGGGCCAGCTACAGTGACCACAGAATGGACTAGCTGGCCTGGTTTGCTGGTGACTCCCTAGCCCTTTGCTTGGGTTAGCTGTGTTTCTTAGAGAAGCTTCCTGGAGATGACAAGGCCAGAGGACAGCAGGGACCTCACCACTGAGCACAGTCCCAGCTAATCCAGCTTCTCCTGCGCCGTCTCCAGCTTCAGTGGATTACTCTAGGTTTACTGTAATCTAGTCAGAGAGAGGGGCTGTGAGGGGACAACTTATTTTCTGTTAGGACTGTGCAAGCATGCTACCCATGGAGGCCAGGGGAGGGCACCAGACCCCATAGAAATGGAGTTGCAGATGGTTGTGAGCTACCATGCAGGTGCTGGAAATCTGACCTGGTTCTTCTGGAAGTGCAGCCAATGTTCTAACTGCTAAGCCAGCTCCCCAGCCCCTCACCTGTATAAATAGGTTTTCAACTAACCTCATTTCAGTCCCTTTTCATACTTATATTCACAGGTGACCTGCATAACCAGTTGGGAACCCTTTAGGATGCTAGGATACACACGGGCTCTGTCCTGGCCTTCCTTATTCCCTATAATATGCGGTAACAGTTAGGTCTATTGAATTTTTTCCCAGAGCCTCCATTTTTATTTCTGCCACTTTCCCTGGTATTTGTGACTCTTCATTTAATGCTTTTACTATCATTCAATAAGGACTGTGGGATAACCACAAATAAACATCTGATCAATCTTCTTATTATAGATTACATATAAGAAAAAGCCCTCTTAAAGGGTAATGATAGCTCAAGCGGTGATTTGATTATACAAATTGACAGCTTATGCTAAAGACTAAATTTTATTTATTTTTTATTTTTATTTTTTAAATATTATTTATTTAATGTATTTGAGTACACTGTAGCTGTCTTCAGACACATCAGACCCCATTACAGATGGTTGTGAGCCACCATGTGGTTGCTGGGAATTGAACTCAGGACCTCTGGAAGAGCAGTTAGTGCTCTTAGCCACTGAGCCATCTCTCCAGCCCCTAAAGACTAAATTTTAATTGCTGAAAAATATAAAATGTTTTAGGGCTGCAGAGGAGACCTGGGTTCAGTTCCCAGCACCCACATGGCAACTCACAATTGTTTGTAACTGCAGTTCAAGGGGGATCTGGCACCTTCACATAGACATATATGCAGGCAAAACACCAATGCGCATAGTAAGTAAGTAAGTAAGTAAGTAAGTAAGTAAGTAAGTAAGTAAGTAAGTAAATAAATACCCTTTCTCTCTAAAAGGTCCGTATCTCAATGATGCCACATTAACTACACACATTTTCTTTTCCAGGAAGAGCTACTTACACAACACGTGACAAAAGGGGACTTCACTAACCTCCGCTTCAGCTGCTTGGGACTGTAAAAGCTGTCGTACACGAAGTATGTCCTTTTCTATTTGCTGAATCCTGGCTATTCTTCGCTGAAATAGAAGAAGAGAACAAGTCAGATATTCATTTATTTTTATGTGTTGTGTGCTATTCATGTGTAGGTACCCCTGGAACTGCCTGACATGGGTGTAATTTTTGTAAGTTACTCACTTTATATCTGATTGCTGCCCCTTGCTCCCCTGCCCCAGTCTCTTTGTCTAGTCCACTTTGCCTAGAACTTACTGTGTGGTTGAGGGTTCTCTGGCTTCTGCTTTCCAAATGAACATTCTTTTTATTTGCAATATAAAGGACCACAAAGATACAGTTCTACACTCATCCTGTGAAGGAACTACTGAAAGACATGTCAGCTGAAACACAGTATCTGTGAGTGCTTTCTGCTTTTGTTTTTAGAGATGATCTTATGCAGTCCCCGCTGGCCTGGAACTCAGGAGATCGACCTGCCTCTGTCTCCCCAGGCCGGAATTGAAGGTGTGTACACCACACTGGCCCAGAAGTAGGCTCTGTGACAACCTGATGGGCATTTTTCCAGTCTTTAATAACACGCTGTGGGACCAGATGTCACTGAAAAAGGAAGTTGAGTAAACAACCAAACTAGTAACAGAGAAGAACTTCACGAGGGCAGGAGCAGGAATGAATTTTGCTCTGAGCTTCCTCGGATGATTTACCAGTTGTCTCACATGTACTCGGACGTCACCATCCTTTAGACACATTGTTGGCCAAGGGCAGTTTGTAAGAATTAATCCCCAGGAATTCTTACATTTTAGGGATATTAACTGTTTTTCTTTATATTGTTAAAAATATTTTTCCTTTTCATTTTTATAAGACAGGTGCTCTAAATTTTTATGAGAACGACTTTTACTGCTTTTGAGTTTCCATTCTTTCTTAAGGACTGAAATGTTTTACATTTTCTTCTATTAATTTTAGCTCTTTCATATTAAGACTAAGTGCCAACATTTTTCACAACTATTAGCCAACTGAATTTGTTTTAAGGTGGAGCAATCCACATCCAAGTCCCTCTTTTTGAGAGAGGAATCAACATGTAGCTCAGGCTCCAACTCGACCTTCCTACTCTGGCCTCCTGAGTGCTGGGTTACAGGGGTGTGTGCACACACAGAGGCTGGACTACATCTGAATATTTTGGTGTCTGCTGTCTTGTTCTCACTCATTTGTAGGCATTCACTGTACAGTACAGAAAATTATTCCCAGATATGTTGCAAACATTTGCATACTCACCTTTTAACTCTCATTATAGTACAAGTTACATATTATAAACAAGCAAAAAAATAGTATCATGTGTAGTATTTGAGGTCCATGAGATGATTCCAGAACATTTACAACTATACAAAATTAAAGCCCATTTAGATTGAGCAGGGGAGGGGATTTTAGCATCCTTCCAGCAGCTAACAGTTCCACACCCTTTGTAGACATCCTTAAGTGTGGAAACTCTTGCAGAATAACTGATTCTCTCTGACTCCTCTTGCACAGTGCTAGCTCTGATGTACTCTTGGGGCCACCACTCCAGCCACTGTCATTTCTATTCCATTCTTACAAAGGAGACACCATTTTGCACTGCTGTCACTGAAGGTCAGCCCTTCCAGCAGCTGTCTTTTCATCTTGTTTGTGGTTTTTAAACTTAATTTTCATATGGTTATTACCAAGTGGAAAATGCGTGTGTTACTCAAGATACAAAATTAAATTTCCCAAAATGCTAATCTTAGCAACCAAAATGAAATATGCCATATCCAGGTAACAGAACGGCCAAGAAAGAAGTCAAGTCCATTTCTCTTCTGGGATTCTCATCAGAAACCCTGGATCTATCCACTTACACTGTGTATAATAAGAATTTTCATGTCTACTATTTCCTCATGTTCTTAGGATCTCTAAAAACAAATTCAAAAGACCAAAAAAACAGGAACAAGAAGCATAATCATAGTTACATTCTAAGAATGTAAATTTATATAAAGCCAATGAATATTTCTCATAGGTTTTTTTTTGGGGGGGTGGAAACAAGTCTGCTTAACATTTAAAAAATAATTATACAAAATTCTCAAATTTAAATATAAATGTAAATAGAATATATTTTTGGAAACTCAATATAGGTTCTTGATTTTAATTCTTAGTTCTAATAATCACCATCTACCTCAGTCTATGACTACCCTGATGGTTCCTAATGAATATAAATTCTTAATTTTAATATAGTAAAATTCATCAGCCTTATAATTTATAATCTCATGTTGCCTTATTTTTCTACTCAGATGTGTTTATTTCAATCAAATTACTAATTGTAATTGGTAACAAATAGATACATGATACGTATGTGCACATAAACTTATCCCCATTAATTATGAAACTATGAAATGTGTCATGTTATGGTGTTAAATATTACCTTAGATATAATTTTTTTATTAATTTTTCAAGACAGGGTTTCTTTGTGTAAAGTTGGCTGTTCTGGAACTCACTCTGTAGAGCAGGCTGGGTTCAAACTCAAAGATCCACTTGCTTCTGCCTCCCAAGTGCTGGGATTAGATGTGTACCACCGCTAGTTATGATCACATCCTAACATAAATCCCACCCCTAACCAAGCAGCTATTTGCAATTGTAGCTGCTGGAAGAGGGCAAACAGTTTTCTTCAGTAGAGACACTGGTACAACAGCCACACCCCAGGGCAGGCAGCGTGCTCAGGAGTAACTAGTTGGACCACACGGAACAGGCTCCATAGTATGAAAAGAAACTTAAAATTGGAAATAAAAAAAAAAAAAAATCATTGTATAGAATACAATATACCACTATACAAATAATAGTTTGTCCTATTTAAATGAAATCTTTTTTTTTTTTTTTTGGGGGGGGGTTTTCGAGACAGGGTTTCTCTGTGTAGCCCTGGCTGTCCTGGAACTCACTCTGTAGACCAGGCTGGCCTCGAACTCAGAAATCCACCTGCCTCTGCCTCCCAAGTGCTGGGATTAAAGGCGTGCACCACCACTGCCCAGCTTAAATGAAATCTTTAAATATATTTCCAATAAGTTTTTTTAAAGAAGTGAAAATAAAAAAAATTCCCCATGCTCTCTTTTAAAGTAAGCCAAGGCAGTAGTCACACCTGTCTCCTATAGGGCAACAGTAGCCACACACCTGTGCACAAGGACGCGCTCAGCAATCAAAGCGGCTGATGCTCTCTTGACTTCTCTTCCTCACCCGCCTGCCCTCTTCCCTTAGGTCTCCCTCCCCTCCCCCCCCTTCCCTTAGGTATTCTTTACACCTCTTTGTGTCTCAAACATGCGCTGTTGCTGCTTTTTTTTGCTTTTTGAAAAAACTTCTGAATGTTGATACATAAACTTAGATGGCAAGAAACAGCAATCTCAAAGGAAGTGAAGCTAATTATCGATGTGGGAGAATCAGTATTTCTTCCCTGTAATTCTACACAGAAAGATTAATATCCAAGTGTCATAGCAGAGGCAGAATAATGTCAGTACTGGCTATAATTCCCAACAGCCACGAGAAATTGTTATCCTGAAATAGTGCCAATATAAGACAGACTTTGAATTTTTTCCTTGATGGTGCTGGAGGCTGGGCTGACGGCCTTGTGTAAGTGGGCTAAGTGCTCCATCACTGAACTAAACCCTCGCCACACGGATTATGTAATAACAGAACTTAAGGAGCATCAGCAGAGCTGTGATGTGTGCAGTGTGAGAATGCGCCAGTCACCTGTGCGCGCTTTTCCATGTCCTGGCAGGTGCCAAGCTGCTCCTCCATTGCAGCCCTGATTTGCCTTGCTTCATATTCCAGCTGCCGTCTTGTCATGTCTGTCTGTAAGGAAAACTAGGACCACAAATAACATATTAATTTCTCAGTTTATTAGAAAACCAAAAAGCACATAAATATCAATTAAGAAATTGAGTAAATAACTACGAAAGTCACCATACTTGAAAAATCTTTCTTTTTCTTCCAAGGAATCCTAAACCATGAGTGTGGGCAGCAGGCTTAGCTGGGGTCTCTGATTACATATGGAACTGCCTGAAGTTTAAAGGTTGGCTTTAACTTAGATTGTGTTGTTGAAATATGTAATTGGTCCAGTTAGGGTAAGCCTAACTTCTGTCCCCTCATGATTTTTTTATCTGTTAAAGGGGCACCTAATTAATTTGTGTGGTATTAGGAATCAACTAGAACCTTGAACACTCTAGGCAAGTACAGAACTACTCAACTACTTCTCAGAGCCCTGAGGAACTATTTTTAATTATTAAAACGAGTATTTTGGACAGCAGATGTAGCTCAGTTGGTAAAGTGCTTACCCAACCTGTGCCACATAAAGCTAGGTGTGGTGGCACATGCCTGCAATCCCAGCACTTAGGAGGCAGAGGCAGGAGGATTAGGAGTCCAAGGACATTCTTGGCTACACTGGGAGTTCAGGAGAACTGGGCCACATGAGATTCTATCTCAAACAAAAAAACCTAGTATATTAACATAGACAACATGGGGGGGGGGGGAGTAAAAAACCAATAGGTGTTCATTACCCTTAACCTTCTGATTTGACTAAGGATTAACTGCCTTATATGTACAGGCTAAACAGAGGGGAAAAACTCCATTTGCCCTATGAAGAAAATGGAATAAGAAAAACGTTTATATATTAAACACTGGATCTAGAGAGTTGGCTCAGTAGTTTAGAGCACTGACTGCTCTTTCAGACAACTGGGGTTCAATTCCCAGCACCCACATGGCAGTTCACAACTGTAGATCCAGTCCCAGTGGATCTGGCACCCTCACAGATGTACGTAAATATAAATAAATCTTAGAAAAAAAGAAAACCATAAAAATATTTTTAAAAATTATTAAGCCGAACAGAATCAACACTGACTTCTGTAAAAATCTAAAAGTGAGCGGAAGGTGAAATACAAACAAACTGCACAAAGTGGGTGTTAACTGATGCTCACACTGAGGTAACTGCCAGGCAGATACCGGGAGCCATGGAGAGGATGAGGGTGTGCTCCCCACATTCCTCACACTTGTAGGAAGCTGCTCCTGGCAGGGTGGGTCCGGACTCCAAACTGCTGTCATTTTAAGTTGCCCACAAACAAAACATATGCAGAATGCTCTCTTGTAGGCACACCAAAGTTAGGAACACATGACAGATGAAACAGCCTGCATGCTATTTATTTAGAGACAGGGCTTCACTATGCAGCCTTAAGCCTGAAGCTCAGTACTTGGCTGGACTCACCTCACAGAACCTGCCTACCCGTCTAAGTGCTGGGCTTTGGGACTGAAGACAAGCACCACCATGCTGAATGCCCCTGGTTCTCTTTGAGCCTATATTGCTATTTCTCTCACTTGCCTTCCATTTCCCAACCACCCCACAAAAATCAAAATGCTGCATGTGACACAGCGTGCTACAATAATATGCTTTAGAGCTGGTAAGCGGTATGATATTTTCATATGCAGATAAGTATTTCTATATGGAGATGCTTGTTAAGAAAGCAAAGTAAGGTAAGTGACTATAAAATACAAGCAGGCTTAAATTTATTAATGTTACTAATGGCTCACAATGATTGTGTATTTTTGTGTATTCTATCAAACATGGTTACTTAATAAATAGCAAATAATGTAATATACCCCAAGGGAAGTGAGCACCTCAGGCCTTGAGCTCTAGTCCCTGCCCTCAGGAAACCCAGCTGACAATACTCTGGAAGGCTTGTCTTCCTTCTAGCTTCACTTTTTCCCAATGTGTTCTCTCAAAACTACAAGAAAGTGAAAACCTAAGCTAAGAGTGAAGGTTACACTGAGAAAGCACTTTCCTGCAGCCCAGGCTGGCCCTGGACTCACTACCACTCTTGGGGTCAGCCTCCCAGAGTCTGGATAAGAAAATGAGCCACACACATGTCTTATTTTCCCTTTTAAATATTATACAAAATATTGATGAAACATATAGCCTTGAGATTATTAATGTATTTTGTAAAGTTTTCTTTTTTTTCTTTTAGACAGGATCGCATATATCCCACACTGGTGTCAAGTTATTCTACAGCTGAAGATGACCTTTAGCTTTTTAAAAAAGACTTATTTTTATTTTACGTGTATGAGTGTTTTGCCTGCATGTACTCCATGTGAATGCCTTGTGTCCTCAGAGGTCAGAGAAGGGCACAGGATCCCCTGAAACTGGAGTTACAGATGACTGTGAATTTCCATGTGGGTGCTGGGAATTAAACTCAGATCCTCTGAAGAGCATCGAGTGTTCCTAACTGTTGAGCCATCTCCCTAGCTATGAGACTTTGGATTTCTGAAACCCCTACCTCAAATTCCTGAGTGCTAAGATTCCAAGTGGGGAACAGAGGAAAGTTTGAGTATGTGAAGCCCAGAGTAAATGTGTGTTGTTAACATGGGCAAGCCTATGTCAAAGACCCCATAGCCTCAGACCCATGGGAAATGGCACAGCCTTCTCCTGGTCTGAGTGTGAATTCTGATGGTATGTATAGATAATGCCCACCATAGCTTTCTCCCTCTGGCCTGATGTTTATGGCTTGAAGACAGCTCCCCTACAGACACTGTTCCTACTGAGATTAGCTAAACCTGCCTCCTTGTTTGTATGCAATAACTTCATCTTCTTGTTTCACACTATTCAGGGTGCTGTTTCTCTATTAGAACCCAATCAGCTCTTTGTGTGTGTCCAAGTGTGTTTGTCTTTTCTTCACTCCCCCACTGTCTCAGTCAGGCCCATCTCTGGAGCTGTTCTGGACACAGCCATTACAGGCACATATCCCATATCCCACTTATGAGGTGCTCTGGGTTAACTCAAAGCCATGTGCATGGCACAGCATGAATGTGGAAGTCAGGGGACAACTTGTGAAAGATAGTTTTCTCCTACAGATAGGTGTATTCCTGAGACTTAAACAATTTATACCTAAGTGTTGTTGCTAAAGCCGCGCAGAGTTCACAAACACAGTAGGAGCCATGACTACAGTTATTGGCATTTACACTGCAAAGAATAAGATTCAAGTTGTCTTCAAGGATGTTTTAGTTGTAATAAAATCCACCTGGCATGATCCCTGCACTGCACAGAAACTGCAAGCAGATAGTATAACGTCTCTACCAACTAAAAATACAGTTGTCTAAGTGGGACTCAAACTCATGTGGGATTAAATTAAGTACCTGTTGTACATAATAATTTTTTTCTTCTATTAAAAATTAATTAACAAGCTGGTATGGTAAAGCAGGCCTGTAATACCAGTATTTGGGAGGATCAGTTTCTCTTAACCTATATAGTAAGTCTGAAGTCAGCCCAGGATACATGAGATTCTGTGGCAAAAAACAGAAACAAAACCCCACAAAAACAAACAAACAAAACAAAGCAAGAACAACAACAACGAAAATACTCACTAACCATTATATATTTAGGTTAAAAGCTGATTAAGACACATTACATTTTATAAATCATTACAAACCCAGTTGTCTTGAATTCTTCATAGGTAATCTGAGTACTTTTAAAGGTCAAGTTAGCAAATCTAAAAGCTGCCCTGCCAAGTTACTTACATTTTCAGTTAGAGGCAGGCTATCTATTCGTTTCGTGAGGTTCTGAAGTTGAGCATAATACCAGTCCTTTTCTTTTTCTTCTTTGTCAAGATCAGCAAGGAGTAATGACCTGTTTAAAAGAAAGGTAAATTTACACAAGCTGATGCCTACTGCCGGGGCGTCTCAGCAGCTGCTGCTGTAAGGCAGGCATGAACTAGTGGGAAGGCACTGACTGGGGTTTGCAGTAGGACTCGGGTATTACAATCCCTGACTTCTGAGCATCAAGTGTGCTCCTTCCCTGCTAAGATGCTGACCAGTTCTGCTCCTACCAAGGGCTCCCTTTCATACAGTCTAAGTAAGTGAAAGGCGCAGACAGAACAGAACTCAAAGCCATAAAGAATAAACACTACACTAACAGAGTTAAGACCAGCTGCACTGACGCTGGGGAAGTCAGAAGCCTGGGGCTGCATCCATGGCAGGCTGCTGTGCCGAGCGGTAGGCCACTGTGCAACAACACTGAACAAACACATCCTACTCACAGCCAGGGGGCGCTACTCTGAGGCAGAGAGTCTTAAAGCTCGCAATCTCAAGATGAATTTTTGTAATTCTCTAAGTGCCAGTCCCACTATATACCCGAGCATCATAAACATGAACATGTAATGGAGGACTGTTCCCGAGAGAAAATTCAATAGGACTAACAAACACGAGCTCCTTATTGTTCTGTGTGGCTCTTTTCCCCAGGCAATGTATGGTATAATTTTCTTGTGTTGTTTCCAGAGGTTTTCTATAAAGTGCAAAGAATGATGTGCATAATTACATGTACACTTAAAAGCACAGATACTAGATTATTAGTACATATGTTGCCCTATACATGTTTTTTCATTAAAATATCTATCTTAGGGGCCATTGCATATGAGAACAAAAGACCTACTACGTACTTCTTGATAGCTGCCTAATACTCTTGTGTATCTCACAATATTCATAAACTCATAAAGGAGAAACACTATGGCCAATTTTTGCTGGGGAACACTTGGGGCCTTTTAAGCATCTTGATATATATATTTATATATTTCACATGAATGTCTTTATGTACTTCATGCCATACATGGTCATGCATACACACATGATACATTTTGAGGGTACATGAATTTTAACTTAGTGTCCTAGTAAGTGTTTGTACCAATTATAGCCTATAATTTTCACAAATGTAAGTGTATGATACAACTCTTAGAGTCTTACATGTATAGATTTATAAACCTCCAGGATATCACTTGACTTTGGTTGCTGTCTTCTGATGTGCACGAGACGAAGCATTTCTCCGGGTTTGCAGCCCGCCCCTTCCTGTAACTCTTGCTGCTCGTTTAGAGGGCTTCTACACGGTGGACGGTACAGCTCAGTCACTAGGCTGCATATGCAGTCTTTTTTTTTTTTTTTTCCAACTTATCACTTAAGATAATTTTGTTACTTGGAAAATTTGGATTTTCATGTAATCAAACCTGTGAAAATTTTCTATTATGATCTGGAATTTGGCCACACACAATGATTCTTCCCTCTCTGATGATACATTATTTTTTAAAATTCTGTTTGGTATTTCCTTGGGAAACATTTGTAATGAGTGCAAATGTATGTAGAAGGTTTTGTTCTTGCTAAGATCACTTTTCTGGAGAAACAATTTCAAAGCTAAGCACTCTCAATTGTGAGAAAATAAATGAGTAGGAACTGGCAAGAGATAAATGATGCCAAGAGCATTTCTCCCTAAGTGGCAGAGAGGCTGAGACAAAAGGAACATGCCCATTGCAAGTTTTCATCACTAATAGCTGTTATGAAATCTAGCACTTGCAGTAAAATCCATTTAAAAAATTCTTTTCTCTAAAGCTCTCTACTAACAATATCAGCACCAAAGTAAGTTCCTGGGAAGTCTGGCCTGCTCACATGGCCTTTGCCGCTTTACAGAATACAAGGGAACAAAGAGATGGAAGACCTTGGGCCTGAGTGCTCTCCTTTTGGATCAGGACAGTGTTTGGTATTCCAGGGTAGAAATAAATCCCGGGCACAGGTAAGGGATAAAGGAGAGCTCATCACCCTCCTAGTCCACGTGGCCAGCCTGACTTTTACAGATGGCCTCCCCCCAAGCCAAAACAATAATGCCTCTGTCTCCCAGCAAAACATGCTGCATTCCTTCCTATATAATTGTATTTATTTTATTTTATGTGTATGTGGGTGTAACTGTTTGTATGTGTGTACCATATACATGCTGCCTATGGAGGTCAGAAGAAGGGTTCGAGTCCCTGGAACTAGGTTTACAGCCAGCTGTAAGCCACTATGTGAGTGCTGGGAACTGAAACTGGGTCCTTCACAAAAGCACCAAATGTTCTTAACTAAGCTGTCTCTCTAGGCTCTGTTTCTCCCCCACTCCAAGATTTTTTATTTATTTTATGTATATGAGTACACTGTCACTCTCTTCAGACACACCAGCAGAAGAGGGCATCCAATTCCATTACAGATGGTTGTGAGCCACCACGTGGTTACTGGGAATTGAACTTAGGACCTCTGGAAGAAGAGTCAGTGCTCTTAACCGCTGAGCCACCTCTCCAGCCCTCTAGGCTTTGCTTTTTTATATATAATCTTGATACTCTGTTTTTACAAGCACCATATCAGTGTTTTACAGAAGACCCTCGCCACCTGGCACTGAGTCCTGAAATACTTGAAAATACACTGATGATCCAGTCATGTGTGGTGGGAGACTCTAATTAAAGAGGAGAACTAACAGTCCAGGGCAAGGACGCACCTCAGCACAGGCTAAGCAATGCTTTGTCTAGGTGGAAAATGACACGTAAAGAACCATTTCTCTCCCTTGTGGTTACCTCTAGTCTGCTTTCTATAATGGAGTTCCTTACAAAGGATCTAGTAGGAACTGAATTTCGTTCAAAAGATAACCTGAAATTCTACTATATGTCACTGATACATTTAACTAGATATAAATATTGTGATTTAGGGTTTTACTCAATGTACATATTATTTGAAAGGTACCTATGCTCACCACTATACCAAGGCTTTACCATGTGTAGAATATTTAAAATATCTTAGTAATCAAATATAAGACTTTAGAATTTCAAGAAAATTCCTTCTTTCTAATTTAAGAATTATTGCAAACACAATCATCAACATATTTAAAACAAGTAGATTGTGGTGGCACACACATTTAATCCCAGTACTTGGGAGGCGGAGGCGGAGGCAGGTGTATCTCTAAGATCGAGGCCAGCCTGGTCTACAAAGCAAGAAATATGTTTAAAACAAAAAAAATGCTCTATTGGTGCAGGCTATCACCTGTCCTCAAGCTCTATTTCATATATCATACAACAGCAGAAGGACACCCCCCCCCACGCAGCACACATTGCACAAGGAACAAATGTTACCTTTCTTTTTCAAGCTCTTCTAGGTATCCAGTACTTTCTCTGCTTCCATTTACAAATGCTCTTCTTGGGAATGACCCCATGGGGACAGGACTGCATTCTCCTGAACGGCTTGATACAGATCCTTCCCGACTTCCATAGGAGCGAAGGGACATTTTTGAGCGTAGTTTCACTCCGGGGAAATTGCTATCTAAGTTAAATTCTAAATAAAAACAAGTTTTTATGTTGTAACTGCTTTATGCCATGTAAAATACTCCAAACGCTATTACATTATTTTAAAAGTAAGTCCTCAGGTTTATATTTTAACTACAAATATACACAGTTGAATAATTATTTAGAAGTTAAAACTTGCCATGTAAAGTCAGCATGAGTCATACAGAAAACAAGTGTGTTAAAGGAAAATCACAAAAAAATCCTAAGATTCCCAGTAGATAATATTAGGAACTCAAAAACTAATTTGTCCGGTTTCACTTATTACTAAGCAGAGTCCCTGTTTGGCACTGAAATTTTCAGGCAACAAAGTGAGAAAGACATTTTAAGACAGATAGTACTAGAAATAGCATAGGAAAAGACAGGCAAAAAGACAACACCCCTTGGAACCTATCTGCCACAGAAGCCGGTGGTGCATGACCTACTGAAGCGTTTAGGGATTGGTAGAATGAAATGAGTTTTAAAAACAGATCAGACTTGAGGGGATAAGTTAAAACCAATGATGAGATGCAGAACCAAGCAAAGAGAGCTTTTATCTATTTGTATTCAACAGCTACAACTGGGGGTCGGGGGTGGGGAAGAGGAGCAAGCAGAGCTCAGCGTCCAAATGAGAGCAGCTGACCTGGAAACTGAGCCTAAAACAGTATTTTTAAAGTACTCTACAAAAAAACGTACCTTTAAGACGCTCTAGTAAGTCAATCTGTCCAGAAGTCATAGTCTCATCGTCAATACTTCCCTGTAGCTGCTTAAGTACTTCCTATTGAGAAAGCACAGCACATACACATGATTCTGTAGTTCTTGGCATTTACATATGACTGGGGAGAAAGCAATTTCAGTTCACACTGACGACATGCCATAGGCTATAGTGTATATTAAACATATTACCTATTATTCACTGTTATATCCTAACAACAATAATAGTGGTATTTTGTGATAATGGTGATCTGAGGAGTCTCCATGCAAGACACTTCACGGCAAACTTAAAAGGAAGATAACTGGGGGGGGGGGGGGGGTTTGATCCAAGTACATTATATGCATATATTAAAAGGCATAATGAAACAAGCCCTTTTTTTTACAGTATGGGCTAATTACTTTTATTACCATTTTCAATCAGCTGACACCTACAGACTTGCTTAAGCCAATACAAAAGTGGTTGTTTAGAAGCCACATCTCTTAGGCCTGCATCGGCAAGAGCAGGAGACAAGTCTGCTGTGTAATGACTTACCTGAGGAGACCCGCCAGAGCATCAGTTCACTCTCGGCAGACACTCGTGCTAGCTGCCTCCTGCCCTTCATGTCACTGTCTTTCTTCTCACAGAAAGTTTTTTTTTTTTTTTTCCAAAAAAAAGTTTGAAATAATTTTCTATTCAATTTTTCTGCCTGGTTACCTATAACTCTCGTTTTTATTAGTGTTCCTTAACAACTTTCATACTTCCCATAGAGTGACGCATGCCATGGGAGCTTCCAGCATGTCCTTTGTTTCACCAATTTGTTTTTGGAAGTCCAGGAAAACGCACTGAACATCTGCAACCCTGAAACTTAAGGCTCTGCCACAGGACGGACCTGCCAGAATGTGAGTTAATGCCTGGTCACAGGACGCACTGAAAACAAATAACCTGTGGTCTTAGCATGTGCCCTTCAAACAGCAGACTGTGGTGCTATCTGAGCGGCTTCGGTAGGAAGTGTGGGACTGTGCAGGTGAATGATCTTCACGTTGAAAATCCTCTCCAGAGAGAATCATCCCTGGGAAGGAGACGACATTCACATGGGGATATCTCTCTTCAGGGGGTGCAGATGCCCCAATGCTTAACTGAGCTGCAGGTCACTTCTCTCCTTAGCTCGAGACTAGCGCTGCAGACTCAGGCTTCTTTTTCCAGGGCTCTAGTCTTTCCACCCATGGCTAATGCCTGTCTTTGAACAACCCTGTCTTCTTATGCAAGAGGACCACAGGGTATCAGACAGAAAAACAAAGTATGCAAAAAAAAAAAAAAAAATCCCATAAACACGTTCATATAGAATAAATGAAGGAAAGCTTCAGTCTCCCTTTAGAGACAGAATTACAATTTAAATCAGTGGTCGAGCTAGTAGAGTGTTTATGTAGGACACACAGGTCCTAGTTTGAGAGCATTAGTCCTTCTCCAGATCCCTGTAAAAACTGAGTGATTCTGATATGTGCTCACATTTTCTAATCTTAAAACTAGTTAACATTCACAACTTGTAATAAAATTATTGCTTTAAGGAAAGACTTACAATCTGAATTTGAATCATGGAACTCACATGGTGGAACGGACTCCCACAAATTGTCCTGACTTCCACAAGTGCAACACACATGCACACAAACACAGGGACACACATGTACATGCAGGTACACAGCAAGTAAACAACTGAACAGGAAGTCCCTGTGGCTAGGCACAGCTCAGAGGAGAATGCTTTTTGTTGAGAATGTGTGTCACCTTAGGCTTAGTTCTCAAGGCCTATACCAAAGCCTCTGTACATCTGTTAGAAATCTATTGATAAAAGCAGCAATGTAAGTAAAACAAATGAAATTTAGGGCTACAATTTTTAAAGGTTTTAAGAGTAGCAATTTTACAAAGTATCAGTTTATTCCAATGTGTCTGTTCGGTTATATTTGTTACATGCTTTTAATTATGAACCTCGCTGAGCAAAGCCAGACAAGCAACTCACATCCAGTTACTTTGCCTTAAGATGACAACATCTAGCGTGACTTACATTACTCACAGCTTGCAATAGTCTATGCCTACTAACAAAAGTAATCCCAATTATATTTCTGTTTTGAGGCTCAATGTGCACAGGTACAGATCTTCAGTCCTTGGTGGCTTAGCCTTTTCAGCCTTGGTCCCCTCAAGGTCTGGTCAGTGCATCTTCAGTTCCCAGAAATAAGCATTATGCTGGAACTAGACAGTACACAGTCCTTTGAGTCTGCGCTTCTACTTTGGCATAATTGTCTATAAGACGCCTCATGTTACTACATGTATCCATGAAGGCTGCCCGCCCTGGAGAACGCTAATGATCACTCCATACAAACATCTAGTGGACACAGTACTTACTTCTCTTGGGGTCATTTCTCAGAGTTCCAATGCTTCAATCACAGGGCTTACCTTGAAAAGAAACTGCTGTAGAGGACGTGAGTGTGTGAGCGCCTGTGTGCATGTTTACAATGGGCCCACGAGCAGGTGGGCATGTCAATATTCCAATCTGTGGAATCTGCCTTTTAAATCTTAATCATTTGAGTAGGAGTCAAATGATCTTTTGCATTCCCTGACGACAGGTAATACAATTTTCCATTAGTGTACCCAGACATTTATCTTCCTTTTCTAATTATCTTTTTAATGTTTGAGGCCATGTTGCAAAAACAAAAACAAAAACAAAAACAAACTGGATAGTTAAACCTATCTGTCTACTCAAGTGTGTGTACACTTGGGTGTGGGTGTGAGGGTGTGGGTGTTACATACACTTCTAGGGGTCAGAAAAATTTGGGGAGTCAGTTCTCATCTATTTTGTTGAGACTGCTGCTAAGCCAGATACTCCAGGCTAACAGGACCTTAAGCTTCTGGGAAATGGTTCTCCTGTCTCTGCCTCTCCTCTCGCCTTAGGAGTGCTGGGACTGAAGATGTCAGCAGTGCATCGTTTCCTTCTGGGCTCACCAGTGCTTGTGCCTTCACCTGCTGACCAAATTCAATATCTTACTGTTTATAGTAGAAGTTCTTTTATATTTTGAAATAAGTTCTTTTGTTGAATGTACGTGTAGTGTGGTGAGTAATTTTCAATAGAGAAAGAAGGACTGTTTTTTGGTTTTTTTAAATTGAAGCCTTCTAGAAGGCTTACGGGTTTTTTTAATGTCAACTTGACACAAGCTAGAGTTATCTGAGAGGAGGAAAGCTCAGTTGAGAAAATGCTTCCCTAAGATCAGATTGTAAGGCACTTGCTTTCTTTCTTTTTTCTTTTTTTTTGGTAAGGCATTAATTCGTGATTGATGGGGGGAGGGCCTAGTCCACTGTGGGTGGTGCCACCCCTGGGCTGGTGGTCTTGGGTTCTGTAAGAAAGCAGGCTGAGAAAGCCATGGGGAGCAAGCCAGTAAGCAGCACCCTTCCATGGCCTCTGCATCAGCTCCTGCCTCCAGGGTCCTACCCTGCCTGAGTTCCTGTTCTGACTTCCTTTGGTGATGAGCTGTGATATGGAAGTGTAAGCCTGATAAACCCTTTCCTCCCCAAGTTGCTTTGCTCATGGTGTTTCATTATAGTAACAGTAACCTTAACCTTAACCTTAACGAAGACAAGTTGGTACCAGGGTAGTGAGGTATTGCTGTGACAGACCTGACTATGTTTTGGGGAAGAATGTGGAAGGACTTTGGAACTTTGGGCTAGAAAAGTCATTAGGTATTCAAAGCTTGGTGGGCTGTTCTGTGGAACTTGGAAGATGAGAATGTTGAGGGCAGTGCAAAAGATGGAGGCCTGGCTGTGAAGTTCCAGAGGCAAGTTTAAAGACTCTGTGGGGGTCACTTGTTATTTTGAATTAAGATTCTGTGGTTCTGGTTAGCTGGGGCTGAAGAATCAGTTGTGACTGTCAAGACTATAACTACTACAACGAAACCTCTGCTTTGCTGGGATACCTGATGCTGATTGGCTAGAGCTGAGACATTATCAGTAATTAAGAAGAGTCCAACACCGCTGAGGTGAAACCTTTTGGGAAGTGTTTCCTGAGAGCCACTCCTGATCTGTTTTTATTGTAATACAATTCCCTGTCAAAAATCTAGAGTATTTCTAGCATTTTATCAAATTTCCTTTTTTTCAAGACATTATTATATTTATATAAAGAATTGCTGATTAACTCTGACACCTGAATTGCTTCTGAATTACCACCTATCTTCTGTTTTCTTTTCTTTCTTTTTTTTTTTTTTTTTTTTTGAGACAGGGTTTCTCTGTATAGCCCTGGCTGTCCTGGAACTCACTCTGTAGACCAGGCTGGCCTTGAACTCAGAAATCCGCCTGTCTCGGCCCCCCCAAGTGCTGGGATTAAAGGCGTGTGCCACCACTGCCTGGCTCTTCTGTTTTCTTGATTACCATTTTCTTATTTCTCAAACTTGACAGTATGCCAATGGTATGTATGTAAGAACAAGAAAAACTTAAGGAGGTGGGTGCATTCTTCTTCCAGAACTTATTCTTCCCACTGTTGGGAACTTTGGGCTAGAAAAGCCATCCTATTAGTAACAGTGAACGGTTTAAACCTAACTTAGTTTTCAGGTAAATTAAGTCTGATTTGGTTTCTTGAGTGTGTCCTTTTTGACTTATATTTAAAATATGGCAAACTGGCTTCCTTAGCCGCTAACTTCTCTGCATGAACTCACATCTGACACCTGCACTGAAGATGCATCTCTTATGCACCTCACTATGGTTTTCCACTTCTGCTTATTTTCTGGTGACACTTATCTTCTTAGACTAAAAGTCTGGTCCTTGGAGCTGCGGTTTTTAATCTGGTCTAAAGAGTTCAAAACCTGGCAAATATGTTATGAAACCCAAGTTTCTGTCTCTGTAGCAAGTCTCCCAAGCTAACGCTGTGCCTCCCCTAACCTCCTCCTAGCAGAGGCAGCCGCAGCTAGAGCTCCTTGCCTGCCTTCAGGGATGACACCTTTTTTCCAGCAAAGCTGTCTGCTGCTGCCCAGAATAAAGCTTGGCTTGGACTTGGTCAATGTCCTCAGAGAGAGAAGTCACCAATATTCTCAGCCTTGCTTTGCTTTTCATGAAGCTGGGGAGCTGGCATATCATTTCTTCTACGATATTTTAACGGGTATGTTTAAATAGGGATTCTTCCTGAACACAGCCACAGTATCATACTTATACCAAGTAAGTATTTCCTCAATTCCCTCAAATATGTGGTCTGCTCGTATTTCCCTAACTCTTTATATACATTCTCCTGGCTGTTACCCCACAGTACTTTTATGTATTTATAGTGATGCCATGTAACCAACAGCAGGACCTACCCTCTTCTGCCAGTAGGTGGTACTACTGCTTTCGTAGTAGGCTTCCCTAATTTAATCTGAAGCTGTGCCTTGCCTTTCTTTGTGATGCCTAGGTTAATACAGGTCAGGAAACATGCTTTAGTGAGACTGTATGTGTCCCAAGGTCTACTAAGTGGTTTTAGAGAAAAGAATGGCTGCACTTAATTGTAACCAAAAATGGGAAGCACCAATGGTCTCAAACGCATCTTTTTACACATCAGTGGAAGACAAAACAGGCCACAGTTCTGTTCGTTAACAGCCGAGCCTGTTAAGGAAGTAATACATAAATAACTTCATTGAAGGGTGTAATTGCTATTTTACCATAGGCCCAATCCTAATGACATACAAGGATAGATCTGCCAGGATGTGTGCACAAACCGTTGGGTAGTCACCAAATCCAGGCACACCTTAGATTCTATTTCTCCCAATACAGACAGGGCCAAGTTTATAAGCATGCAGCCTGCTATCCCACCACACAAGTCTGTGGGACTTGTATGATCACTCTGAAAGACACTCTACTTCAGCATGGAGACTGAAGTGCCAATTAAAATGTCTTGTCCAAAGTGTTTCTTTAAAAACTATTTTTGAATTTACTTAAGTAATTACAGAAAAACTTAAATCTAGATCTGAGTTCTGTACTACAAATGAGATCTTTACTATCTAAACAGGCCCTCTAGGAGGAGGTCTGCGAAGTATCCCAGTCACGCGGACTAAACGTATCTGTACGTTGTATCCTTCAACTCTCACACGAATGCCCTGTACGGCAGTTTAAAGTGCACTGTGCTGGGAGATAACAAAGGGCTTTTATAACCTATTAGATAACTGACTCAGGTATTTTAAGTCACTGATATATAGCTAGTGATAAGAAAAAGTGAGTGTTTGTTTATAGTTTACCTGTTTCCAGGACTCTGAAGTAAGTATTTTGGAGATGCTATTGCCAGAGCGTTTCATGGCAATTAGAATGGAAAAGATAGATACAAGAGAGGTAAGAGCGTTGTGAGATCAAAGGGCTGGCCCGTTAGGACAGGATGTCGGAGCTCAAGGGTAAGTAGGAAAGAGAAGATCAGTTTCTTCAGTGATACACAACAGTCTAGAAAGGAGACTTTGAAATGGCAGAGAAAGAACTAGACAGACTAGGAAATATGTAAAGATACAGAAAGTAGAGTGTTCAGAGGAAAAAGCCAGAATTAAGATGTTAAAATAGCCAAGCAACAGAAACAACACAGAACAGAGTTTTTAAGGGAAAGAAATAAACATTTCTATTGCCAATCTCCAATTTTATGAAGTTACTAAATTCAGTGGGAAGCTGCCTAACTGGAAATTAAAGTAACTGAAATTTTAATCAATCACTTTGAAGACAGAAGGTTTTTACCTCTACACCAAATATTCTGTAACTCTTTTTGCTACCAGGAAAACCAACTTCAGGGCTTGGCATGGAAATTATCACCTAAGCTTGATGTTACCTGTATTTTCTAAATAAGACAATACATTGAGATACACTGTAAAATAAAGCTAGTCTCTCTGAGTATACAGAAAACCTTTCTACTAAATCAAGTATAATGGTAAAGTTGTGGGGGGTCTTATTTCTAAAATTAAAGACTAAGAATGAACCAACACCAAGGTTAACTTATTTTCTTTGCGTGACTCAGTAGATTAATTTAATGCATTTACTAAGAATATGTTAACTTTTCTAAGAGTTTATTATATATAGTTTTAAGTTAAAAAAGTGTCTTAGCTATATCCCAAGTTTACAAGAGGAAACACTGAAAGTGGATAAGCTATAATTAAAAGTTGCAGTCTTGATACCTTCATATTAGATGCCTCAGTTTCCAGTTTTGTAAGATGATTGGAATTATCTTCTAGCTCTTGTCGAAGATTTGAGTTCTCCATCTTCAGTGCCTCAACTTGCTTTAACAACTGATCATATGAAGCTGCAGCCATCCTTGGCTACCCTTGGACCTATAAGGTTAAAAAGGATTTTGAAATTCACTACTAAAACTGGAGTAGCTGCTTGTTTTGTTTTGAAGAAAGAGACCAAGGAAGCAAAGCTCTCCAGACAGGAGGAACAGTGCTTATGCGCGGGTTTGGGCTCCAGATGCCATCATTCCAGTAGCAGTAGTTTCCTAAGAGGATGGAACATGGGGTCTGAGCTGAAGAGAAACAGGGTTAAAGAAAAGGCAGAGCCTCAGTCCCATTTGAAGATATTTGCATTTCTACAGGTAAGATTTCTATCTGGTAAGACTCTTTCAAGGTCAAAGATGGCCTAACTAGTCCTCCATGTCAAACTTACAGAATACAACCACTGATAAAGAATTTGTATAAGTAATGTTGCACTTTAGTTTCTGATTTGGGCATGGTTTATAGGCTTTCAGAACCAGAATACATTAATGAAACCATTGTTCATCCTACCATTTTTATTTAATTTAATCTATGGCAAAGTAGTTCTGAAGATTTACGATGCCACAGAACTGTGGCAATTCACAAAGTCATCACAAAGGAAAACATAAAATTCTGATGGGATGAACAGCCCATCCTCTGGCAAAAGTGGTCTGTATTCGAATTGAGGCTAAAAGATAAAAAGGTTAAAGTGGATAACCTCAGAAGTAAGACTTCAAAGAAAGGAGAGAAAATCAAGGAGACAGGGGAGAGAACAGCTCAGTACTAAGAGGTCCTTGGCACGACTGGTTACAGAATGATACAAGGTACGCTAGGATTAATCAAGAAAGATTCAGGAAGCCCACATTCTCTTTTTAGTTTAATGTCAACTCACTTTGGAATAAAAATTAAGAATAACCAATTCTGAATTATTTAACACAAGAATATTATTATACTGGCTACTCATGACAATATTGGAATGGTACAACTCAGGGACCTTAACAACACATCAAGGGACTCGGATCTAGTCAGTTCTACAAGTCACTGGTGAACCTGGGACAGCCCAGCGATGCCCAAGAAGGGAGCCTGGGCTGGACCATTTATAGGAAGTCTCCAAAGTACAAACGAGGAGCACTTGCACTTGGACACGTGGGTCTTAGGCTCAGGGTGGTCATTTATCAGCTAACATTTGCCCCTTCGTTATTTCAACTTGCAGTTGGACATTTACCAACTGCTCTAATATAACTTACAGAAACATTGTTAGGAGTCAGCACACAGTATAGACTGAAAAATGAAAATGTATAAGTAAATAAACTATAAAGACACATCACATATGCAGCATAAGTTCTTAACAAGCCCTCACAGTGAAGCCATCCTTCCCTTACACCAACAGATGAGAGGACAGAAGTAAGCCACTTCTGCAGGACCAATGAGAGCTCTTAATGGAAGGGAGACTCACAGGACTAGCCATTTTTCTGTTTTAGACATGCCAATGATAAGCAGGTCCAGAAGTACACAGCACATTGAAATTATCTGACAAAGCTCTAATCATTAAGCCTCAAAGTAATTTATTTCATAACAATAACAAACAAACAAACAATCAAGGAAAATGTAATGTGAAGTGTACTAAGACAGGTCACCACAATTACACAATCACAAAAAGAGCAAACGCGCACAGCAGGCAGAAACTATTACAAGTGTTCGTATGGGGGTGACCTTGACGGTGGTGGTTTCTGCACAGGAGTACAATGCCCAGGGAGGCCAGAAGAGGGCATCAGATCCTCTGGAGCTGGAGGGGGTTGTGATCTGCCCAGTGTCAATATGAGAACCAACCCAGGTCCTCTGGAAGCCACAGCACACACTCTTAATGGCTGAAACCCCAGATCTGTTTTGAATGGTAGTCATTCATGATTTTCATGACCTCCACTCCCCTAAAGAACCTCAATCATGGAAATCCTTCTGCTCTAACAGTGGAAAAAGGAAACAAGAAGATGCTTCATGTAGGCATGCTCCACCTTACAGCCCTCCTAGGCTGCTGGCGCGTCGCTCCCCCCCCTGCAGCTGCTCTTCACACAATCTGTGAACACATGCATCTACTTTGGGAATACATTCCATGCAATCGTAAGAATCTCATACCAAGTAGTGTAACTGGAAAGTCATTCAACAACTTTTTTTTTTTTAATTTGGGGGCTGGAGGTGATGCTCAGTGGTGGATCTCTTGCCATGAATGTGCAAGTCCTGGGTTCAATCCCCAGCACCCACACAGGCACAGGAAGGACGCTTATGTGATCACATATTGGCACCATGCCTTGTGAAATGGGAAAAATACTCTCAAAAACCTGACTTTATTGAGAGTATGCACACACCTAAACTTAATTTTCCATAGTTAAGAAGTTAATTTAGATCTCTGTTCATGTCATAAATGTTTGAGGTAAGGCAAAAGCAAGCCAAAAGGAGACTATTATCTAAACTCTTCTCCAAATGCTTACTGAAAAACACAGTTGAAAGAAACAAGACAGGAAATGTAAATGTAAAAGATACATACTTAGGATTAAACGTGGAAAATTCATTATTGCTGTTTTAAGTCTGGGGTTGCTGGTTTTTTTACATAATAGAATTTGACATAGTTTTTAAAAAAGAGACATATCCATCAATACTTTTAGATGATAATGGAATTAATGCCAATTGGAAACCAGGCAAATCATAAAAGATCATTAGTCAAAGAATTTTGAAAATTTCAGTGAAACAGACAACATGCCAGAAAATATAATTTTTCAAACTGATCCCGATTAAAGAGATGGGGCACTTTTCTAAGATGATGTACAATATGGCCGGGCATGGTGGTACATACCTGCAGTCAATCTTAGCAATAGAGACGGAGGCAGAAGGATGGCTACAAGCTCAAGGCCAGCAAGGTCTGCAGAGAGACTGGAGTGAAGGACTCCAAGGGCAAAGCTGCTACTGTTAGTTCATATCGCCTGGTGTATGAGTAGATCTACACAGAAAAATAACTAGAAAGGAAGAGGAGGAGAGGCTGTCAATTCCAGAAGCCATACCTGCTGAAAATAATAAAAAATAAAAGAGCGGCTCTGGGCCAGGGCTGCAGCTCAGTGTGGAGGACATGCAGTATGCGCTTAGCAGGTATGAAGACCGGGGTTCAGCACAGCACCAAACAGCACCCAGGACTCCAGTGTCTTTAATATGACTCACATCAGCTCTGCTTACACAGAAGCATTAGATTATAGCATTAGTTAACAAAGTAATACAAGGGAATCAGAAGGCAAACTCTGATGATTATACAACTGAAATGGAGAGTAACATGAATACACTATAGTGCTGACATAAGAAGTAGTTCCCTTCTGTGTCCAGACAGAAGGTAGATAAAAGGAAAAACGGAAGAAACAAATCCCATTTATAAGAACTGTTATTCATGCTTCCATATATACATTTATGGTTTCCTTAGTTTTTATAGAAGTAATCCACTGGACAAAACACAGATAGATATTGTAAACGTATACAAGATCTTCAACAAACAGGAGGGCATGCCTGCATATGAAGATTTAGTATCGTAAATGTGCTGTTTCTCCCAAAATTATCTTATAAATCTTATAATTCCAATAAAAATTCTACGTAAGCCTTACTTTGGGTTTTGTTTTCTGAAGCTGCTCACTAGCAAAAGGACTACCAAAAACAAAATGACAGTGGAGTAGACCCACCACATATTCACAGAGGCCCACGCTGTGCTCAAATTCACCATATAGACCAGGCTATCCTCCAGCCCTCTTGCCTGGCAATCCAAGGGCCGGGACTACACCATACTGGCTTCCAATGGCACAGTCCATATTCAATTTTCTTAGTTTTAATAGTCAAAAATATGTAAAGGGAACTTGGAGAGAGTTGAATGAAACGTATATGGGGACTAATTCTTTGTCCTGTTTCTAGTCTTCTGTAAGTTCAAAGTTATTTAATATAGGTGTGGGTATGTGTATGCACATGTAAATGTGTGTTTTTGAGACAGGGTCTCACTATATAGCCCTGGTTGCCTGGAATTTCAGAGATCCAATTGCTTCTACCTCCCCAGTGCTGGAATTAAACATGTGTGCCTGTCTCTATGAAGAGCCTAAATAAAGCTTTTTTAAGCTGTAATACTGACATACAAATCAATCAATCAGTCACTAGATTACAACTTTTAAAATTTGAAAGTAAACACATATAAATTGAGTATACCATAAAGTTACATCTCAAATACAGGAAAGACAGGGTTTTAAGTAAAACCAAACCAAAGGACAGCCACGAGGAGTGCTTCCTGTTCCTCACACTGCAAACTAAGAACAGCTGTAAAAGGAGCAGACTGGTTTTGTGCTGACCACTAAACTGTGGGACCTGTGTGCTAAGCTGCTAGCCTCCCAGCTCCTGGACAGAGTCTGAAATGTTTGAAAGGCCGACAGAAGTGCTTTCTGATGAGAGGGTATCTGCTAACCAGAGGTTAGAACAGAGTCAGCTCTTAGTCTTCTATTTGGTATAATAGCATCACCACAGTGGCAATAAAAATGAGGCTGTGCTGGGTCGCAGCGGTGTACACCTTTAATCCCAGCACTCGGGAGTCAGAGGCAGGGGAATGTCTGTGACTTCCAGGCCAGCCTAGTCTATAGAGCAAGTTCCAGGACAGCCAGTGATACACAGAGAAACCCTGTCTCAGAAAGCAAAACACAAAACACAAAACACAACACACACACACACACACACACACACACACACACACACAAAACCTAACCCAACCCAACCCAACCCAACCAACCAACCAATCAAACAAACAAACAAAAACCAAAAACAAACCTGAGCTTATTCTAGGAATATAAATATAGTTTATTAATATAGTGTACTCTGTTAAAATATTGAAGTTTTAGAAAGGTGTGAGTATTAAAATAGGAAAATAAACTCTTGACAAAGTCAGTAGTATAGTCTGATAAAAGTTCTTGATAAGCCAGAAATAGGAGGGAAGCTGCTACAACCAACAATGAACCCTTTGTAATGGTGGACAGGACATTGAACCCAGAGCCTCTGTATGTTAGGCAAGAGCTCTTAGCATTGAACCGCTAGCTCTTACATTAATTTTAGCTATTTTGTTCTTTAGACAGGGCCTTGCTTTGTAACCCAGGCTGGCTAGGAACTGACAGCATCACTACAGGAATTAAAGATGAGAGCTAGCATGCCTGGCCTGTGTCATTAATATCAGGATGAGGATGGCTCCCTTGTTAAAGTGCTGCAACGCGTAACACCCAAGTTTTCACTTTGTTTTAAAGATAGTTTTTTGCTTGTATCCTAGCGTGGAGGAGAGGGCAGCAGAGACAGGAAGATCCCCGGAACTCACCGGTCTGGCCACCCAGACTAGCCTGATCAGGACAGTGAGACGCTTTCTCAAAAGCTAGGGTGGATGACACTTGAGGAATGACACTCAAGTTGACTTTTGGCCTGCACCTCCCCATACATGAGCCTATGCACACACTCCTCACACAAAAAGGCAGAAAACAAACAAACAACAAAATACAGAAAACCTCAGGTGTCTACCTACTTTTGCTACTTTTTACCACAGTCTAGAGATCTTAGAGTCATGACTGGAAAAGAAACAAAACAAAAGAGATCTTAAATGTGAAGATGTAACATTGTCAGATTCCAAGTTGATATGCTAATTTTAATAAAGATTTAATTCCAAGAAGAATATATCTCATTCACTGGAACGACCAATGCAGACCTTATCCACTGTCTCTCTCTGCTAAGCCTCAGCCAGTGGCATTTGCTCTTGTCTGTGGCATTCTTTCTCCCTCCCTGAAATGGCTTCATATGTTGTCTGGACCAAGTGTGGTAAATTCTAAGGTGGCCATCACAGTTAAATTATGAGGAGTGGGGAATGGCAAACCTTTTTTAGGGGTAGCAGGGTCTCACTGTAGCCCTGGCTGGTCTAGACCTCCCTATGTCGGCCAGGCTGAGCTCCTCCTGCCTCTGCCTCCCAGGTGCTGGGATTAAAGGCGTGCGCCACCATGCCAAGCTGCACATGTTTTTCTGTAAGGGAAAACAACAAACATTACAACTCTTTGTAGGCCAACACGATTTCTGTTGCAGCTTCTGGTCTTTCCAGCAAAAAAGGATCCTCAAAAAAACACAAAAATGGGAAGGCAGGACTATCTTTAAATAATGCCAATTTATAAAAACTGGTGGCAGTTTGCAAAACCCCAGCATCTATTCTGACTTTCAAATATCCAAGGATGGTCCACATAACTTCAAAGGCTACTGAAAAATTTCTAAGAATAGTATTTATTTTAAATAATAAGAGGTAATCTATTATGCCAAAAACCCCAGTGAATTAGGACGCTCATCTCAAGCTACCTGATTTTTTTTAAGAGTCATTCAATCTCCTTGTCTTCCATTTGGTTGCTTCTCTCTCTTTTGAGATTATAAGTTCACACTTTCAAAAACTGTACTATCACTTTAATAGTATCCTAGGAGACAGAAAGTTCCCAATACTAGAAAAGAATAAAGCATAAATAAGTGGTGTTTATTTCAGGAATGAAAGATTGGTCACCATTACAAGAACCTGTGGTGAATACTTTACTATCAGAGAAGGCTCGAATCAAAAATTCCATTTTATATTCATTTATATAGAACTGTATATCAAAAGAGTACAGTGGTCTTTTGTGTAGGAAATCAATTATATCCATAATATTTAACCATTTACTTTTCACTGAACAGAAATGTAGTTATAACCCAACTGTACTTTATTTATATGTACTTGGGAGACATCATACCGTGTCTCAGGACTCTCTGTTCAGCGCCCCAAGTGAAATTCCCTAAATTATCTACCAAGAAAGAACATACGCTTCTCATAGCAATTTATTCTCTTTTCCCAATTTAAGTTGCGATGCTTAAAATATCACACTAAATCACACATGTCCTTTATGGAGTTAAACTTTTCAGATTATCAATACTATGAATTTTAAGTTTTTCTAGCAGATCTACTGCACATACGATTGTATAAACTAAGTAAAGACACATTTCTCCTCTTGTTTCTGAATATTTACATCTCTTTTCTTTTTATCATACTATTACCTTGAAACTATAAAATGTTACATAAATTACCTTACTCCTGATTTTAAGAGGAATAATTTACAAGTTCAGCTTTTAAAATTCTTAAATTTTATAATAAATATTTAAGCATATTTAGGGACTTTCCTTCCATTTAAAAGTTTTACAAGAAGTTGCTGTAGTGGTTTGAATATCCTTGGCCCAAGGGAAGTGGCACCCTTAGGAGATATGGCCTTGCTGGAGTAGGTGTGGCTTTGTTGGAGGAAGTATGTCACTGTGGGCATGGGCTTTGAGGTCCTATATGCTCAAGCTCCACCCAGTGCAGAACAGAAAACACACACACACACACACACACACACACACACACACACACACACACACACACACACCGGCTGCCTAAGAAGTCTTTTCTGGTTGCCTTTGGATCAAGATGGAGAACTCTGGGCTCTTCCAGCACCATGTCTGCCTGCACGATGCCATGCTTCCTGCCATGCTGATAATGGACTGAACCTCTGAGACTGTAAGCCAGGCCCAATTAAATGTTGTCTTTTAAGAGATACCTGTCATGGTGTCTCTTCACAGCATGAAACCCTAACTAAGACAGTCGCTGGATGTTTTCCTCTCTCAAGTGCACGTTTTATTGATGCTGAGCCAGCCTCCATTCCTGAAACAAACCCCATTTGTTCATGCTTCATCCTTTTCAATTTTCAGTGTTTCAGTATTTTATGAGACCCCAGTATGTACACACATATGATGTATGTATGTATGTTTGTGTATATGTATGTGTATATGTGTGTGTGCTTTAAGATTTTGAATGATTATGCTACATTCATAAAACAAAGTGGTGCATGTCTCATTTTTTATTTCATGTATGTGAGTACACTGTCATTCTCTTCAGACACACCAGAAGAGGGCATGAGATCGAATTGCAGATGGTTGTGAGCCACCGTGTGGTTGCTGGGAACTGAGCTCAGGACTTCTGGAAGAGCTGTCAGTGCTCTTAACCACTGAGCCATCTCTCCAGCCCCTACATGTCTCATTTTTTAATGTGGTCTGGAATAGTTTGAATACTAACCTGTGAAAAACATCTAGGATTCAAATCAGAAAGTTCCCTCCAGAAAGAAAGATTCTCTAAACTGCTTAGAAATGTCTTCAGTAGGTAAGTCTTCTTGTCAGTTTTTACCAGTGTGTCTCCTCCGGCTGTCTAAGCGTACTGTCAGTGTCGTATATAGTCTACCACTTTCAACTCCCTCATCCTCTTTTCTTCTTCATGTTTGTCTGGTCTTTTGTTCCTTCAACGACTTCTTCTCTAAGAGGTGTGAAGAGCCCATCCTTTTACTGTCACTGACTGCTGTCTTTGAGACTGGCCTCAGACTGTACATATAAACTACTAGTATTAGCTTTTTAAAGGTTTGCTTGGTACTAAGGAACATGACTAATTTTCATGACTATCTATCTAGAAAAAAATGTTGAGAGTGCCACTGGAGTGTGTGTGCGCATGTGTGTAACCTCCTCTATGGGTGCCACGCTGTCTTATCCTCCGCTTTGTATGATGCAGCTTATTCTTCTAGGTCCAGATCAGCTGCCTTACACAAAGCCTCCCTGACACCTTTAGTCCACACTGCACACTCCTACACAAGGAGCAGTAAATATGGCAAACCTTGGCCTAACTGTGCTCTGTTTTACTTTGATGTGTTTTGTCTCCCCAGCTAAGGCACACAAGCAAGCAAGCAAGCAAGCAAGCGCGCACGCACGCATACACATTTAGGATAGGTTTGTATGTAACATGCAGCTTCTGTAATTCCACAAAAATGTCCCCAATTCTAGTCACACAGAAAGTAAATGCATGAGAAAAAGAACAGACGTGATATGCCCTAACAGTTACAGAAGCAAACAAACAGAAAGCAAGATAAAGTCAAAGAAAAACGAAAAAATAATCTTCCATTAAAGAATAAAATAATGGATTCCTCTCTGTGGCTACATAATAGAATCAAATTTGATAACTTCTTATACATATGCTATCAACTAGTATTCTAAGGGGGGTGTCAGTGGTATAAGAAACCTTTTCCTATCAAAAGTAGTTACACCCAGAAGGGTGTTCCCCTTCCACTCTGGGCTGACAGTGCCAATCATGTCAGACTACAGAGCCAAGCTCCACCAGTGGGATGAAATGCAGTCTCCATCTAAGTCAGGGGGAAGCGCAGCTGCTGTCTTCACTTTCAGAGTATGCTGGCTAGCAGGGTTTTGGCTCTGGTACCTACCCTTTTTACAAAAAGAAAAATCACCTTGAAAAACTATTTCTGCTTTGTTTGTGTGCTCTTTTATGTGTTGCTGATTTTCATTTCCAACAACAGTTTGGGTTGTGTTTGAGTCACAGGAACCTATAAATATGAACCTTTTGGGGACAGGGTCTCTGCATAGTAATAAAGCTAAGATATTGTACTGAAAAGGGACTTAAATCAATGACTGGTGCAATTCAAGGCCACATGACTAAACAGACACAAGCAGACACACAGTAAGAGTACTGTCTGACAATGGAAACAGACTGAAGAGACAGCTGTGAGGTAATGGATGTCAGCAAGCATCGAAAACTAAGAAAGAGACAGGCTTTTCCATGGAGTCTTCAGAAAGAATTAATCTTTTCAACACTCTGGCCTCCAGAAGAGTAAAATTAGGGATTTCTAATGTTCTAAATCACCAGTTTGTGGCACTTTGTTACAACAGCTCTGGGAAAACAATATAAAAGATAAGCTAATATGTCCCTTGTTCCGAAGTCACCTGGAATTTGGGGGGCAGGAGGCTACTCCTAGAAAAGGACCTATCAGGTTCTCTTGGCTCACAACTGCTTCATCCATCAGACCACAGCAGATATCAAGACAAATGTATTCCAGGAGAGGAAGGTAACAGACTGGTAGAAATGGGGATATCACAAGGTATACCCATGTCTTTCAACTTGACTATCATATTATTGAAACAGGATCCTCAAAGAAATAGAAATTTCCCAAGAATCTCATGATAAAAGAAGCAGAGGCAAACTTGTCTCCTGGAAAGAGATTCCACAGAATTGTAAAAACCTTTCAGATCACAGAATGAGACTAAAGTCCCGACAAGGACAGGTCACCCATGGTGGTAGTGGTCACATATCCTGACCTGAACTGCTTAGATGTACAAATCCTACCATCATGGGCGACCTGTCCTTGTTTCACTTCAGGACAGAGAAGATGGATGGGGGGAGGGGGAGTCACTACATTTTTTCCCAATGTGGCCACACTGAAGAAGTCTTCTGCTTCCCCTTTTAATTTGGTTCTTTCAATTGGCTTTTAATTGCTGAGGATGGGTGACCAGACCCATCTTGGGGCACAGGTTGTGACTCCCAAGTTCAGTAACAGGAATTATATATATGTATGTGTATACACACACACACACACACACACACAAACATGTACGCAGTATAGAGGAATCAAGGAAACCAGGGAGGGAGAGATATAAACACCACTGTGCATGTGGTTAGATAGTATAAGGAGGCTGGGTTGGTTTGGAAAGTCCATAAAGGGTGCTGCAAAAAGTCTAAAAGGTACAAAGAATAACTTCACCTCTCAGTTTCTATCATAGACTAAGTCCTAAGTAGTTAATATACAGATAAGCGCCCATTCACAAAAGAATGATTTTCAAATTGCTTCAGGGAAAAAAGCTGTGTTAGGACACCTGTGGCAAACAAAATGGCAGCCCAGGAACTGTCTGCACTGTGATCTCCCAAGCCTGTAAACACATGGCTTTCCTTGGCCACAAGGACTTTGCAGAGGTGATTAGTAAGGCCTGTGCAGCAAATTTTCCTGAACTCTGGCAGAACCAATGTTACCACATATGTCCTCAGAAGTAAGACAAAGGGTCAGTCAGGAAAGAATATGTGACAACAGAAGCAAGGCGTCAGGTTCAGAGGGAGACGAATTATGACAGTGAGGGTAAAGAAAGAGAGTGAAGCTAGGGGAAAAGAAGGCAAAGAAATGAATGCTTCTCTCCAGCTTTTAGCCTCTGAAGCATCTCTTCACTTTGGTACAGTGAAAACCCTGTGGACTTCTGACCTCCAAGAATGAACAATAGTACATTTTTGTTTTAAACCATGAAGTGAGCTGCAGATATGGCTCAGTTGGTAGGGTGCTTGCCTAGCACACACAAAATCCTGGATTTGATCCCACCACCACATAAAACTGGGTATATATCTATAATCCCAGCAGTAGAGTTAGAAAATCAGTAATTGCTCAAGGCTACCCTCAGCTACATGTGGTGTTCAAGGGTAATCTGAGCTACATAAGACCCTGTCTCAAAAAAAAAAAAAAAAAAAAATTCAAGCAAGCAAGCCTCACAGACATAACAAACTCACTCAGCTTGTGGTCATTTTACAACAGCAATGGGAACAACACTGGTATGATGACCACTTTTCTTAGGACTAAATTCCAGCGACATTCTCTTGGTTCATGCAACAACCTTCAAATGTTTATGCAAATTCTCTGACTCTACTCCTTTAAGAGGCCTAACTCATCTTGTAGACTAGACTCAGTGACTCTTAATAAAGGAGAGACAACAGAAATAATGGTGTACAGACATTCTGAGACCAGGTCACAAGTGGTTTCCCTTTTTCCTCTTTCCTGCTGTGTTCACTTGGGGAAAGCCAGCTGCCATGTCATGAAGACATTCAAACGGCTCCATGGAGATCCACAAAACAAGCTACTGAGACTGCCTGCCAACAGCCACTGGGAAGCTGAGGCTGTAGGAGTGAGCCATCTTGGAGTGAGCCTCAGTTCTAGTCAAGGCCTGATGACTGCCAAGATGAACAAAATCTTAAATGAAGCTTCCTGAGAAGTTGGGAGTTTTCTCACACAAACAAGATGCTCCTGAACCCCCACTTCATGGAAACAATAACACTTAAATGATTTAAGCACAATGTCATTTCAAGCCATTAAGTGTTAGTGTGATGTGGAATACAGTACCATAACTAAGACAACCAGTGAGGAGTCACGATCAAGTGGATATATACCACTGCAGTTTGAGGTAAGAGGAATTTAGAAAACAGGAACCCTACAGCCTCCACAAGAGCAATAATGAACACGGGGTGCCAAACAGCTGCTAGCAGCACAAAATCAGTGGCAGAAAGTAAAATGGATAGGTCTTTAGCCATGGCAGTGAGTTAAAACATCTGGGTAGCACACACAGGGCACAAAAGCAAAGACAACAGCTCTCCGAATACCCATGATCACGCAGTACTGCTGAGGACAGACGCGAGTACACTCTGAAGGTGGACGAATAAACAATACTTAGTGTGCACGTAACAGTATTCCTTAGCTTCAAAAGGAAAGAAGCTAAAACCTAAGAGACTAAAGCATGGTATAACTTCAACGATAGATGAAGATATTATGCTAAATGAATTGAACCAGTCACAAGAGGTCAAATCTATGAATCTTTTTATAACAAGTTCCTACAACAGATAAATTCACAAAGGTATAAAGTAGTGAGCTAGTTGCAAGGTGACAAGAAGAAATTCTGGAGATGACAGTAGTTATGGATGCACAATGCAGTCAATACCACAGAACCGTACACTTAAAACTGCTCCTGGTCCCACCACAGGGGCTCCTGGGGTTCCGTCTCCAGCACTGCAAAACCAAGACACACACTTTGATGGAAGAATGGAAGAAGTGGGAACGAAGAGGAGGAAGCAATCCCTACATAACAAACCTCAAAGAACAATCTACCCTTTTCCGACCAGTAAGCAAATATTTCAGATAATATAAACCTTGCCCAGGGCTAGCCAAAGCTACCAGTGTTCAGCCTGCATTCAACGTCACAGTTCCCTCTGAGTCTCATAAAGCTCTGTCCCCAGGGTTGATCTGGTTCTTCACCACCTTTCCGAGGTCTGGCATGTGGCTGGCACGCTGATAGCTATGTACCGAGTATACTTCCTCAGGTGTTTCTGTCATTCTCAATCAAGTGCTATCACATTTCAGGTGCTTCTGTAGATAGGCTTCACTTGGACTCATCCTCCAATGGGAAGTGAGATTAGAGTCGCAAAGCGTTTAAACATGTAAAACTGTAATATTAGTTACATCACGTAAAAACAGTAGAGGAAAACAGTAAAATAAAAATCTACATTGTAATTTATGCAAACAAAATCATGAATAGTTTTGATTTAGTTCACAAAACATACATTTGAATATTTAATTTATGAATTTCTAAATAGGTCACATAATTCTAGATATAGGAATTAACAATAAGTAATTTTAAAGACTACAAAAGCTCAGTGAAATACTCAACGTTACACTAAATGGGAGTGATCTTTTCTTAATTTAGTCTTCTATTTATCTAACTTTGAAAGATATTGCAATCTATATTGTAGAAATGTTTAGAAGATTGATTTTTAAATATGTTAATTAATGGGGCTGTAAAGATGGCTCCATGGGTAAAGGTGCTGGCCATCGAGCCTGATAGACTGAGTCTGATCCCTAGAACCCATATGGTAGGAGAGAAACAAGTCCAGTAAGTTGTCATGTGACCCCCCACACACAAAGTAAATAAATAAATAAATAAATAAATAAATGTAATTTAAGCTATAAAATTGTTTATAAAGCACTCTTATAGTTAAAAATTCACAAGACAGTGGTGGTACACATCTTTAATGCCAGCACTTGGGAGGCAGAGGCAGGCAGATTTCTGTGAGTTCTAGGCAGCCTGGTCTGCATAGTGAGTTCCAGGATAGCCAGGGCTACACAGAGAAACCCTGTCTCAAAAAGCAAAACAAAACATTCAAAGTCATATATGCCGGGGTTCTTGTCTACATGAATGATACTGCTTTTCAATCGTCATATACTATTTTGTATGCTCTATTCTGAGACATTAATAGTAATTTTACAGAAGTAAAATGAAATCGACTTAAGTGCTTATCCTCACTCAATAGATGACCTTGGGCAGTTACATATCGGAATAAGAGAACTGGGAAGCACATAAAATAAAAATAATGCTAATTCACTAGTTGATTAAATGAGACAATATCTGTGAAAATGAGAATTTAATAAACTCAGAACTACACCGAGATTCTGGGGATTGGACAGTGTTAGCTATTAATTCACTTGTCAGCCTGTGTGATATCATTACTCCTAGCTATGGTTTCTATAAGAAGCTATTCTAAGTATTTTTAATCCTGACATCTACAATCACATAACATTAAAACATAAAACAAAAAAAAATTAGGAATAAAGTTAGGCCTGGCATATTGGTATAGTCTTATAATCCTAGCACTTGGAAGGCTGAGGCAGGAGAATCCAAAGTTTGAATTTGCTCTGGGGTACATAGTAAATTGGAAGTCAGTCTGAACTACACAATGAGACTGTCTCAAAACAGCAACAAAGAACAAAGCAAAAATGAATAAGTGTTCTAACTTGTTAATGTAAATTTTATGTCATATTATTTACTCAAGTAATAATTCTTTATTATTTTGAAAAAATACTGAGACAAAATTGGAAATTCTCTTAAGATAACCACATAAACAGTATTTGAAAGGGACTCTCTTGGACACTGAGCCAAGAGGGCTCCACAAAGCCATTGCTAGTCTAGTTCAGGTGAAGGAGGCTGCCAAGACTCAATCTGCAGATGGACACTTTTACACATCTAAGTAAAGGTCCAACGCAATGTCATGAAAACACTTCATACTGAGTATATCTTATGGATACTCACTAAATCGACGCACATCTAATGTAGTTATATGTAGATTTTATTAAATTAAAATTTAAAAAGACAAAAGAGAAATACAAATTTACCTTAATAAATACGGGTTTCAAGTACCAGGCCTATAAAAAATCTATTGTCCACAATTTTTCACAAAGTAATTTACATTCTACAGTGATTTGATCTCGAGTGATCTAATTAACAGCATAAAAGCTAGACTAACAAAGGGAAAGATCCAGTTCCATACATAATGCATTAAGATTTCCTATAGGATTTATGTTAAATCAAACCATCTGGCATCTCTCTTGTGATATAAAATCAAAGCGTTTGATACATTTTACTGCCAAAACATTCATAATCTGACATATCTCCTACTTTAAAAGCAAAATGTGTTTGCTCCTATTAGGGGGGAAGCTATGAGCTGGCGTCTTATACACGGTCTGCTACTGAGCATTTTATTTGCTCAGGGGCACTTACTCCTCTGCAGTTGTCTACAGCAAAGCCCTGCTGCAGCTACCACAGAAAGCCTCTACCACTGCATTCTGGAGCTAACAAAGACACTGGTATCTCTTTGCCACCCTATTCTCAGCGAGTTCACTTACATGTTGTACAAAAGCAGGCACATTACTACTGAACAATATTTCGCCAGTCAACCAAATGATCACTGGGATCCGCAGTGCATGTCCTTTCTTCTCCCCATCCGCGGTAGCCCTTTCCGATAGATTTCACATGAGCCATTAGCTGCAGCTTTGAATGCCCACTCTTGGCTACCACTGCCTGTGTCCTTGTGGCCAAGGAGGAAAAGCAGCCTTTCAAAGGGCTAGGGCTTTCGCTCCTCGCCATGAATATGCTCCATTCTTTGTTGTCCTCTACTCGTTTCCTTAGATACTGTTATTCCACTCCACTGTCAACAGGCATTATAAAAACAAAACAGCTTTCTCCCCAGCCTCCCCTTACTTCTACCCTTCCCCCTTTCTTCCTCTTCTGTCAAAATCCCAGGATCAGAAGCACAGGAAATCCATCTCCTGTGCTGCAGTGGGGGGTGGGGGAGAAGAGTGGGACGACGCCCCTGCCTCCTAGGCTTGGCATGTGGCAGCAGAGCCTGTGCCAAGGAAAGGTCACCGGTTTAAGGCAGTCCATGGGAAAACCACCTCCTCCCTCTCCCCTGTAGCAAACCTGGCCATCACAGCCCAGCACCTACCCCATTTTCGAGTCCGGCAGCACCTCCATTCTGTCTCCAGTGACACCCCGGCAGGCTGCGCCAATACAGCCACATGTCGGTCACGTGTGCCTACGCCCAGCCAATCCGCGGGCTCCTGACTGGAATGGGGAGCGCCCTGGTCAGCATCCAGCGGATTACACAGCTGCTTCACGCTTCTGACCGCGCTTCACAGCAGGGCAGAGACCCACCCCACTCCACCGCACTGCACTGCCCAGAGGAACGCCAAGCCTCCCGTGCACCTTCAAACCCCTACCGCGACAAACCCAGAGAACCTGATGTTAACTGACGCTCAGAACCAGGAGCTCCGCAGGGTGGAAAGCCCCGCACGGGATGCAGGATACTGACGGTGGGAGGGGCAGAACAGAGATTTCATTCCCATGATTCACATGCAGCAGAGAAATATAATTCTAGTCCGTGAATGACAACGAATAACTTGACATTGCAAACCATTAACTTATTCGGTAAATTAACTCTAATTACAACTGTATTTAGGACAGTTACCAGAAAAGCCATGATGACAGAGCAGAGTGACTTGTGTCTGACCTCAGAGTTCCAGCCTGGACTAAATGCTTTTGCTCCTCCCACCCTCTAACTAGTCACTTGACCTCTTCCTGATTAGATTTCTTCTTTTATAAAATGAGAACAAGCATAAAATAGGAGTTGGTATATGCAGAGCATATTTAAAGCATTCCCAAGCATGCAGTACATGTTGTTAATTACTACCGGTCCTACTGCATACTCTTACATTTCATTTACTGATTTCTGAGTTAAAAGGACAAGATTCACATTAAGTTCTAGCTTAAAAGTTTAATTTAAGCTCAGTTTAAAAGAGGAAATTTTTTTAAAAACTGAGACAGGCTCTCATGCATCCAGGCTGGCCTCACACTTGCGAGAGCCAAGAATGACACTGGACTTCTGCCTCGGTGAGTGTTAGGGTTAGAGTGTGTGCTGCCTCCATGAGTTGGTCTTAGTTAATTAAAGGTATTAATTGGCATTAATTAAAAGTATATGCCACCACCCATAGTTTATGAGGAGCTAGACACTGAACTCAGGGGCTTCTTATATGCTAGGCAAGCACTCTACCAAATAAGCTCTATCTCTGCCCCAGCCCCTATCTACTTGTTTTAAAAATAAACTAAGCTTTAGAGTTTTAAATGAAGTATATTCACTATACCTTTTGGTATTTTTTTCAAATATGACAAGAAGCTGCTAAGCAGCATTTATGAGGCGATTCCACCTTATAAAACATTCTATATAGTACTAGAAAATGAGCGGCTGGAGAGAGAGAGAGTGGCAGTGGAGAACCATACTGCTCTTGCACACACTGCCTGTTCATGTATGCCTGAACCTCCATATCCAGGGGAATCTGACTCCCTCTCCCGGCTTCAACCAGCAATGCACTCATATGCACAGAACCACACACAAATACACAAATAAAATAAAAATTAAATCCTAAAAATAAAACACAACAAAAACAGAGTTATTCTTTTGAAGTTGAGACTGTGGGGAATATGGTTTTTTTCTTTTTTTCTGTGCTTTGGGTCTTTTTCCTCTGTCCGTCTTCACTTACACAGAGTACACTGTACATTTTTTCCATAGAAGTCAGGACTTCCACACTGACCACACTATAACTGTAATTAGAATTATACACCAAAATCTTAACATATCTAGAAAAAAACAGTCATACTGAACAAAGGAAACATGTGAATCAACTTGACTGTATCCTAAGTGCCTCTCATGAAATGGCTTGGTTTTACAAAGACTTTTAAGATCTTCTAACTGGAAGTGCTTCACTCACTCTACAGGACTCACCATACAGTCATCATCTGTGACACATTCAGAATTTCTCATACACGACTGATCTTCCAGAGAGAAAAAGGATCTTGCAAAATCAAGAATGTACTTTAAAAGCTCCTCAAAATAATGTCCTAATAGTCTATAATGCAGTTAAGCTAATACTCTGACTTAGGCTATGAGTTAAAAGTAACTTAGACTTTAAGAAATCAGTTGATAGTCAAAATGTGTCTACATTTTTACTATATACACTACTAGTAGTCAGTAATTCAGTGACCAAGGGGTGCTGGAGAATAGACCTGTGGCCTCCTCATACATGGCTCATCAAACGATTGTTTCAAAGAAAGGCAGAGGCAGGTGGATTTCTGAGTTCGAGGCCAGCCTGGTCTACGGAGTGAGTTCCAGGACAGCCAGGGCTACACAGAGAAACCCTGTCTCGAAAAAAACCCAAAAAACCCCCCAAAAAAACAAAAATCAAAGAAAGCTATGATCAGTATATGTTGCTGAACCACTATGGTTCAAGTACAAGAAGCCCAAAGACTTTTTATACTGTAATCATGCAGACAACTGGATTGGTCCATACCAGCCAGGTGGTACATATACAGGAATAGAGCTCCTATATCTATATTCTATGCTATGACTGCATTACATATACATGAATTAAAGATAGTATTTGAGGGCTAGAGAGATGTCTCAGCTGTCAAGATCATTTGATGCTCTATCATGAGAACTGGGGTCGGATTCCAGTATTCTTGTGTAGCTCGCAATCACTTGCAACTCCAACTTCAGGAAACCTGATACCATCTTCTGGGCCCCACAAATACCCCCACCCACACATGTGGGCATGCTCTCACACAAATGGATGAAGTAATAAAAAATAAAGATAACTATTATCCAAAATATAACACTGAAATAAATTTTATATCAAGACTTTTAGAATTTCATTTTTTCAGAAATACTTCTAATTTGAAATATCTGTTCATTTTCATGTTTGTTTTTAGTAAATGGCTTCATTTGTAAGTGTTATTAAATAGTGAATTAAACTTATCTTTGAAAAAATTGAACCTTAAAAAAATTATGACCAAGCTGGGTGGTGGTAGTGCACACCTTTAATCCCAGCACTCAGGAGGCAGAGGCAGGCGGATCTCTGAGTTTGAGCCCAGCCTGGTCTACAAAGCAGTTCCAAGACAAATAGGGCTACACAGAGAAACCCTGCTTCAAAAACAAACAAACAAACACCCAATAGACAGACAGGCCTTTTACATATGTTTAATACACACACACACACACACACACACACACACACACACACACACACACACAAAACCAAATAAGATTAATAGACATTTTAGTCTTCAACTGTATGTTTTATATTTTACATATATCAAGCCCAATTTAAGACTCACAGTTTAGGAGCTAGAGAGATGGCTCAGTGGTTAAAGAATGCTTTTCCAGAGGACCCAAGTTCAGTTCTCATGTAAGAAAGTTTCACACTGTCTCTAACTATTTCTGGGTGATCCCATGCCCTGTTCTGGCCTCAAAGGGCACCCATGCAAATACATCTGTCAGCAGCTGTTTGCCACTTCTCTGAAGCAGAATAAAGAAGAGAGAAAAAGTCTGCCTGCCAGGCAGAGTCAAGGCAGGTCAGGGTCTGTCGGCAGATTTCCCAGCCTGCTCCTAGCCTGCAGAGGGATGGAACGGTAAGAAGAGGTATACTCGAGGCCCAAGGTGAGGGGATGAAGATTCTACCGCCCTTGATGGAAGACACAGGGAGGTTTTGGGGCGAGAACAAATGTCGTATCTGTACATTTCAGCACAACTGCTTCTGTTGCTGTGGCTCCGCTTCCTACAGCACTGTAGTATAAGAGGCTGTGAGAAATACAGTGGGGGCTGGCGTGGTAACGACCTGTGGGCCTCCCGTCTTTGTCTCTTGCAGCTTTTTTTCATCTTTCTTAAATCATCCTCACTTGCCGGGCAGTGGTGGCGCTCGCCTTTAATCCCAGCACTTGGGAGGCAGAGGCAGGCGGATTTCTGAGTTCGAGGCCAGCCTGGTCTACAGAGTGAGTTCCAGGACAGCCAGGGCTACACAGAGAAACCCTGTCTCGAAAAAACAAAAAACAAAACAAAACCAAAAAATCATCCTCACTCCTTTCTCAGAGGACTATTCGACTTCACACCAGACTGGTACATACATCTTTTTAAAAAACCTGACAGTTTAAAGAACTGACAAGGATATGAATGATAGTAATTCATTTTCTCAACTGAGTTAGAATCAATGCTCCTCTTTGAGAGGCTTAGTTGACTCTTGCTTTTAATGACAAATTCAACTGTCTCTTCACAGAATTCAAACAGAACAGATTTCTGCCTACAAAGAGGATATATGACGCCCCTTTCTGGCCTCTGGCAGGTACCAAGCATACACATGATACACAGACACACATGTAGGCAAATATTCATGCATATAAAAATTTTTTTTTTTGAAAAAAAAAAAATAAGAGGAAGGGATACAGTTCAATGACAGTGCTTATCCCTAGGTTCAATCCTAGTACCACCAAAGTCAAAATGAGACAAAAAAAAAAGAAATATTTATACTGTAAAAAAAATTCAGCATTATTACTAAGATATTTAAAACTTTATGACTGTTAACAATAGGTTGGTTAACTGATACCTTTCCAAAATGATTAGAATATTGTAGAAAGTAACAATTACATAATTCATGTGATATTATAAAAATACAGAACATTATATATTTTATATACAATGTCAACTAACTTTGGGGGTCAGGAGTTGGGGAGTGAACCAAGTGTATGATGCAGTGTATCACTGAGTTACAACCTAGGCTATGCATTTTCTCTTAACATTTTAAAAAACAACTTATGTGTGTAAGTCTGTGCATGGATATGTGTGTGCTTACAAAAAAGACCTGAGGGCACAGCCCAGCAGTAGAGTACTTACCTACCGTGAACAAAACCCTCCATGCAGTTCCCAGTAATCAAACGAACAAAGAACCCTGCTCCCCAAATCTAATGCCTGTCTCTTCATGTCCTCCATTGTTAAAGCCACTCCCCGACAGCCCTGCTGGCCCCATGCTGCCCCTCAGGCTTCCTATCCCACACCATGGTGTTCTATGTGTACTCAAAGCACCTGAAGTAGGAACGGCCCTGTCTATACGTTTATTAAGTTGTCTTCTTGCTGTTTCCTAAAATGGAACATAAACTCCATGAGGACAGGAGCTGTGATGCTCCTGCCCTTGCTGCTTCTCAGATCTGAATGTTAATGTCTGACGTATTTTGTTCAGTGTATGAATATACACGACATAATGATGAGCACAGCACCAGTTAGTGAACCAGAGAAGGACTGGGACATGTGTAAGGTAAGCTTTGATCATATGTTGATTCAAGTTTTATATGGTTAAAGATGGCAGGTTAGATCACACCTAGCTTATCAAGAAAGAGTGAGAGAGCACAGTGACAGAGCCAGCCCTGAAGGATGCTGGAGGCAGAGTTTGATCTTACCGATTAGGTTCTTCCTTCTGCAGGCAATCGATACGTATTTTTAAATAAAGAAGAATGTATGACTAGAGCAAAGCCTACAAAAAGCAACAGGACCAGTGTCTCTTCCTACTCAAAAGGAAAAATGATCAGAAATTATATCCATAAAATTTACAGCTAAGTGTAATGGTTGAAAGTATTTTCAACTGGAAAAACATGTTTAGAAGAAAAAGAATATAGTATGACTATAGTAGGAATTATGCTTATCAACTTTTAAATTCTTTTTTCTAAATCATGGCACATAGTAAACTGTTCTTTCTTAGGGAACAAAGTTTGTTACTAAGTCTAAAATATATTTTGTACTTTGGTATTGTGATTCCTCTACCACTGCACATTCTGTTTATGAGTGTTTGAGCTGTCTGGGGTCTTTTGTGCTTTGGTATGACTTCTAGAGCTGTTTTATATTTCTGTGAATAATTTAGAAGATCTAATGAAATTATTAGCAGAAACAGAAAAACAAAAAAATAAACCACAAAATATCCTTCAGACCACAAAGCCAGGACAGTACAGGCACAAAGACAGGCAATGTGTCCATGGGACAGAATAACAGGCAGAAAATAAACCTCTTGGTTTTGACAAAGGTGTCAAAAAAAAAAAGTGCCCTGGATAAAAGACATTCTCAAAAGGTTCTGGGAAACCTGTGCAGTCACTTGTACAAGGATGAATCTAGATCCCATCTCCTGTCCTGCAGAAAAATAAATCCAAAATGAATCAAAGACTTTAACGTAGAACTTGAAACTTAAGAACAGCTAGAGAAAAAAATAAAGAAAGCCCTTTAAGACAGAAGCAGGGGCAAGGACCTTCTGACAGGATATCAACAGCTCAGGCGATAACAGCAAGGGCTGATGAATGGGTTTCATGAAATTAAAAAGCTTCCACACAACAAAGAGAACAGCTTACAGAAGAAGAAAGTCTTTGCCTACTATACACTAGGCAAGGGCTGAACATCTAAAATATATATTTAAGAAAAAAACCAAAAAACTATTAATTGAACAAAAAATGTCCAATAATCCAACAAAGATATAGTTCTCAAAAAAAAGAAATAAAAATAGCCAAGAAAAAAAAAAAAACATTTAAAATCAGCATCCTTAGCTGTCTGGAAAATGCAAATAAAAACTTGGCTGAGAGCTGGGGAGATGGTGCCACAGGCAGAGTATCTGCTGTAGAAGCAGCAGGACCTGGTTGATGCCCAGCACCCACACTAAAAGGCTGAGAGGCTGAGTGCGGACAGTCGGCCATTAGGGCCTAAAATCCCAGTGCTGGGAAGTAGACAGGACCACCCCAAGGGCTTGCTTTGCTGGGCCAGGCCATCGAGCTGTCTTGGCAAGTTCCAGGTTCAGTAAGACCCTGGGTCTAACAAAAGGCATGGAGTGGGCTTGGGGGAGGAAAAATAAAAGATGCTCAGTGCTGACCTCTGGCCTCCACATGCACCGCCCCACACACTCTTAACCCCGCCCACACACTCCTAACCCTACCCACCACCACCAAGATTACACCTCACACTAGTCAAAATGCCAAAACCAAAACCAAAACCCACCACCACCACCAACTGCTAGTGAAGAGGTGGGGATGCAACGACACCACAGATTCCAACAGACTGCTGCTGAGACTGCCAATTAAATTAGTGACGTCTACAGAAATCAACATGGAGGTTTCTCAAAAAACTAACACTAATACCACCAAAGGACTTAGCTACACACCCAAAGGAACCTGAGTCAATATACCAAGATACTTAAACATTCATGTTTACTGTGGCAACATTCACAGAACATATGAAATGAGCCTAGCTGTCCATCACAGATAAATGTGGTAAAGACACAAGGGAGGAATTTTATTTAGCCACAGAGGAATGGGGAGGGATTATATGATTTGCAGAGAAATGGGTAAACTCAAAAATCACCACATAAAGTAAACTAAACCAGACTTAGACAAACACTTTGTTTTCACTCGTATGAAAAGTACAAATTGTGTGCACGCGTGTGTGTGTGTGTGTGTGTGTGTGTGTGTGTGTGTGTGTGTGTGCACATGGCATAAAAAGGAAGATTATTTGGGACAGAAGGATAATGAGGGAAGACAAATATGTTTCCTCTCATGCAAAATCAATCTATCGCTCTACCTATCTATCTATCTATCTATCTATCTATCTATCTATCTATCTGACATGAATGTAAAGGGAAGGCTACTGGAGAGAAGAGCACACAGAATCCTGCTTCTCAGAAATGATTTATCCTTCTCATTAGTATCTCAGTTACCATAAGCTGTCTAGGTTACTTGATGAGATATTTATTAGCTTGTAATATAAATTAGCCCTTGACTATATCAGAACTGGCAAAGAAAAAAAAATTATTATTTAACTTTTAAATCCCAAACCTGGATTAGAAAAGAATCAATAAGTGTCTAATAAATGCTATGATTAGAACTTTAAACCAAATTCTTGGGTCAAAAGATTAATTTTCATGCTAATACCTCCCAATTCTACTTGTCTGTTTGTATGCTTTCTGTTGTTTTGTTTGAGACAAGGTCTCATGTAGCCTAGATTGGGCCTGAACTGAGGGCTAAATACCTGCCAATATCCTCAAGCTTGCACTTTCAAAAACAAACAAACAAGCAAACCAAACCCCACAAATCCTTTTGTATTACTCTCTAACAATTAGAGATGGCAGCATCTCCTAATGATAAGCGTTTTCTTCTTGAGTATCTTCCCTTCCTTTTACTTTCTCTTGAACTTTAAACATTAATGTCTGTCTACTGGCAGATAAAAGCTTGGTATTATAGGCCAAACAATCCAAGTTTGCTAAGTGGAAAACAAATTATCAACTTCCTTAATGTAACACAATGTTGTCACTTAGAACAGGAAACGCTGAGTTTCTGGGCTACTACAGGTAGCACTTAACATCAGATTTCACTTCATTCCAATAAGAAAACGAGTCGCTAATCAATGGATTCATAACGAATGTCACTATTACATTCAGAGAGACAAGATGAATGAATTGAATGCACAGAATACCCATGAACCCTCCCTCCAATCAGACTCGGTGGCCCTTCCCTGGGGCCCGAGTGCTTCTGAATGCTAAGCACACCCTCTACCACTAAATACACTCCCAGGCCAGGTAATGCTTTAGAACTGAAATAGCATATAATTTTATAAGTCTTTAAAAATGTCTGTTGTAGAAGTATCCAAGGTCAGGTAGAAATAGCTCATAGGTTCTTTCATACAAGCCAAAAGAAAGATTCAAAAACTGAACTAAATTTCATCTCACATTCAAATACCTTTCTCAACTGGTATCGGCTATCAAAAAGTCTTAAGCCATCCTATACCCTATAGAACATGAAAAGGGCCTTTTCTTAATCATTCCCCAAAGTTCTGCTATTTAATTAATTAAAAAAAAAAAAAAAAAACCAAACAGTCAATAGAAGAGGAGTACCAGTGTTCTTTCATGACTGAGAATACAAAGTTCTTTTTTTATGGACACACACGCGCGCGCGCGCACACACACACACACACACACACACACACACACACACACACACGGGGGGGGGAGATCTACTGAAGTGATAAGCACTCTGGCTGAATTTGGTAACTGTCTCACAGAAACTGACTATATAATAAAGAACTCATCAGCCTGCAAGTAGAGGGTCAGCATCACCCCTCTACCTTCCAAAATAGGGGAAAACAAACAAACAAACAACACCATTCTGGCAATAAGAGCAGTATGTGGCCTGCAAAATTCTGAAAGCACAAAGGATGTAGGTTCCTCTGTAGCTCTGGGAAACAGAACTAAGTGGCACACTTACTGTTCAAGAACAGAGCTGGCTATTTTGCTTTACATTTCCAGCTACAGACATGAACGGGTACTCAATACTGCCTAGCAGAACTACTCTACTTCCTAGGCGGTTTGCTTTCCTACTGAGCTCTTCACGTCACCTCAAACCTGTAACAAGTCTACTTTTACTACCTATGATACGCTCGGTTAAAGACCAACTTCACTGATATAATAGAAGCAATTGAATGTCCATGTACAACAGAGACAGCAGGCACAAGACCTGTACAAGCTCTAGCCAGACAAAATCCTAGCAGAGGAAGGGTGTGTGAGGGCGTGTGTGTGTGTGAGGGTGTGTGTGTGTGTGTACCCATGTGCCACTCGGATAAAATCACCCCTAGCTGAGGGGATGTTAACACCTAATAGCTGATGGGAGAGGGAGTCAGTTGTTTGTCCTTTTAATACTGTGACCCACCAGAGCAGGCCCCGCCCCTAACACTACTGTACTAGGTACTGTATAGTAGCTAGCTGGAAGACACAGCTGGACTTGGTGGAGAAAGGAGGAAAAGGAGTGATCATCAGGCTGGGTGGGAAGGGACGGGAGTGCTGAGGGGCGAGCATGTTCAAAGTATATTGTATAAAAGTCTCAAAGGATCAATCCAGTTATTAACAATATAAAAGCTACTGAAGAAAAACTATATAATCTGTCAAGCATAACACACAAATTTATAATTATATCTGTAGCATACCTTTTCCTTAGAAGATATAAATGAATATCTACTTTGCCCATATTCAGAGGGCATTGAAGACCAAAAAATAGATTCCACCCAAGACCAGCTGGAGGTACAATGAGTTTACCCATTGCTCACAGTTGAAAGAGGAACAAGAAAGTCAGGCACTGAACCACTGAAGAGTTAGTTCTAGCTGGGGGGACAAGTTAGGTCTGATGGGCACTACAGAAACACTGTGACTGAACACAATCAAAATGAACTATACCATAAGCTCCCAACACAGAACTGCCCCCTATAAACCCTACCCCAACCCCACCCCGGAGGCAAACACTGACCAACCCTGTACGTTAGGAACGGCAAGCAAACAAAGGCCACTAGCATACACACACAGCACGCCTCCTTCCTATGGTGGCAGCAGCACCCTTGCAGTATTCTCAATAAACCTGCTCTGACCTGGTGAATTCTTTCACTGCCAACAACTCAAAGTCAACCCTCCACCTCCTGCACACTCCAGCACACCTCAAGATTAGATGCAGCTGGGCGGAGTGGCTGGTGACTGGAACCTTAGGCAAGCAACTTCATTATGACCACCACAGATCCAGCTGCCCACCCTACTGCTGTTCGTCTCTTTTTTTCCAATTCTTGTCCCCAGGCTGAGCTAAGTTCACACAAATCCCCCTACTTCAGCCTATCTGGTGCTGCAATTCCAAGCACAAGCCATCTTTCCATTCCACCCCCGTAAGTGTGGGCTAACCTTACTCCCTCTAAAGTTCCCTTACCCCATCAAAGGCCAACACCTATGCAGCAGATTCTACCTAACCACTCTTTCTCTTTGTAGTTAGTCCTTTCTTTCTACACAATCAATCTCTCCTTTTCTAGTGGACCATCCCCCCCCCTCACACACACACACACACACACACACACACACACACACACACACACACACACACACACACTAGTATTACTAATCTGTATAAATCCCTCACTGATATTAAATTTCTGTCAGAGACATGGCCAAATTCCATCTGTCTAGTAATATTTGACAAAGCTATCACTACTCTCCTCCTTCTTAAACATGTCTTAGCTTCTGTGCCATGGTCTAATGGGTTTCCTCCCTCTAATTTCACTGACTAGCCCCACCTCTTCTGTAGGTTCTCACTGACTAGCCCCACCTCTTCTGTAGGTTCTCACTGACTAGCCCCACCTCTTCTGTAGGTGTAATGTTAGCGTGCACTGTGTGAAGATTATCCTCGTATAATTCAAATGTTGATTTTTTTCTGTCCCCCATACCTAGTTGCAATTTTTATCCTTAGAATCTCCTATCTCAATGTTATGTAAACATTGTTCCCCATTTATTCTCTGATTTATCAATAAAAGCTGATCAGCTGATGACTGAGCAGAGGAGAGAACAGGGACAGACTCCCTCCCAGCACAGCCCCTATCTAGGTTCTCTTCTTCTGGAGAATCATATCTAATCTATGTGTCCTACAATACCAAAGAGAAAGTCATCAATAGCAGTAGCTATTCCTACTGTTTCCTTATTAGACTTTTATTTTTATTTTTATTTTATTTTTTTTAGTATTCTAAGCGAGGCATGGTGGAGCATGCTGTAATAGTAATCCCAACACAAAGGAAGTGAAGGTATGGTCAACCTGGGTTACACAGGGAATTCAAGGGAGGCCTGTGCTACCAAGAGAAATTTGTCTCAGTAAAGCAAGAGCTGGGGAGGTAGCTCAGTGGTAAAGGGCAAGGCCCCAGGTTTGACCAGCAAGCACTATTCCAAACGGTAAGCAATCAATGCACACGTAAAGTACTCTGAAAGTCTTATCCTTGAGGTAACTACAGACACCAAACCAGGAATGTTACTGTAATCCTCATGTGTACAGGTTATGTTGAGGGACAACAACCACTTTCCAAGATGACCCCAGAGACTTTAAAACTCTCTATTGAGTGAGGCAGAGCTGTGTGATGAAGGAGATGCTATAAGGGTAAGGAACCTCCGCAGCTAGCTGATAAAACCATGACAGCTCCTGCCTTTGGTTCCTCACTGCCTACTCCAGAACCAGTCATACTGTCCCCAGGATACTTAAATAACCCTGCAGAGAGGCTAACATGAGGGGCCCAGATCAACATCCACCTACCAGTCAGATGAGTGAGCAAGTCAACTTGGAAGTGAATTGTCTAGCTTCAGTCAAGTTGACAAAAGTTGCTTATATAGATAAGCAATTAGCAAAAGACTCAGATTCTCTCCCCTTACCCTGGTAATTCCCAATGAAAATTCCCTGAAATCCCCTGACCAATGGCTAGCAAGTGAGCTGCCCCAGCCACATTTTCCTGTAACCTCTGATCATGGAGTCACTTTTAAACTCCAAACAGTAGGATTTCCAAACTGAAGTGCTTTGTGACCAGAGGCTGTTTACTGTTGGCTAATATTTGCTTTATAGTGTTTGAAATGAAAAGTTTGTTGTGAACAAGTTATCAGTGAAAACTCTTAAGTACATCAAGTTCTTGAATGTAATACTCTAATAATATATATTTCTGCCCTCCAAAAGAATATCCACAGCAATTTATAGACATTTGTCTTTCTTTGGGCTAGAACTTGAAAACACAAACAAGAACTGGTAACTAAGTGTCTCTGCTTCTGTGGATGGCTGGGAGGCAAGAGTAGATGATTTACTTTCATTTTGTATACATAGTTGCAGTTTTGAAATATGTACTGCATGCATGCAATATCTATTCAAAGATAAAAAGTTTTAAAGTCTGTTTCTTGTCAGAGCTGATTTCTTTTATGTTTAAAATAGGAATGATAGCTGGTCAGTGGTGGTGCATCCTTTAATCCCAGCACTTAGAAGGCAGAGGTAGGTGGACCTCTGTGAGTTCAAGGCCAGCCTGGTCTACAGAGTGAGTTCCAGAACTCCAGAACAGCCAGGGCTACACAGAGAAACCCTGTCTCAAAAACAAAACAAAACAAAACAAAACAAACAAACAAGCCAGGAACAAACAAACCATAGGCGCAATGGTAACTGGGGAGATGGCTCAGTTGGTAAAGTGCTTACCCTGTAAACAACAAGCACCCAAGCTCAACCCCAGAACCCACATCTAAAGAGCTGGGTATGATGATGCACTTACAAACCCAGCTGGAGCCAGGGCAAGTGGATCCCTGAAACTCACCAGCCAGCCCAACTTAGCCTATTTGGCAAGCTACAAACCATCGACGGCACCTAAGAAAGGACACCTGAGGTTGTCATCTGGTCTCCACATGCACATAAGTGCACCAACATATATGAACATGTGTACACACAGAGGAAGAAACTTCAAACTACTTTAGTTAACTACTTTTAGCCTAAAATTATGCTCATCACCTCTCCTCCCTCCATCCCAGTGCTAGGGTGAGACCCACGGCCTTGGGCCTGCTAGACAAGCTTCCCACCACTGTCTATCTAGCCATCTATTCCTTGGTGGAGGGATGAGGGGCAACTATGGTTTAAGGTGAATAAGCAAGTGTTACAATCTGAAAACACCCAAAATAACATGACAAGAAATGATCTGTTTGTTAATCTAAGTGAGATGAGTTTTAAATAACTGTGTATAGAAGTTATCTTTTGTATAAAAGAGGTGGCTCCATATTATCAACTCAGGAAATGTATTTTAAAGTATAAAATATGTTATGCCTTCATCTTGCAGACTTACAAGTGAATCACACAGAAGTTCAATGGTTTTTCCTGATCATATTAAAGCTGCGGTGGTGGTTTAAAGAATGGCCTCCAAAGGCTCGTATATTTGAAAGCTTAGTCATCAGGAAGTGGAACTATCTGCAAAGGATTAGGAGGCGTGGCCTTGTTGGAGTAGGTGAGACATTGGTGGAGGAAGTTGTGTCACTGAAGGTGGCTTTTGAGGTTCCAAAAGCCTAAGTCAGGCCCAATGTCTCTCTCTCTCTTCCTGCTGCCTGGGGATCAGATGTACAACTCTCAGCTACTTCTCTAGTACCACATCTGTGTGCCACGATGCTCCCCGCATGATGAGAATGAACTGACCTGCTGAAACTGTAAGCAAGCCCTAATTAATTGCTTTCTTTTATAAGAGTTGCTGTGGCTCCTGGCAGTGGTGGCACATGCCTTTAATCCCAGCACTTGGAAGGCAAAGGCCAGCCTGGTCTACAGGGCAGCCAAGACTACGCAGAGAAACCCTGTCTCAAAAGAAAAGAAAAAAGAAGAAGAAAAAGATGCTGTGGTGGCCATGGTGCCTTTTCACAGCAATAGAAAACTAGGCAGTTGCCAAATTAGAATCCAGGTTTGCTTTCTCTAAGAACTAAAGGCAATTAATTCTCAACAGATTTTCTTCTACCAACGATGAGTGCTTAATTTCAATAAAATGACAGTTTACATCTACTATGTAAGAATTAAGTTATATAAAATACTCAAAGTAAATGATAACTACAGATCAAGTAATAAACTGGAAGCCTCTACTAGAATCATAGGGCCTTTAACAGGTAGAAGACAAATAAAACATTTTAATTTGAACCTCAACAAAAGCGAAACAGACTAGGAGAAAAAACAAAAGCATACAACAATCTACTTTCCAGGCATAGAAAGCCAAATGCTGAACACTGGTTATAGGTAAAAGCCATTCCTTTCATGGCTCAAATTCAGTCCTCAACACCTTTATAATATTTAATAAACAAGTTGTTGGCTACATTGGAATATAACTTTCTGTCAAAGATCGAATTCTATTCTGAATCAAAAAACTAACTAGCTCAATATAAACTAATGGGAAATCATAACATAGCCAACTCTTTATCAAATATTAAGTTGTGAGAAAAATTCTACCAATACAGAAAATACATAACTTTTTATGAAAGTGAAGGAATACCTAAATTTTGATGTTGGCATAGGCATTATATTGTTGTAAAAGACTTCATTTTTCTGTAACATAACTTGGCTTTTAAGTGAGTATTAAATTTCTATGAAAATCGTAACTTAGTTTCAACCCAAAATGATATATGATTAGGACATACATGCAGCTAGCTGGTAAGTAGTCAACCAAAGAAGTACAGTAATCAAAATAAATCTTAGGGGCTAGAGAGATGACTCAGTAACTACGAAGAGAACATAGGTTTGGTTCCCAGCACCCACATGACTGCTTACAACTGCCTGTAATTCCATTTCTGGGGATCTGATACCTCTTCTGACCACCCCCAGTTCCTGTACACTTAGATATACTCAGATACACAAATATAAAATTAAATGAATAAATTATTTAAACAAAAAAATTTTAAGATACTGTCCACAGTAACACTTTCACCAACCCTTAAGTTTGTTTCAACAGATAGCTAATATATTATTAAATGCTATCAATACATAAATTAATGTTAGAGAAGGCACAGAAGAAATGTGTTTGAAGTAAGGAACTAATGAAAGGCTGCCGGAATATTTTAAAATCTCTGGAAGATTTTCTGAAACGAAACTATGAAGGAATGAAAAGACTGAGGGGTGTAGAATGCCTCAGGTTATAAAGGAACTGAAGCTACGCTCCAGTGCACACAAAAGAATACAACAGGAAAACTGAGCGGTATACTTGACAGTCAGCGTAATGAGATTCTGGAAATAAGGTAATAAGATCACTAATTAAATCTATTAAATGCTATGATTGTGGAATATATCAAATAGTATCAGTTGTTCCTTGTCTGGGGTACATAATCTAAGACAACTGTTGCCTTACTGAGGTTACTACTTAAGTTAAAATCTTCAGAAAATACATACCTTGAGCACTTCTCATCTGAAAACCACAAATCTAACTTTCCATAATCCAGTACTTTTAATCAAATTCAGAATTCAAATACAAATTAGGCATTTTTGTAAGATATGTAAGATTTAAAACTCCTATTTTGTCCCTGAAAGAGTGAAATTCACAACACCCTGGGCTGGCACATGCTGTGACACAGGTGGACACCCACACCCCAACAAAAATGTGGCATTAAGTCAAAATATCTACATAGCACAAGAGTTCTCGCACTAATTATTGAAAATACACCCAAGCGCTAGCAAAAATATTAGAGGCTGTTTGCAAGCCCTGCCGACTCAGTACTCGTCTTCGCCGACCCTACAAAATCCCGCTTTACAAGGTTCACGTTATGTCCTGGGGTTAGTTAGATGGACAACTCATCCAATGACCACAATCGAATACGATATCCTGCCTCCCTTCCTTGAGCTCCGCACAGGAACTAGCCTGGCAAATACTACATATTAGAGCAGGGAGTGGTGTGGCTCAGGCCTCTAATCCCAGAGGCAGGGGAATCTCCGAGTTAGAGGCAGCCAGGAATATATAGATAGACCCTGTCTCAAAAAACAAGAAAAAACATGTGAGAGTATTAAGAAACAACCATGTTAGTTTTTATGTTTCCTGAGTCATTTATGCCATGAAGAGGCAGTAACATAAAGAGATGACTAATGAAAGAATGTTTGGTCTTCTAGGAACAAGTTGTCAAATGCCTAAACTTCTACTTGGAAAAGTAGCACATCAGGCAATTCAGATCAACTCTCTCTGAAAATAATTTTAAGTTAGGTATTAAAACAATCTCCTTAAAAGCATTAACAGTTTAAACCCATTAAAGTTAACTCAGAAAAGTGATCTCAACTTTTGCTTTTGGTGAGTTTATTAAAACCAAACAAACAAATATATATTTACTGTTGCTTGCACTGCAAGACTGGGGGCCAAACTAAGAGTCTCAGACACAGACGCCAACTGTAGTGAAAACATCTTTGATTCTGAGCTGAGGTTCTCAGGGGCCCCATTTTAAGATAAAGAACTAGGAGACCATACAGTGCTTTGTCATTCCAACAAACACCTGAGAAGTTAAGATACAGAGAAGAGCTTCCCATAACTTCCTGGCCCCACTACTCTGGAACTCTGGTGAGCAGCACAAGATGGTAGGTATACATACAGTCAAAGCAAGCAGTTCATCTCATGAGCTCCAAAAGCAAAGGGACCTTTGAGGGGACAACACCAATAGCAAACATCTCACTTTTCAGCTCCTAACAGTGATACCTTGGGGACCAAGCCTTTAATATGGACCTTTGTAGGTCACTCCCCACATTCAAATCAAAGCGGAGGTCATGATCATTGCCCACACATAAGCCATGCAGGTAGTCTGGCAGAGTTAACAATGTGGAATTGATTAAGGTGGTTTCCCATCCCCAAACTCTTGACAATACCAAATAAAAATCTTCACAAGATTATTATCGTCTTATACAAATTATTTCTCCAACAGATCCAGAGATTTGTAAACATTGGAGTTGACAGACTATTATAACAGACAGATAATTATAATTCATTCCTAAATATTATACTCAAGAGGATAATGGTCAACAAACTAATTCTCTCTCTCTCTCTCTCTCTCTCTCTCTCTCTCTCTCTCTCTCTCTCTCACACACACACACACACACGGAACTTTAAACTATAAAGTTACATGCATTTGAAAAAAATAACTTAAATTAAGCACTTACTAGATAAGTGATCAAATAATAGATATAGATGAAAAATAGGTAATTTAAGGATAAAACTGTCCAGAATAAAGCCTTTAAGAGAACATAAGAGGGGGCAGGGCACATAAGATGCAGAAATCTTCATGCATTAGCAAAGAACCTTATTAACAAAAGAGAATACTGAAACAAAGGTGATGTCTGAAGGCCCTTTGGCTGGCAAATGTGTGGGACCGATAAGAACTAACTGGGTCAGTTAAATCCATGAAATCCAAAGAACTGCCTTATCACAGAATAATAAAGCAGAAAACAAAGTTAAAAAGTTTTCCTTCCTTAAAAGGACATAACAAAATTATTTTAAAAGAAAATGTTAAGAGCCATGGCGTCGGCCAGGTGTTGTGGCACATGCCTTTAATCCCAGCACTTGGGAGGCAGAGGCAGGCAGAGCTCTGTGAGTTAGAGGTCAGCCTGGTCTACAGTCTAAAGGAGCCATGGTGTCAATAAGAAGAGAATGAGCTGACATAAAGCAACAATCAATGTAAAATATATTCCAATAGGTAACTGCTAACCTAGAGTTCTGTAACAACATCCTTTAAGAATGGAAAAATAAAATCTTTTCAGGCAGATAGGACATTCTAAAGCGTGTGCTTCAGATCCTTTAAGATCAGTAGAAATGATCCTACATAGAAGTTCACAGGAAATATAAGCAGTACTCTAAATATTGGTGATATAATGTATAGCATATATTATTAAAATATATAATATATTCTATATTTACAATTTATTATAAAATAATAAATATTATATAAACAAACAAGGACTGAGATGGTTCGGTTGGTTGGTAAAGTACTTACCCGACAAGCAAGAAGATGGTGGGCCGGGCAGTGGTGGCGCACACCTTTAATCCCAGCACTTGGGAGGCAGAGGCAGGCGGATTTCTGAGTTCGAGACCAGCCTGGTCTACAGAGTGAGTTCCAGGACAGCCAGGGCTACACAGAGAAACCCTGTCTCAAAAAACCAAAAAAAAAAAAAAAAAAAAAGAAGATGGTGATGGAGGATCCCTGAGGCTCACTGGGAGCCATCCTAACTAATTAGGAAGCCCCAGGAAATCCTCTTCCAGTGAGATCCTGTCTCAAGCAAGGCAGATGGCTCTAGACAGACATCAGAGACCAACTTCTAAGCTCCACACTCACCTGCACACACAGATGAGAAATCAAGTACTGAGGTATAGCTCAGTGGTAGAGAGAGTACCTAGTCTGTGTGAAGCACTGGTTCAATCCCCAGTAAAGGAGAAGAAAGATAGAAGAGAAAAAGAGGAGAGAAATTTAATTAGCAGAGCCTTTAGTGAAAACTGTTCTACAGAGAAAAACCTCCCAGCCCTATGACTGCATCTGACAAAACAACGAAGCTATTACTAGAGCCCTGATGTCTTCTCTGCTGGATTATAACAAGCATTCGACGAAGAAATAATTCCAACTGATTGTGTACAAACTAATTCTGAGCAGAAATGAGAGATTTTACAAACTTAAGTGCAATGTTGATTTCAAATCCTGACAAGGACAACACAGACCATCACCCATGTAGACCCTTCCATGACTCTGTCACTACTTCATCCGTTCAGGTCCTTTACTGACTTATCCAGAGTAATGAGTTCTATTACTCACTTTAAAGCCTAAGCATGACCTGTGCAGAGATGTACACTGTTTGCCGGCCACGCCTCTAAGCTCAGAGAGAGTACATGCTATTTGATTCTTGCAAATTTTACATAAGAATCTACTTTAAACAGTTACTTATGATTACCAAAATGCTTGGCAAAAGCCTATGTATGGTTTATAACAATGTGCAGGTAAACAGTGCTTTAAGCTGACCATTCTCCACAGAACAATGTAGAAGTATGCCACAGACACTATACGTCACTCTCTCTTCAGCCTCTTACATTTAACCACCACAAAAGTATCTTCCAAATATTACAATTAGGAGAGACACTTGATTGATTCAGGCCTTTTGTGGAAGGTTTACTTACCTAATTAAGAGATAAGACTTCTTTGTCTTTGGCTACTGAAGACAATTAAGTGATACTTGGAAAAAAGGAGCCATGAAGAAACATAATGGCATATGCCTATGATCAAAGATTAGCACTCTAGTCAGTCAGAGAGAAGGGTCCTTGAGAACCTTCTATGCAGCTAAATTGACTAGCCAAGAGGTCCTCTAATTCTGATCATCTTTTTATGTGAGATACTGATTAAATCGCCTGGTTAAGTATTCTAACTTGGAACCTAATACATGGTTAAGAGCAGACAACTAATGGGCAGTGGAGAAGAGCCTACCTGACTATAAGATTCAAGACTGGGGAGGCCGGGCGGTGGTGACCCATGCCTTTAATCCCAGCACTTGGGAGGCAGAGGCAGGCGGATTTCTGAGTTCGAGGCCAGCCTGGTCTACAGAGTGAGTTCCAGGACAGCCAGGGCTACACAGAGAAACCCTGCCTCGAAAAAAAAAAAAAAAAAAAAAGACTGGGAGATTGGAGAGAGCTCAAGAGGTTAAGAGCACTGACTGGATCCGATGCACTCTTCTGGTGTGTCAGTGACAGGATGCTCATATACATTAAATAAATAAATCTTAAAAAAAAAAAAAAAAAGAGCAGACAACTAATGAGCAGTGAGGAAGAACCTACTTGACTATAAGATTCAAGACTGGGGGCTGGAGAGATAGCTCAGAGGTTAAGAGCACTGACTGCTCTTCCAGAGGTCCTGAGTTCAATTCCCAGCAACTACATGGTGGCTCAAAACCATCTGTAATGGGATCTGATGCCCTCTTCTGGTGTGTCTGAAGAGAGCAACAGTGTACTTAAATATAATAAATAAATCTTTTTAAAAAAAGATTCAAGACTAGGGATTGAGAGAAAATGGTTACAAAAAGAAATTGGGAGGAAGAGAATGCAAACATACAAGCACATACGAGCACACCCTAAGAGAGATGCATGCAAACTAAACTGATCCAGTTTGTCGTCATGTGAATGTTAGCAGCACATCTAAGATAGAAATACACAGCAAATGGTAGAAACGAGAAATAGAGATACAGAAATGATTTATATCATAAAGAAAAAAAAATGGCATGATCACCAAGAAAACACACCAAAGAACATACAAAGCCTTGACGACATGAATTCCCTTTCTAGGATCCATTTCACACCCACCCCATGCTGGGCTGCAGCTCTTAAGTTTAGGGAAGACTCACTCCTACCTACCTACCACCCTCCAGACAAAACCATACTACTCCAGACCTAACAGCATGAGCTGTACTGTTCAACACAGGAGAGCTGAGAACTCTGGGAAATATCTAGAAGAGAAGTCTTCTAACTTCCTTTGGCAGTAAACGACGGCCAGAACACGAACATCGTTAATAAGAGAGAAGCAAGTTTGAGCAAAGAACTGAAACAGAAAGATAATGTTTAAAAAAAAAAAAAAAAGTACTGACTATACAATCACTACACAAACCACACTTCATGTGATTTCTAAATATGCATTTGCCGATTACAAAACCCAAATACATTCCCTTTGTTTGTAAATCCTATTTGCACCCTACCTGATTCAGGGATAAAGGGAGAACAAAGTTGAAAGAAGGCAGGACATGCAAAAAACTTACAAGGGACCAGGAAGCCAGGAAGTACACTGTAGAACACAAAGAATACGCCATTTACTGCTATAGAGTGTTTTATAATTTACAAATTGCCTATAGAAACCAACAATGACAGAGAAACTGCCATTAGATTTGGTGCTTAGTGTTCTCTAGTGATTTTTAAAGTTTTTTAAGATTACATATATTTATTGTGTGTCAGTGTATAATATAGGTCAGAGAACAAGATGCAAGAATTGGTTATCTCCTTCAGCCATGTGGTCCTAGGGAGCTAACTCTGGTTGTGAGATTCCAAGGTAGGCACCTTTACCTACTGATCCATCTTGATGGCCCCACTGCACAGTGAAATGGTAAGGTACTTCCATTTCATAGTGACATCATAGTGAAAACAAACAACGGAGACAAGGAGGTGCCAAACACTTAGATGGACATGGAACATATATTAACCCCCTCTAGGTCCACCATGCAAGGTGAGTGTTACAGATACAGAACAGACTAAGTGGTAACATGACCACAGTCACTAATAAATAATTTTAACACAAGTCAAAACCAAGAATGAAAGAAAGAGTCTGATTACATCAGAGTCCTTGGATGAAAGAATCCTGAAGGAAAATGTGGAATCTGGAAGGGCCTCCTGGAGTTGTATCTGGCAGCTCAGGAGAAAACAATACTATGCATACAGCACAGAGAGGAAGAGACTGAGAGGCCTCCAAATAGTGATAACGGACAGATCTGAACAGAGAGAGATGGAAGGGTTGCTCTTGCAAAGGCACACATTCCCTCCTCGGAAACATGAGCAAAGGAGAGAGTAATGAAAGCAAAGCCTGGGAAACGGGGGACATACACCTCAGACAGCTGACATTTTCTCAGCCACTGGAGTTCAGAAGGCCCTACTTCCCTCTTATCCCTTCAAACTGAAACGAAATCATAGCACTGGAGGGTCAGACAGACAGACCTAAGAGCATTCAGTCTTCAGTGCAGAAGAGAGAAACTTCCAACAAAGAAATGAGATATAAAACTCAAAAAGATTTCTTTTTTTTAAGGTGGGCAATTCTATTTTTAAAACTTTAATTCATAACTTTTTTTTTTACAATCCTGGAGAATGAACAGAGTCGATCTTACAAGCACTCTACCACTGAGCTAATGCTCCAGTCTTCTAAACTAGCTTTCAAAACCTCACTCATTTGCAATCTCATAGGGCAGTGTCTAAGTATTTTTAATCTCACATTGAGGACCTTGACACATCCGAGTAATGGGACAGAGGCGACAAACTAGCAGACGACTTCCTCCACAGCCACTCGGATGGGGCAGTTTGCACTTGCAAACTTTGGCAAGGTTCCTAAGTTACTCAGGACAGTTTTTCATATTGGTAATCGCGACTACCCTTGAGGGGCAGCTGAGATTGGCACAAACCCACGTTATCAAGAGCTGTGAGTGCTGTTAAGCCCTAGTACCAACTGAGAATACAAGAAACTTGAGTAGTTTTGAATTTAAAAAGCTTTTCCCCATCAGTCCTTTCTTTAAAAAACAAAAAACAACAAAAAAAAAAACCCAACAACAACAAAGCAAAACAACAACAAAGGGCTTGCACATTAGGGATTCTAAAGCTTCACTGCGCTCCTTAGGCTACTACCTAAAGAAAGCAATCCTTCCTATTACATTTATAAGGTCTTCTTTGTTTTTTCAGGAACAACACTCCCCAATTCTTTCAATGGATCTACAAAACCTAAAGCTTCCGTCTCAAACGCTGAGACCAAAGCCTGTGACAGAGATGAATGATTTAAAAGCGAACAATCGTTTTGCTATCGTAGGCTCCACTAGGCAGGAGTCGGGCTCTTAACCCATCCCAGTCTACCAGGACTTTTCCCAAGCACAGATCCCACCAGCCTCTGAGAAACCAGCCTTTCCTCTGCAACTCCACAAGCCAGGCTCAGATAATCCTCCCAGAGCTCAAAAGTTTTTTGTTTTTTGGGTTTTTTAAGAAAGCAAAAAGACTGAACGCGAATGAAACGGGCTGGACGACCCACGCACCTAGAGCGGATAGAAGACTGCTAGCAGGGGCGAGGCTGCCTGCAAAGCAAGGAAAGGTGCGAGGGCGGCGGGAGTCGCGACCCCCGCCCGCGGTGTGGGGAGGGAAACCTGCGAGCCCGCGGCCAGCGGAAGGCCGGAGAGGGGCAGGTCCGGAGCGTGCAGACCAGAGGACGGCGGAACCGGGCCGCCGGGGTCAGAGTCGCCGGCATACGCAGCCGCACTCACCTGCCAGACGCTCGCTCCGCGGCCGCAAGCTCGGGCGCCGCCCCGGCGCCTCCCCTCCCCCGGGACTCGATCCCGGCCGCCGCCGGAGCTCCGGGCCCCGAGAGTCACGGGCGGTCCGGAGGCGGGCAACGCGGCGACCGGCCCCGAACACAGAGAGGCGTACATAGGGGGCGCTGGAAAGGCAACTCCTCACTCCACCTTCAGCGGTAGCCGACTGCGCTCCCCGGGAACAGCATCGCGCCAGCCTCGGTCCGCTGCTCCCGGGCCTTCGCCCGAAGCTCCCCCAAGGTAGCGGCCGGGTTTCCGGCAGTCACACTCCGCCCCCTCAGCACAGGGCCTTCGCCATCTTGTTGGAGGCGGGAAGCGGACAGTGCGCACGCGCGATGGGAGAGGCTGGCGGGCGTCCCGCTGTTCGGGAATGAGGGACTGGACTGCGCAGCCGCAGCAGCCCAAGCCCTGCCTCTGGTGGTATTTGGTTAGTCTTTTCTGTTCTCTGCCGCAGAGATCCTGAGTCTCAAACTCACCTTTCCCAACTAAACTGAAACCAAATCAGTAGACTTTTCCTGCGCACACTACGGTTATCTGTGAGCATCTGTTCATACCAAGCATCCACCAAGTGCCACGTCCTGCGCTAAGCACTGATTATAGAAAAATGAGTGAATATGGGCCCTAGAGCGAAGGGAGTCCCTAGCCCAGTGAAGAAGACAGAAACCAGTTTTTGTTCTATAGGTGCCCCTCCAGCCGTCCGTCCTCTCCCGTTTTAATTCCAAACCTACCTGTTCTGGACGTCCCCAGTTTGTCTCAAATAGCTATCCGTTCTTTGCTTTGCACTACCTATCATAATTTTCTTTGGGTGTTAACATTTATACATACTGATCCTGGCTCTAGGGTTACAGCATTGGGGAATATAAACTCGTGGAATCCACACTATAGTATGAAGGAATAGACCAAAAAAAAAAAAAAAAGTAAAAGTAAAAATGATGGTAGTGATAAGGAATAGAAAAAGAGCAAACAAGGAAAAGAAAATGGACACCAAGGGACGGTGTTGAGCAATCTCCTCCCACAGGTGACATAGGACCCTAAGACTGACTGACCAGATGCCCTGGGAAGATCCTGGGACAGAGCCTTTCACCGATAGAAAAACAGGAACTTCAGGTGGAGTGAGTTTGTGAGAGAAGACGAACAAATAAAAATAGGGTTCGAGGACTGTGCTAGAATGTGAGAGGCCATGTTGAAAGGGCCTCCAGACGGGGTGTGAGGCTGGACTAACTCTGAGTGCTCTCTCCAGTCTGTCGAGCCTGCCATCTGCAGCTCCTAATGCAGTAGCTCCTGGCCGCCTTTGCACGTGGAGATTTGACTGGCCACAAGACCTCCATGTGTCTTTTACATATCTGACTTCTTGTTATCCATCACGTTTTGGGTTAATTGCCACCTCAGACAGGCCACTCAGTCATCTTTCCTAACTAAATCTGCCTCTCTGCCCTGGGCATGATCCCTCATCACCACACCTTGTCATTTCTTTTATGGCACAGAGGATGTTTTGAACGTTCTCTCCTTTGTTTGTTTTGGGACAAGGTATCACTGTAACGCAAGCTGACCTTGAACTGGTGATCCTCTTGCCTAAGTTCCCCAATATTATAGGTATGTGCTGCTATAATTGGCCCTTCAATTTTTATTTCATTTTTGAGAGAGGGCCTCAAATACCCCAGCCTGTCCTCAGATGCACCTCAGATCATCTTGCTTCTACCTCCCAAGTGCTGGAATTACAGACATGTGCCACAGTGTCTGGCTATGATTTTCAATTACATATTTATTGTTTACTTACTGCCTCCTCAGGAAACATTAACTCCCTAAGAGAGGGCCAATGTTTCATTTTTAACACCATGACTGGCAAGGGAGGTTACTCAATAAATACCTGTTGAATTAATGAATGTGGACATTTGAACCTAAGCAGTTAGTGGTGTATTATACTGTTTGTCACCTACTGGCTCTTTAAATTAAATGTAAATCACTTTTTATATATGGCAGGGGCTATGGCAGAGATTATATTGACTGTATTTGTAGGGTCGGGCAAAGGGAAGATTTGAATTGATGAGGTGGCTATTATGTGTCTATTGTACTAAAGTAGACGCTTAATCTTTACCACAGCCCAGCTAGGTAGCCATCCTCACATGGTACAAAGTGATTATGTCAACTGACCAAGAAAACTTTTAGAGATAGTGCTGACCCAAGGTCCAGGCGTGTCCTTCGGCTTAGGGGAAACGGATGTGGGTGCAGCTTCTTTGACACTCAGCTCTGTCGTTGGCTTCTGTTAGTCACCTGAGCTGCTGCCCATCCTGCCTACGCTGTTCTTGCGTGGACTCTCACTGGGCTCCTAACTGAAAACTGCTGGCATTTTTTTCTCTTAGACAGGAGGAGCACTCGCTCATTTTACCATTTTTTTATTTTTAAATTTTTGTATTCTTATTAAAAACTTACATATATTATCAGTGCAGGGAAAGAAGAAATACCTGGGAAATGGAGCAGGTCCTACGCACTAGTTTCAAGCCTGGTTAGGCGTCTTTAATGCGTTTGCCCAGCCCTTCCACCCAGACTCACATTAGTTCCTTAGACCCTAAAGACACCTCTTCTGGAAGAGTTACAGGGTCACTGCAGCAACCTCCTTTTCTATTGATCTCTCACAATTATCCATTTTTTGTTTGAGCCAGCTGCAGAGAGCTGCTAGTTAGGATAAAGCTGTGATCTTATTCGCAGGCACCAGTCCTATACGAGGTAAGAGATGCATTAAATCCATGATGGCATATGCTATCTGAACTTGGTCGGTCCTTATATAAACCAAGGGGAAGATGGGACCTTTTAACACTCACCTCTGGTTTCTTTCTTACTCTACTGTAATCCTTGGAGCAAATCACAGAATCCTGACAGCCTTTCCTTTCATTTACCATCTGTTAGGAGTTGAATTATGCTCACCCCCAAATAGGTTCGGCTTCTAACCACCAGAGAATGTGATCATAATTGAAAGTGGGACCAGTCGTGATCCGATTAAGTTAAAACTGCGATCCTAAGAGCAAAGGGAAGCGACCTGATGAGTGTGTCTGTGTGAGAAGATGATCTCGGGAAGACAGGTGGGGGCGGGGAGGGAGAGGAGGGAGACAGAAAGACAGACAGACAGACAGACAGAGACTGATTCAGATGAGGACAAGGGCAGAGATTGGAGAAATGCAACAGCAAGCCAGGAAAGCCACATGTCACCAGGAAACCATCAGGAACTCAGATAAGACAAGCAAGGATCCACTTGCCTCTAGGTTTCAGAGGGAGCATGCTCTGTTGACACCTCATTTTAGATGTACCTCCTTCAGACCCATGAGTACACACACTGGTTTATGCTGCCCAACCAGTGATATTTATTTGGTGGCTGTGATGGTTTGTATATGCTCAGCCCAGGGAATGGCACTATTAGAAGGTGTGGCTCTGTTGGAGTAAGTGTGGCCTTGTTGGAGTAGGTGTGTCACTGTGGGTGTAGGCTCTAATACCCTCATCCAAGCTGCCTGGGAGCCAGTATTCTGCTAGCAGCCTTCAAATGAAGATGTAGAACTCTCAGCTCTGCCTGCACCATGCCTGCCTGGATGCTGCCGTACTCCTGTCTTGATGATAATGGACTGAACCTCTGAACCTATGAGCCAGCCCCAATTAAATGTCCTTGTAAGAGTTGCCTTGGTCATGGTGTCTGTTCACAGCAGTAAAACCCTAACTAAGACAGCAGCCCTAGGAAATGAACACACCATTTTATTTATGTGGCAGAGCCTGGAATGAAGGACAGAGAGTAAGCCGTGGGGCTTCTGCTCCCATTTGACAGCAAGCCAGCTGCAAAAGTCATGCTAGTCACTAAGCAGTAGTTTCTTTATCTACAGACAAGGATACGGATTCCACGCCTACTTCAGAGATCTGTAGTGATAACAAGTATTTTGTTGAGTGATATCACCAAGAAGGTGATCACCACCATTCCTCCCAATGGAATGGAATAGGTCACTTGGCCTCACAGCCCTCACTTTCCACCTCGACGGGGACAAATGACTGACACAACTCAGTCATACACTAACCCTATAGTTTCATGCTGTCCACCAGGTGTATAGTGTAAACCACCTATGCAGTTTAAGACTTTGAAGAGCCACATTAAAAAAAGGTGTTTTAAAATCACAAGTGAACCCTCAAGTCAAGGCTTCAGGAACATTTCGAAAAAGGGTGACGAAGATTGTACAAGTCAAAGGTTGGGGAAGAGCAGAGTAAACCAGTGTGTTCTGGACATAACAGGACTGTTGTGCTCATGAACTCACAGAGGCTGTGGTTGTCTGCACTAAATCAATCTGGTCAATAAGCAAGCTTGCAGCAGGGAGGAGCTCAGGAGTCTTGACCGGAAGCTGAGGGGCCATTGACAGTTGATAGCTTCTGGGAAAGAGCAAGTCAGTTTTCTTTGAGGACGTGGCCCCTGGCAGGTTAACTAGGCTCTGGTGAATATAAAGGCAGCACAAATTAGACTTGATGTGTTATTTTGAAAAATGAAAACCAATTAGGAGAGACTTGAGGGTAGGGATGGAACTGAGATGGATCTGGGAAGAGTTAGGGGGAGGAGTGGGTGCTCAATCTAATCAAAATGTATTGTATACATGTATGAGATTCTCAAAAAATTAATAAAAATACATTTTAAAACAACAGATGGATTTTTAATTATTTATCCTATTTTTTGTTTTGTTTTGTTTTGTTTTTTCAAGACAGGGCTTCTCCGAGTAGCCCTGGCTGTCCTAGAACTTACTCTGTAGACCAAGCTGTTCTGGGACTCAGAGATCTGCCTGCCTCTGCCTCCCCAGTGGGATTAAAGGCACTTGCTACCACCGCCCAGCCCTAATTATATGTTTTAAAGATAGTAATTATGTGCATATGTGGGGAAGCATTTGTGCACGTGGTATAGTGCTCTGGGAGGCTGGGAGAGGTCATTGGATCCTCTGGAGCTGGAGGAGGGACAGGAGGCTGCCCGTGCCCAGCGCGGATGCTGTGAACTCCGCAAGAACATGAACTCTCAACCACCGAACCATCTCTCTAGCCACCTAACAATATATTTTATTTAACTCAATATGTCCAAATATCATTTCAACATGGACACTAGCCCCATCTCAAGTGTGTAGCAGTCATGTGTGGTGGGTAGCTACTGTATTTAGTAAAATAGCTCTTAACTGATCTACCAGGAACATAAGTAAGTACAGTAGATGGATTTTCATTTTCTTTTTCTTTTTTTTTTTTTAATAAAAAATTTATTTATCAGTCTATGAGTGCTCTATCTGCATGTACACCTGCAGGCCAGAAGAGGGCATCGGATCCCATTACAGATGGTTGTGAGCCACCACGTGGGTACTGGGAATTGAACTCAGCACCTCTGGAAGAGCAGTCAGTGCTCTTAACCGCTGAGCCATCTCTCCAGCCCTGGATTTTCATTTTCAATAGCAAGACCGCCTTCTGACTCATTAGAAAGACAATTTCCTAAACAGAAGAAGAGAGTTAAGGTAGAGTTTTGCATGTGGAAGATAAATTAGACTCAGGACTTTTACCATTAATTTCTATCTATTTTGTAAACTGAAAAAGTACTTTGAAATTTTAAAAAGCCATGCAAATGTAGATGATAAGGCGAATATTTGAATATGAGTTAGAAGTTCTGTCTTCTCTGTGCAGCCTTCAGAAATGGGGATGATAACGGCTACCTTAGGCTTGTTTCAAAGTCTATATTAAAACAGTGTATGTGAAAGTGCCTAGCTCCTGGTGTATTATTAAAAGGTCTCTAGAGAATCAGAAGGAATTGTGTGTGTGTGTGTGTGTCTGTGTGTCTGTGTGTGTGTATGTGTGTATGTTTGTGTGCATTTGTGTGTTTGGGCATGTGTGTGCGTGCATGTGTGTGTTCATTATGGGAATTAGTCTATAGTGGCCCAGAAAGACTCACAATCTGTTGTCTACAAGCAAGAAGGAATCTAGTGATAAAATTCAGGGAGTCAGTTCCAAGGCCTGTGAATTGAGTGTCTTGTGAGTGTAAGTCCTGGTTTGAATCTGAACATAAGAGTACCTGTATGCAAGAAGTGGAGCAGGAACAGGTCCATGTTGGTGAGGGGACCCTCAGTCACCTTCACCCACTCTACCAATTCAAATGCACATCTCTTCAGGAGACACAGGTATAGATAAAACCAGTGGGGGTCAGGGGCACTGGCTCAGTGCGAATTCCATAACCTACTTAATGTGATATATAAAATTAGCTATCATGTTTATAAACATTCAAGAAATGTGACCTAAATATAAATAAATCTGAGTGTATGGTTAGACGAACCAATAAACAGCAAAGAGGCTAGAAGATTTCACCAAATCCAAGAGGAACTCTGGGATAAAAGTCAAGAAAATATGTGTTTCAGATATTTCTATTCTGTTTCAGCTTGGATGGCTTAAAAGGCGTGTTGATTTTTTTAAGCAGCCCATTTCTCCTGTAAACCTGTTGGTGGCCATCTAGGTCTAGAGGCAACTTGTTTTTTTTCATAGCCTATGATTCTCCTTTGGTTGAAATAATATTGTTTGCTGAGTTTATACCTTTTTTCATTAGATTGCTTCAGGAGGGCATAAGTGAGATTTGGTCTCTCTTCCTCTCCTTTCACTCTGCCTCTGCCTTTCCAGCCCCCCACCCCCACCCCTGTGTGTGTGTGTGTGTGTGTGTGTGTGTGTGTGTGTGTGTGTGTGTTGAACTGAAAGCATCCAATCAAAAGCAAGAAAATTAACAATTTTAGAAGCTGAATGATGAACACAGCAACTATTCATACTTTTATTCTTACTACTTTTGTGTATGCTAGGAAGTTTTAACAATAAAGTTTTAATGACATCTCAGAAACTGATACTTCAACGTTTACTTCCCTCCTCTCTGTACGGCTAACATGTCAGCAGCAGGGTTACTTTCTGATGAAACGGATGAATATTAGTTGTCATAGACCATCACTTGCATAGGCCCTAAGTTGAGGGAAGTATCAAAGTGATATAGTCACTTTTTTTTTGTTTTTTGTTTTTTGTTTTTCCAAGATAGGGTCTCTCTGTGTAGCCCTGGCTGTCCTGGAACTCACTCTGTAGACCAGGCTGTCCTCAAACTCAGAAATGCACCTGCCTCTGCCTCCCAAGTGCTGGGATTAAAGGCGTGCGCCACCATTGCCCGGCTCTGTCACACTTCTTTTTGTGTCAGATGTTCTTGGAGTGGCTGCAGTGATTCTGAGGGCCATCGTGGGAAGCTGAGCTTGGCCTGCAAATGTTTATTCGCAGTCACTGCTATGTGTACTCTCTTATTGCTGACCGTATGGCAGAGGAGCTGCTTCCAGGACCACTCTAACAGCCTAGCTTTCTTGGCATTATAACACAAAGGCACTGGGCCAGAGGTCATGGTTACATATGTAAAGAGGCAGAAGTTGGTCGACAGAGTCACTCTTTTAAAAGAAAATCACTAGTGGTGGTGGCACATACCCTGTGCGATCCCAGTGTTTCAGAGAGAGCGAGAAATGGAGTACATTTTATTTTCTCAAGCACCATGATAGACTCTTTTAGGGGCTAGAAGGCCAACCACGCAGGATCTGGCTTCCGACCTTAATCAGTGAGGAAAATGCAACAGAAAAACCCTCTACATGTGGAAGTTAAACAACACACTTCTAAACAAAATGTTGTCAAGGAGGAGGTCTCAACGGTAGTTAAAAACAAAAAACAAAACATAAGCTGAATGAAATGTAAACAACAACAACAACAAAAAAGCATCAAAATTTGTGAAACAAAGCTGAGCTTTTGCTCTTGGAGGGAAATGCATAGTATTAATGATTACATCAGAAAAGAGGAAAACAGGGCCAGCAAGATGGCTTAGCAGTTGCTCTACTGCTGAAGTCTGAATGTCTGAGTTTGAACTCTAGGACCCACATGGGAGAAGGGGAGAACGGATTCCTGCAAGTTGTCCTCTATCCTCGGCTGCTGTGGCAAGCATGCACTTACACACAAATAAACATATACATGTTTTTAAAAGGAAAGAAGAAAAGATCACATGAGAGAGTCTCAAGATGATCATTATAGCCCTGTCTTCAGGCTTGAGAGGATGAAAAAAACAAAAGAACGAAATAACCCCAAAACAAGCATAAAGAAGTAATAAAGACACAAACAGAAATCAGTGTGACAATTAATGACAGAAACCTGGCTAGTGAACCTTCAGCGAGCCTGACGAAATAAAATGGAAAAGACAAAACCACCAATGTCCTTCATGAAACAGGGTATTACGACAGTTCCAGCGGCCATCAGAGGACTATGAGAGCACTGCAGGCACAGCCGGACTTGTAAATTTAACAACTTTAGAAGAAAATGCACCAAATGTATAAAAACCACAAACTACTGAGACTCAAATGAGATGAAACAGGATAGCCTTATATCCATTAAAGGAATTGAACTTGCCATTAAAATGCTGTAGAAGATACAGATGCTCTCAACTGGAGAGCTCCAGCAAACATTTATTACTAACCTTCTGCAATCTCTTCGAGAAAACTAAAAAGGCAGGCATACTTCACTCCTCACTTTGGGAGGCAGTGCTACTCTGATACCCTGAACCATACAGGGTACAGTCAACGAACGCTAGAGACCAACATCTCTCATAAACTTAGATGCAGAAAGTCTCAAAAAAGTGCTAGCATTTCAAATAAAAATGCATTTAAAAAGTACACAATATGACCAAATAAATAGCTAATATCTATCCTAACTGTACATGAACCAATCAATATAACCACATTACATATCAACAGGCTAAAGAAGAAAATTCATATAGCATCATTATCAATTTATACAGAAAATGAATCAGGTAAGACCCAACACTCATTTATAATAAAATATGGATCTCCTTCCTGGACAGTAAGTGCTCATAATGTAAATAAATCTATGACTATTGAGAATAAGAACATGTTCTATCAGTTAATGAGTTTGACAAATGAAGACACTGAGTGATTGACAAACCAAGACCAGAAAGTGACCTGGATCTGTCTCTAAAATTGATTGACTTGGAAAGCAACCTCAGTCACCCTGATTCTCTGGACTCATCTCCACTTTTGCAATAGCCCGCCCTCCCCTTCGCCAAAGGGAAGCATTTCTCACGCCTTCTCCCCGTATGACTCATTACCCAACGTGCCCACACGGGCAATTATTTAACAGGAGTCCATACCCCTGGTCCATCTGTGCTGGTTAGGTTTATGTCGGTTGACATAAACTGGTGTCACCTAGAAAGAGGGAACCTCAACTGAGTGATTGCCTCTATCTGATAGGCGGTGGACATGTTTGTAGGGACATTTTCTTAAACTGATAATTGCTGTGGAAGCTCCCACTCAGCCCTAGGCAGGAGGTCTTGGGTTGTGTAAAAGCAAGCTGAAAAGCCATAGGGAGCAAGCCAGTAAGCCTTGTTCCTCTGTGGTCTCTGCCTCAGTACCCCCCCCCTCCCCCCAAGTTCCTGCCTTGACACTCTCAATGATGTGCTAGAACTTGCAAGCCAAATCAATCCCTTGTTTCCTCAAGCTGCTTTGGGTCAGCATTTTATCCCAGTACCAGAGAAGCAAACTAGGGCACCATTTTATTAAGACACTATCTTCTAAGTTTTACTCTGTGTTCTAAAAAATCATGACTAAGCAAGCAGGGCTTGGATGCATATTCTTCCCCAGTCAAACATTCAAGTACTTACATAGATCACGCTGGCAACTTCATGACAAACACTGAGGCAGACACATCCAGCAAAAACAGGCTCACACTCCATAGAAACTATGAAATAATACATATTTCTTGTAAGTAGCCGAGTCTTGGCAAAATGTTACGTAGCAATAGATGAGCACAGGGACATCTGTCTGAGCTCCAACTCCAGCTAAGGTGGTCACAGAACAGACTTGCAGTCTTTCATCATGAAACCATTACTATTTTTATTATTTTCCTTTTTTCGTGTGTGTATGTGTGTATGTGTATGTGTGTGTGTATTGTGTGTGTGTGTATGAATGTGTGTGCATGTATGTGTGTGTGTGTGTGCATGTGTGTATATTTGTTGCATGTGCATGTGTGTGCATGTGTGTGTGCGTGTGCAATTGCATGTGTGCACTCACACATGAACCTGCCAGAGACTGAACTAAGCTGCGCCCACCACACCCATATCAACCTCTCATTCATTATACAGTATACCACCCTTCTGAACTCCACCGATTTCTGAATGTGTTCCAACTGAAGCAGCCAAATGCAATAATGCAGCCAGAGATGCTGTGCTTTTCCATCTAATGATAGAGAAAAGGAAAACTCTCCATCTGGATAGAAATTGATAATTAGCCATATCCAATTCCGGGAGATCTGGCTTTTAAACAACATCAAGCACAGTGATGTTTATTTCCCTTGGCTTTTACTGAAAATGCTGTTTAATCCTACTAGCCTTTAAAGAGACAGCAGCAGTGCAGTCCGATTATTAGGTTAGTAAAAACTATTTCATTTATATTACCAGTGTAATGTATTCATTGAAAACAAAAAGTAGAAGTTTAGAAAAATCATCAGGAAAAAAAAAAAACTTAACATCTAGGATAATTGTTAACATTTTTGATGAATATTTTTCAGATTTATTTTAACATAAACAACAGCTCAGAATAACAATTTCTCTCATCAGCAATAAATCTTTTAAAAAAACAAACAAGCAAACAAGAAAAGCAAAGACCATTATGATGACTCTGTGGGTACGGGCACTTGCCACCAAGCCTGAAGACCTGAGTTGGATCCCTAGGACACACAGGGTAGGGGAGAAAACCAGCTTCTTCAAGCTGTCCTTTGACTCCCACAGAGATGCCAAGGCGCGTGTATTCATGCACTCTGCCCACACACACACAATAAGTAAGTAAATATTTAAAGAATGCAAATTTCATTTAAAAAAAAGTAATGTCATCCTTGACTACATAACAAGTTCTAAAGCAGATTAGCTCTGTGAAATTCTATACCAAAAGACAAAACCAAAACAACACGAGATCCACAAACCTCCAAAACAGAATCCTTTTTTCTCCTGAGGAGTGTCTAAGTTCGTTTTAATGTTTATTCCTTTATGTACATTTTAGATCTGCCTTGCCATGAAAATCTAGAACATTTTAATGAATGAAATTTAACAAAGAAAATGAATCTATTGATTTCACTGAAACCCATAACCATGTCCCCACATAGCTCAAGGTTTGACTAATGACATTGATAATTCAACTCTAGCAGCCAATCTGAGTAATTCAGGGGGATATCTACAAAACTAAGGAAGCCCCAGCAGCAGTCTGTGATTAGTGAGGTCCCAGAGAAACAACCACACACCCTGTCTCCCTTCATCGTGCCACTGCTGTGCTAGAATCTGGGATGAGGAAAGGGTCCTCAGGGTTGCATCAGGATCTTCAGTAGGCTGGAGCTAGCTTGCTGGGGAGAGTTGATTGTGAAATGTTAGAGGTTTTATGAGCTGGCTATTAAAGACAACCATTATTAAAGATTAAATGATATCAAATTATAATTCAATTACAATTATGTTGAAAACAAAACTAGTGATTACTGGAGGCCGTCAATTTTCGGTCAGTTTACCGCATTTCTATTCCCGCACACGGCTACTCGTTCATCTTTTGTATTTGTGTGGTAGAGTGTTGTGTGATGTGCCAGGGCCCATGTTTTCATAACCATGCTCAGTGGTGCCACATTGGTATCATGAAGCCTAAGTATTTCTTTGCATCGTTGATATCAACAAATGGTCCAAACCTGGACTTAGTTATTGCTTTGTAAATCGTTTGGTGATGAAGGATACGTTAATATCGTAAAATAAACTTAAAAATGTGTCCTGTCTATGACTGGTATATTATGAATGGCACAAAGGATGAACACATACTCTTTTGGCATTCAGATACCTTTGTCAGATTCAGCCACACTACTAACCTCATTGACAGAGTGAAATATCAGTATCTGTCTTCTGTTTGCTCAGCTTGTCATAGATGGCTACTCCCACCCCTGATCCTCTGCAGCATAGCAGCAGCAGAGGAGAGAAAATCTAGAGGATATAGGACTCAAAAGAGGGAAGCAGAGACAGGAAGGGAAAGGAAGGACAAATTCTGTTCAGCTTTGTGTCCTGCCTCTTCCTGTCAGCGTCTGCTGGTAGCTGTCCGTGAGAAGGAAAGCAAGGAAACCTTTGTCTAACACCTTAAGCATTTCTTGCTTTCACCTGTGGCAGAGACAAGCTAAAGACTGTGCTAAAAGGGGAGCTAAGAGGCCACTAGTCTCCACCCACAAGCCCAACAGTCTCCACCCACAAGCCCGACAGTCTCCACCCACAAGCCCGACAGTCTCCACCCACAATCACCAGGCTGACTCTGGCATGACTGTCTTAGCTAATTGTTTTGTGACAAAATACTGGAGAAAATGGAAAAGAACAAAGGCTTATTTTGGCTCATGGGTTTAGAAGTTTCAGATCAAAGTTTCTGGGCCCAAAGTGAGCTACAACATCATGGAGAGAGGCATGTGGTGAAGCAAAATGTTCCTCTCAGGGGGAGACAGGAAAGAAAGAGACAGGACACACAGTGGGGAACTGTGAATGGGGCTGAGAATAAGAACAAAAAGTCCCCTTGCTAAAAGGAGAGCGTAAATGCTATATAGACTCAGGGTTGAGGTGAGATGCTCATGTGGAAAAAGACCCTGCAAGGGTCAGGTATGGAGAATGGCGGTACACACCTTTCATTCCAGCAAGGCAGATCTCTGAGGCTGAGGCTGACCTGGGCTACATCTAGAGTTCTAGGCCAGGCCACAGAGTGATAGCAGTGAGACTCTATCTCAAAAACAAAAACAACAAACTAGCAAAACTTGGTAAGAAGACAAAACTTGACAAGAAGAGGGAAACAAACAAGAGGATTTAGCTGAGAGTATTTGTGTTGTTCCCAGGTCCATCTATCAGTGCGACCCCAGGCACTTTCCTTTCTTTCCATAGCAGACAAACTTCTAGATAAGATTAAACAAGGCTAGACCAAAGGGGACTTCTAATTCTTGCCGAGAAGAAGCCACCCATCAGGATGGTGTTCACCTACACTACACCAAGCAGAAAGGAAAGATATATACAGAGACCAGAGACATTCACAACCTGAACAGGGGAGAGGAATGCAGAGTTCCAGCAAGGCAAAGAGTAGACATGATAGAGATTGTCCTGTCTTTGGACACAGTGACTACAGCTCACTTGACCTAGAGGTGGAGGGGTCAGATGAGAAGCTGTATCTCTTTCAGTTATGGAATGCTAGGCTGCAGCAAGAACAGAGGCATTTGGGGGTACAACCAGGTGTGGCCATTTGTTCTCTTCCATCCAGAAATATCCTATCCTAAAGGGGAGAGAAGAAGAGACTCTTTAAGGCTGTTTGTTGAACAGCAATTATGTTGAACTTAGCTCCAAGTAGACTGAATTAAAGTCTTTAACTGGACTGAATATTTACTCCAAGAGACTGATTTTGAAAGGCAAATATCTAGCTATCTTGAGAGAGGTAAGACGGAGTTTCCTCCCATCAGTAAAAATGAGGACTTTAGAGATAAGTTGAATTCCATGATCGAATAAACTATTCCCACTTGAGCTGTAGGTTGTTAATCTTAAATCCATTACTCTATTGTAGATTCTCTTTGAAGTCTTAGGTTTTGTGTGTGCTGTGGACAGGAGCATTACTCAGATGAGTGTGAGCTCATTGCTTCAGCATCTGAAGTGTTTGTGGGTTCCGGGGTACACTTGGTACACTTGGTACCTTGGGAGGCATTTTTCTTTCTGGGCCTCTGGCTTGGAGACTGCAGCAGTTTTCAGCTTCTCCCGGTAATAATAGCTCAATGATGGTGCAGCTTCTTCAGAGGCTAGGACGTATTATCCAATCTATTCATCATCTGAATGTGACCTCAAAGGGGCAGAAACATTAATCAGGCATGTGTGGTATGCTAATGCCAGTCTGTAAATAACATACTAGAAAGGCAGTACTTACTTCCCGGAGCTCGATGACAGCAACGAAGAGAGAAGCAGGCTGACAACCACCTCCGCCTGAGAGCATTTGATATGTTACCCTAGCCAAATCGCTCAAATAATAGACTGCTTTTCCTTCCCCCTTGATGACAAAGGGCAGCAAAGAGGCAGTGCACAAAGTCAGGGGCAGGAATGAGTCAGTGAGTGGATGTGGTGGCAAGAGCAGGACAGACATTAATGATGGGGAAGAAGCTGTGCAAACATCATTTCGCTGACTGTGACGCATTAGGTCTGAGTCTTTCCTCCTCAAGCCCAGAAGTCTCCTCTGATCCAAGGGAACGTGCAGTGGGATGAAGACACTGGGCTCACTCTGAGGGGGGAGGGTGCTCTGTTGGTGTGATAGTGTGGCTTTGGCACCATCATCTATGGCAGAAAAATGGAAGCTGGGAGCCGAGGGACTGGGAAATCAGGGAGATGAGGAGGTCTTCCTTTCTAGTAGTGGGAAGGAAAGGTTTAAAGAGAATTATTAATTGAAGCAGAAACTACCTCTCTTCAGGGAGCTCTTCCATATCAATTCAAGTATCTACCCTTAATACACAAGCACGTTCGTGCAATGCGCGCGCGCACGCACACACACACACACACACACACACACACACACACACACACACACACAGAGAGACACACTGTTTACCAATATAATAGTCCAAGGAAGGAGAAAAGTCAGTTAACTTGATGCTGGAACAAGAAATGACGGATTTCTTTAAAATGTAAGAGTCTTGGAGCTGGAGAGATGGGTCAGTTGTTAAGATCACTGGTGACTCTTCCAGAGGACCTGCGATTGATTCCCAGAATCCACCTGGTGGCTCCCAACCATTTGTAACTCCAGTTTTAGGGTATGCAATAACCTCTTCTGGTCTCCTTTAACACCAGGCACACACATGGTGCCCAGACATACATGCAAGCAAAACACCCATGTGCATAAAACAAAAGGAAATAAATCTTTTAGAAAAAAATATAGTAGCTGAATCTCATCATTGGTATAGCCTTTCATTTTCTAAGCAGTAAGTGTTTTCAAATATATTTTGCTTTGGTGAAATCCTTTAAAATATACCTGCAACTAAGAAATATGCATTAATTCTACAATTGATTCTGTATCATAGATGGTTTACTTTTTAAAAATGCTTATTGTAGCTTACTATTCATAGTCCAACCCCCTTTCCTCACCCATGCCATCTAAGCAAGCATTTCAAGCACCGCAGTGCATTAATTAACACAGTAACTAATCTCAGAACAGCGTATTATGGCTTTGTTACAAAACCTGACAGATGGGAGAAAGAGACGCAAGAAAACAAAGCTCACTTCAAAACAAGCCACTTTAAAAACAGTTATTAAAACTGATCCCGATCCAGTGCAAAGTAGCAGCTTCAATTTCTTATTTACTTCTAAGAAATTTGCATAGGACCAAAAGTTTGTGTCACACATTAGTTCCTAAAGATTATGAAAGAATAAAACAGAGCTTTTGTCAAAATCTCCTCATAAGGAGCTACTCTGATAGATTGTTTCCAGTTGTGTGGCTGAAGAATCCTGATCCAGACCTGCTTTTTTCTGACACAAGGCAAAGATGCTGCCTTTGCCTTCAGTAAGGGAAAGAGATGACCCCTTTGGATATATCATGGAATCCATTTGTAGTTGTGGTTGGAAACAGGTGATGGGTGCCCTGTACTGTTCCTGTTGATGCGACGTGGAAAGGATCGTGGAAGGAGAAGAAACATCACATCCTATTGCTGGGAATTCAAGAACTGTAGCTGTAGAGTGTGGCTCTCTTCCCTCGGGGATCATCAGGTCCATGAGGGCAATGGGAGCAGAGATGACAACCGGGGTGTGTGTGTGTGTGTGTGTGTGTGTGTCCGCGCGCAGAAGTCCTGTGACTACCTACGGTGAATGGTCACACCAGAACCGGCAGCGGGGAGTCAGATCAATTTTACTTGGGGTGATTCAAGGTTTACATAATTTGTGGGATTGGGAATTGGAACATCTAGGAAAGGCTAAGGTCATTGGCTGAAGGCTTAGGGCACCGAATTACTTCATTAGCATGGGGAAGCATTTCAGGAATCTCAGGTGCTAGCTGAATGGGTTCTTATCAGGAGAAAGGAAGTTGCTCCTTCATCTAACTAAGGCTATGTGGCTTTCTATAGGTAGAGTTTTGAATTCCCCAGATGAGGTCAGAGAAAGAGAGGCCCTGCCAAGGAAGGGAGTCTTCCGTATTCCACCGGGCTCAGAGGCTACCTGGTCAATGGTAGACTTCGACCTTAATTAGCAGAGTTTTCCCACAGAAGAGTACAAAATTTCCTATTCTTGGTGCTTTCTGAAACAAAGACAACAAGTTGGATCCTGGGGAGACTCTTGTTCTGGTCCCCAAAGCTTGTAGGAGGGGGTGAAGCAACAGAAAAACAGAAGTGGTTTCGTTTTTTTTTCAGTTTCGCCTCCAGCTCCTCCAGCTCCTCCAGCTCCTCCAGCTCCTCCAGCTCCTCCAGCTCCTCCAGCTCCTCCAGCTCCTCCAGCTCCTCCAGCTCCTCCGCTGAAAGTTTCTGTTTGGAGTTAGATAACCAAAGACTGATAGGTCCTCAAGTTCCCCCAGAGAACCACTTCTGTGGAGACCAGGACACTATTCATCCAACATTGGGCTAGCTACAGCTAACAGAATGTTTAGCTGCGGGAAAGTGGTTCTGAAAATTGAAGCAAATAATCTAAGTAATTCTACCAAGATGTACTTTGGAACAAAACCACATATGGCTGATACAAATTGGTCTCTTCCGCTGAATACAGACAATAATAAAAGTTATTTGTATCATGTTGTAGGTATTGAAAACAAAGCATAGCTTTATGGAAAGGTACAGTAACAAAGATGAAGTTATTGAAATATATTTACCCATAGGATTTTCCAGGAACGGATGACAATATTTAAGAGTTTTTGATGTCAAAATTGCAGAATCAAATATAAACTCTTCATGCATGCTAACCTCATAGATAATCTCATAAGAGTAACCTTTTCTGTTGGGTTTTTAAGAAATGTGTAATATTCTGAACAACAAAGGGCTCTTTGCACCAATCAGTGTGCCCAGCCTGCTCCAAAACCCACAGTACCTTTATTTTATTTTATTTTATTTTTTGGTTTATTTAGCTGAAATTAATATTGAAACAATTTAATAGTTCTCTGTACCCATGGACTCAAACAACTGCAAATTGAAAACATTTGGGAAAAATATTATCTGTACTTAATATGCACCTTCTTTTTCCTTGTTATTATTTCCTGAACAGTACAGTAGAACAACTATTTGTAGACCATTTGAAGTGATTTAAAGTCCACAGGAAGCTGTCTGTAGGTTTTATGCAAATACTAAGCCATTTTAGATATCACACTTGAGTAGATATAATTTTTGCTATCTGTGGAACTCTTGTGCCTTATAGCTACTGAGGGACGAATCCAACATTAGATTTAGATTGTATTCTAATCTACATCAAAAGAGTCTAAACCTGTGAGTTTCAATTTCGCACCACAGCACATTGCTTATATACCTCTTCTATCGTGAAAGAGGCCACCCAACACTTCAAATAGTTGGCAAGAAAATGAGAGGCCTGTCCCCAGGAATGCTCTGCTTCAGGCTCCATCAGTGTCAAGCAGTTCAGTGGAGCACAGCGGTTGTCATGGGGAAGCAGAAGGCCGCACCATGACAGTGATCTAGAACCTCTGTGCCCCTACATGAATGTCTCTTTGTATCCATAGAACTGCGTCTAACCGCTCTCTTATGATATTTTCACCAAAAATAAATGCTCATAATAAGTGCAATCATTTTATTTATTTAATTAATTTATTAATTTACTTATTTATTTTTTGCTTAGTTTAATTTTTAGAGATAGTGTTTCTCTGTGTAGTCCTTGGTGTCCTGGAACTCGCTCTGTAGATCAGCGTGACCTCGAACTCAGAGATTCCCCTGCCTCTGCCTCCCAGGCGCTAGGATTAAAGGCAAGCGCCACCATGCCCAGCAAATACAATACTTTTAAAATTAGACTTTCTTAGGAAAAACCATTTTATTAAAGCTGTAGTAGTACATGACACTAATGTCTGTACCTTGAAGATGAATGTCCTCATTTGCACATTCAAGGACTTGAGCTCAATTTTCCCAGAATACAGCACAGAGTCAGCTATTCTCACCAGGCTAAGAATAGAAACAAGCTGTTGGTAAGAAGAGTTCTGGGTGAGACATAGACCTGCCAAGACTCAGTGATTAAAAATGGGCCCGGATAGAATAAAAGCAGAGATTTCTCCTCCCCCACATGGTATGGTATCTTACGGTAGCAGCACAAATACTTCTATGATCTACACGCCAGTGGCAGAATTCCTCGGTCTGGAGACTTAAACATGGAGTCTCTTCTCTCCTCCCCTCTCAATATAGAGCTGCAGTGGGCATAGACACAGTGCTCCTGCACATGGATTTTGATAAAAAAGGAAAGAAACCAATTTATTTTTATTGCCTTGCTTTTCTTGTTTCTTCTAATAAAGCTAGAAGAAAAAAAAACGTTGCATAGCTAGTCTCATCTGTGGTGAAGATGGAGATCTAGGAATGGGACTCAGCCTCATTAGACAGAGCTTAATGTGGACGCAGGAAAAATTCTTTGCATACACGAATCATGAGGCTGAGCGCTCACACTGAGGAGTGTGCTCTTCCTGTCCCTTGGGAACTTACAGCTGGTGATATGTGGCATGGATTTGAGGGTGGGGTGATGTGAGTAAAGAAATGTCATCGGGAACGCAAACTATTAGCTCTGCAGTACCAGGCTCCTCAGCTATTCAGGAGCCCTAAGATTACGGCAGAAAGGACCTGAAGGGAAGAGAAATGCATATAGTTCTAGGGGGCTCATTGAGTGGCGCCAGCGTGACAGTTCAGAGTGGCTTTCTGCAACCGCAGGCTGGGCAACAACAAACCCGAATCCCAGCCATCTTGTAGGGCAGCAAAGCTTTCTTTTCACGTACACCAGCCCCAACATACACAACACTCAACCTCACGGTAAAGACTCAAGGTTCCGGTTAGGTGAGACGTGGGTTCCCTGGATTTGCAGCTTGCGGGCTCACCTGTCAATCAATCTCCATTCCCTCCTCCATCTGCCTTTCAGAATAGGTTGGAAACTTAGTGGCCAATGTTTGAGTACCCACTTTGCCCCATTATGCCAAGATGCAGAGTCAGCTATTCCCAGCCTGTGGTGGGAGGGCTCTCTCCAGTAAGGAAAGAGTGGGTGGGTGAGATTTTATTTAGTGCAAAGTCGTTTTTACTTTCACCCTGGAAAATGTGACCTCTTTAGTACGTTTGAGTATGATGATAGGATTTTTTTTTTCTAATCTCTAAAAGTATTCAAGGGTTGGCTGCTTATCAAATAGACAAATCCCTCCTGGATCATTGTGTTAGGAACTCTCCCGCATGCTCAGTCTGATAGCCTATCAATGCTGTGTCACCTGCTTCCTCTGAAACAAATTACCCTGGGGATGGTGGCTTCATCTGTTATTTCTTGCTTGGTGGGGTTTTTTAAAAAGCTTTTAGTGTTGATATAACAAAGGCGTTGCTCACTTGTTTACTTTTTTATTGGTTAGTGATATTATTTCTGATAATATTTGGTTGCTGCATAGACACCCGGCATGTGGCAAGAACATGGAGAGAGGCGAAGTATAGGTGGGGCATGGTTTGAAGAACGGAACCCTTGATCCCTTCCTCTGAGAAGCTGTGTTGCTGCCGGACACAGTAGGCTGCGGACCCAGCAGGCTGTGCTCCTGTTCTCTGGCACTTTGATGTCTTTGTTCATCTTCTTTTAAAAGCTGCTTCTAGGCAAGAAAACAGAGCCATGTTTCTAAAGATTCTATCTTACCTTTGTTAGTATTATTACTAATTTGTGAGCTTGGAGTCTTAGTCAGTGACCTCTGTTTTGTAGGATTATACAAAGGACATTTAAACTCAAGGGAGAAACATCTTTTCCTAGGAGTCCATGGAGATGGTTAGTGGGTAAAATGTTTGTACAAGCATGTGGGCCTGAATTGTGATTCCCCAGTACTCATGGAAAAGCTGCGTACAATAGCACTGAAACCACAGTGCTAAGGGAGAATCCCTAGGACTCTATGGCCAGCCAGTCCAGGCCAACAGTGAGCTTCAGGGTCAGTGTGAGACCCTGTCTCAGAACACAAGGGCATCTCTAGAAGATCCAACTCCTTTTTCTGCCTCTGGGGCCACCTGCCTACCCATGACATACTCACACAGACACAGTGGAAATACAGACAGACAAAAGCACGCTCATACACATAAGTAAAAATAAATCTTAAAAAGAGTAAGCAGAGAGCAATACAGAAAGACACTCAGTGTTGACCTCTGGCCTCCACCCCGGTGCATACATGTGCATCTCTTCCTCCTACACACAAACCTTTTCCTAAACTTCTACTGCATTTCACTGCTTTATTAAGTGATTTTCTTTTTTCTAGAGGGTTCTGTCAATTAAAAAAAAAAAGCCCACCTTATCAGGGAAGAACTGCTATATCACCACGAAACATTATAGGTTATAATACAAACACTGGCTGATAAATATATTCGTTTTCATCAATCTTAAGATTCTTAAGATTTTTAAGTTATACGTAATTTGACTATGGTAAAGTCACCTTCGTAGTGTAGAGGTTTTCAGGTACTGACAAAGAGTCATGTAACCACCATGACAACCGAGACATGGAATGTCCCCATCACACCAAACGCTTCATCCTTATTGTATCGAGATCATGGCAGATATTAGACATATCACTCTTAGTGAAACACTTCCCCAAGCCCCAGAAAGCACTGATTTGTATTCGGTCCCTCAGGTTTGCCTTTTTTCAACAGTTATACGGTGAATTTCATCATACATGACTTTGTATGGTTTGTATCCATTAGCACTGTAATTTGAGATTCATTCATGCTGCTTTGTGTATCAACAGTTTGTCTTTTTTCTTGTCGAGTAATACGTCACTGTGGGATAAAACAGTCTACTTCTTCATCTCCAAGTTCAGCAGCTGCAATGCTCTGAACTGTTTCCTCTAAACTCAAAAGCTGAGTGCTGAACTCTGTGGTGACTGCCTTTGTGTCAAGCCTACAGAAACAGCGAAGGCTGGATGAGGCATGAAGGAGGGACCCTAAGACAATAGGTTGATGCCTTTATGAAAGAAGGGGGAAACTTTAGAAATCTTTCTCCAAATCCACACCTTGTGTGAGCAGGAAAAGCTGTTCACAGAAACTGAGTTAGCCAACTCCCCAATCTTTGACTTCTGGCTTCCAGAACCATGAAAAATACACTTCTGTTGTTTAAGTCCCTCACACTGTGGCATTTTGTTGAACATTCCAGGAAGCTCAATGGCCAGAAGAAAGAAAAAAGGACTCATCAGAAGGCCACTCATGACTCATAAAGAATGCTGCATCCCTTAAACAGTGGCCGAGGACTGGAGAGCCAGACTTCTTCTCATTTTGGGGACCACTTAAAAAAAATCAGAGTGAAATGAGGCAGCTACGTTATGACTGTCTGGCAATGTTACTAAGTGAGCTTATTTTTTTGAGAGTAGTTCTGTCTACATATATGAGAATAAGTGCCCACTTCCTTCCTTCCATTATGGATTGGAGGGGAACTCAGTCCTCCTAAGGGGGATTTTGAGCATACTCTTCTTAGACATAAGATGGCTAAGAAAGGGTCTGTTTCCTTTGGAGTTTGCTACAAGGGGTGTTCCCAGGCCTTATGTGTCAAGATCTTCCGTTTTTATCAGTTAGGTTAACTCTGATGCAGATCATTGTAAAGTCTCATTTCAAAGCATAGTTGGTAGGCTGGTGAGGTGACTCAGACGGTGACGGCACTGTTGCCAAGCACGGAGACCCAAGTGTGACTGGAGACCCACACAGTAGAAAGAAAGAACTAACTCCTGCAAGCTCTTCTCCGACCTTCACATATGTGCAATGGCACGAGCATATCTACATGTCTACATACACACACGTACACACACAAAATAAATTAATTTAAAAATATTTTTAAAAGCATTGCTACCAAAAACAAAAAACAAAAAAACAAAAGAAAAACAAAAACACAAACAGACAAACAAAAGTCTGGACAGAGGTGGCACATGCATTTGATTCCAGCGCTCAGGAGGCAGATGCAGGTGGATTTCTGAGTTCAAGATCAGCCTGGTCTAGAAAGTGAGTTCCAACACATCCAGGGCTACATAAAGAAACTGCCTCAAAACACACACACACAAACAACCAAACAACAACAATGGAAACGTTACTTAGAAATGGTCAACTTCTCTAACACATAAAGCAAAATGTCACATTCAAAATACACTGTAGAAATAAAGAGAAAGCTTATTTGGTAAAGTGCTTGCCCACACAAACAGGAGGACCTCTAAGTCAAATCCCGTGTTATAAAACAGGCAAAACATGCACAGTAGTGTGTGCTTGTAGTCTCAGCATGGAGAGGCAGAGACAGCGAGATTCCTGGGGCTTCCTGGTTGACCAACCATAAACAAATCCACGAGTGCCAGTTTCAGGGAATCTGACACCCTCTTTTGGCTTCTTGCACACACATGCATACATATGACATATATTAACACAGACGCAGAACATATGCATAGAAAAAAAAAAAAACCTAGCCGGGCAGTGGTGGTACACACCTTTAATCCCAGCACCTGGGAGGCAGAGGCAGGTGGATTTCTGAGTTCTAGGCCAGCCTGGTCTACAGAGTGAGTTCCAGGACAGCCAGGGCTACACAGAGAAACCCTGTCTCGAAAAACAAAACAAAACAAAACAACCTGACATAGGCAGCTCCTGGAGAATGACATCTAAAATTGCCCTTTACCCTCAACATACACATGCACGCACACTAAGATAAAACACACTATGACTTAGATTCAGGTCCCGACTCTCAGAAAGATACACATGTACCAAGTATGGTGCATTTGTATGTATATCAGACATGCAGACTGATGCATCTAAATGCAGATGTTTATCATTGCTGGGTCCATTAGTGTCTGTATGTAAAATCCTTCAGTCAAATCCTAAACATGAGGGCTGCTAAATGTAACCTTTCACACCTTTTAGTGTTGAACACAAAGGAGGAAATTTCCTGTGGGCGTCACTGCAGGATATCAGAGAGAGACAGCTGTTCCTAGCTGCTGCTCAACAATCTGCAGTGGAAAAAAGAAAAAAGAATGTTTCAGTAGTTTTGAATAGTCTGCTTAATAATTTGGAAAGCAGAATGTGGCTTTTTGATGCTCACTGAACATTTTTTGGGCAACTAATTTGGGTACATTTATCTTCTGTGACATCGACTAATGGGGCTGTCCACCTCCCTGGAGTACATTAAAATCGAGTGGCTAAAATGTGCTTATTCTGTTCTTCATAACAAGGTGGGTGTGTCTCACGGGTGTGTCTCACGGGTACAGGCAGCCCACGTGGGTACCCTGCCTGAGAAGCTGAACTAAGGAGTTCTCCAGTAGTGGTTTAGTTGGGGGTGTTTGTTGTTTTAACCTCTGAGATCTGGGTAAGGTCTCGGATTTCTTAGAGTTAGAGTTGGACTCTGGGAATTAAAACAATTTTAATCAATCCTGTCAAATATATTCCAGTTTAAAAAGTTCCCATTTTAAACAGAGTGTGAAAGCAAACAGAAGTTAATTAAAAGGAATACTGGTGAGTACTTCCTGTGTTTCGGTGTCTGAACCCTAGGGAAGCCAGAGCCATAGAGATTTGTGCCTTACTGAGACTATTTGTAACTAGCTTTAAAACAGACCTGGGACAAAAATCTCACAATGGTGATAGCGGCCATGCTGAAGCAAAAGCAAAGCAAAGAAGAAGGAGAGTTGGAGTTTTGTGAGGAAAATCTCAAGAGTGTGTGATTAGTGAGGCTGGAGAGCTGGCTAGGTTGCTCTTCCAGATGACCCAGGTTCCATTCCCAGCACCCACATGGTGGTAGCTCACAACCATCTATAGTTCCAGGGAATCTGACACCTACTTCTGACTGCCTTGGGCACCAAACATAGATATACATGCAGGCAAGCTACCCATCCCATTTGTGATGGCGATGCTGATAAAGTTTCTGATTAGAAAAATACAGACTCCAATTTAAGGAACTATCAGGGAGAGGCTAGAGGAAGAAAGAAGAAATCTAAGACCTGGGCTTGCATTTCACAAGTTTTTAATTTCATATGAGAAAGGGCACAAGGCAAAGCTGAGGTTTTCCTTGGTGGAGTCAAGCTAGTGCAGGCTCCTTCTACCCACTGGAGGAGAGCTAATTCTAGGAGGCAGACCTCTTCGACATAGGGACACACTCCGTGTTCTGATTATAAACCTCTAAACTGATCCATACATCTCAGGTCAGCCACTGACACTGTCAACTTGACCTAAAGATGATAACATCAACACAGCTAAGGTGATTATTTATATAAGATTCTTCTGCATTTGATCAAACTTTGTAGACCTTCTGAGCAGCCATTGAAGGCTCGGACTGAGTGCAGTACAAGAAGGGTAGAAATGTGAGTCACTGACCATGGAACGTGTCACAAATACATGTCCCTGCTCTTACCTTTTAAAGTAGATTACAAACTCGTACGCTGTATTTAGGAGTAAGAGTTAGACAAGATTCAAAGGAAACAATAATTGTCATTCTTGTTCTCAATTTTAACGTTCTTATCTCAGCATTGAGACAAACTCCTTAAAGCAAGCCTCAAATTTCTTGTTTTCTTTCTGTCTTTGCTTATGTGGGCATGTATTTGTGAGCATGCGTGTGTGCTCACATATGTGAACATATGTGTGGAAGCCAGAGGTCAAATTCAGTTGTTGCTTCTCAAGAGCTGTTCACCTTGTTTTTTTTGAAGCAGAGTCTCTCTCTTTTCTGGGGATAACAAATTAGGCTAGGCTGGCCAGTGTGCCCAGGGATCCTTCTGTGTCTCCCCAACCCTGAGATTACAGACTACACCACCACACCTGGCTTTTCTATGTGGGTTTGGGGATTGAACTCAGGTCTTCATGCTTGCAAGGCAAACACTTTACCTATTGAGCCATCCTCATCACCATTTTTGATGAGTGCCATGACTGCTCAATAGTGAAAGGTCAATAGAAAAATATATAATGTATGTTACATATAAGTTGGACTTTATTGAAACTTAAAAATTTTGTGCATGGAAGGACATTATCAACAAGCAAGTAGACAGTAGAATGGGAGAGAATGTCTGAAAATCTTTTATCTTATAAGGAATTGCTATCTACAATATGTAACAAACCCAAAATGGTTAAAAATTAAGCAAAGTGCCGGGCAGTGGTGGTGCATGCCTTTAATCCCAGCACTTGGGAGGCAGAGGCAGGTGAATTTCTGAGTTCGAGGCCAGCCTGGTCTACAGAGTGAGTTCCAGGATAGCAGGGCTACACAGAGAAACCCTGTCTTGAAAAAACACCAAAAAAAAAAAAAAAAAAAATTTCTGAGTTCGAAGCTAGCCTGGTCTACAGCCTGAGTTCCAGGACATCCAGGGCTTCACAGAGAAACCCTGTCTCGAAAAACCAAAAAAAAAAAAAAAAAAAAAAAAAAAAAAAAAAAAAAAAAAAAATTAAACGAAGAAAAAGCTGGAGTTGGGGAATACTCTTATACTTCAGATTTGGGCAGGCAGAGACAGACTTGCTGGGTAGCCAGCCTAGGCTACTTGGTGATGTCTAGGCTAGTAAGAGAACTTGTCTTAAAGAAAAAAAAAATGGGTGGCACCTGAAAAACCAAAGTGCAGCATCACATACACAAATATGCACATGCGTGCATGCACACACACACACACACACACACACACATGGACACATGCACACTTAGGCAAAGGAACTAAATAGATATCTCTCCAAAGAAGATACACAAGTGGCCAGCAAACATAGCAAAAGATAGTCATATCATTAATCAATACAGAAATGCCAATCAATACCACAATGAATATCACTTTGTCCCAATTAAGATGGTTATTATTTTATAAAACACCCTTCAGAAAATAGCAAATGTTGGTGAGGATGTGGAGAAATTAGGAACTGTGGGCAGTGTATACAGAAAGTAATACAGTGACTTTCAAGACATTAGAAATAGACTCACTGGGCCCATGAGACTGCTCAGCGTGTAAAGGGGTTTCCAATGCAAGCTTGGTAACCTGAGTTTGATCCCTGGAACCCGTTACGTTGGAAGGCGAGAACTGACATCATACAGTTGTCCTCCTTCTGACCCATACATACATGCAGTGGCCTGCACACCCATGCACACCATGGACTAATAATGACAATAAATAAATAAATATTTAAAAGATATGAAACTATAATTACTATATAGTAACTCAGGAGTTCATGGTCATCTTTAGTTATGAGTATGAGTCCAGCCTGGGCTACATAAGACTCCTTCTCCCTGGCTGGTGGGGGTATACATCTTTAACCCCAACAGTCAGGAGGCAAAGGCAGGTAGATCTCTGAATTCAAGGCCAGAGCAAGATTTGGTCTACAGAGGGAGTGCCAAGATGGCCAGGGTTACACAAAGAAACCCTGTATCAAATCCCTCCTCCCCAATGGAAAAAAAAGACTCCTTAAAAAAAAAAACAAAACAGCAAAAAGTTGTGACGTATAACATTAGTGGAAGGTGAAGGTACACAAAGTGAAGTAAATAGGTCACAAAACGACAGGTGCAGCGTGATTCCTCACATACAGGTTTGCTGGAAGAACCAGGTTTAGGGTCCTGGAAAGGCAGTGGTTGCTAAAGGTGGCATGGAGGAGAAAGAGCAGCCCCTCCCTCCAAGACCCTGAGTCAGGGTTGTTGTATGCTACGCACGGTGGATATACCAAGTGTAAAGGTTAATCTTCACTGTCAGTTGGAATGGATTTAGAGTCACCCAAAAGACACATTCCTGCGTGTGTCTGTGAGAGTGTTTCTACAGAGGTTAAACTCATGAAGACCGATCAGCCCTGAATGTGAGAGGCACGACTCCAAGGCTGGGAGCCTTGATTTACTAAAAAGGGGGGAAAGAGAGCATGTGCAGCAGTGCTCATCTCTGCTTCCTGACGAGGAAGCAAAAGCTGCTGGGTGCCACTCCCTCTGCCAAGCCTTGTCTGCAGTGATGGGCTGTATCTCCTCAAACAAGGAGCAAAATACCCCCTCTTCTTAAATTGCCTTTGTTGAGTATTCTGTTACCGTGTTGTGATTACCCTAAATCAGAAACAAACAAACATGTTATCCACCATGTCAGGACTTACTGAATAACAGGACACCCACAAGCTACGTTAGTTTCATTGACTATAATTTGCTAGGTAGCTCATATTTCTCATGCTATTTGGGCATTGGCAAATGTAGGTTCATCCCATCCAAATTACTAATATTAACTCTTAGATCACACATTACTTATCACACAATAACTATGTATCTCTGGCTACAAAAGGGTTAAGGAAGTTTACTGAAGGCAGAGAAGAAAGCAGATACCAATTTAAAGAAAGTTAACAAGGGGTTGGATAAACTATGTAAGAGCTGCAGAGATGCCAAGTTAAGCTGCAGAGGTGACGGTTAGGACTGCGGGGTCTGTGTTGGTAAACTGCAGGACCATGGGGACTCTAGAAGAGGCACAGGACCAGACCCAGATGGGCGAATGGATGGCAATTGTTAATAGTCCGTGTCAACAATGCAGCTGAGCTGCAGGCCCTAGGACATTTGGGAGCTCTCTGACTGATCTCGTGACATACACACCGAATGCTCAGATTGTCAGAATCACAGTCTTAGGTATCTTCCTTTTTGTGGGCCCAGGCAAGGATAAGATATCTTTCTCCATCTGGAGGATCTCATAAGTTCTCAGGCCTGGATTTTCTCCATAAAATGGAGGCACCCAGGTCAAGGCCTGCACACCACTGCTTTACACAATATGGGGTAACTTGGGCCAGAGGACAGCCTGATCTCAGCACACAGCTGTGGGAAAAGGAACTACTACATCAAGTGTTATCTTTATCTAGACAAATTTTCCTGTCTCCCATATGTCAGAGAGCCATTGTCTTTACCATGTATAGACTTTTAATTGGGGAAGATGATCTGGGAAAAGACAGTAGTGATTATCGCACAACGGTATGTGTGTCTTTAATGACATAGAACAGTGGGCTTAGAAGCAGTTAAGATGATACATTTGTATATGTTTTGTATATAAATGAAAAGGAATCCATCTGGGCAGTGGTGGTGTACACCTTTGATTCCAGCACTCAGGAAACAGAGGCAGGCCAGCCTGGTCTACATAAGTGAGCTCCAGCACAGCCAGGGCTACACACACATACACACAGAAAAGAGGACTTCAATGAAGACTCATTCTTTCTCATCGTAAGGGCCATACCTGGATGGCTGCCCTCTCCTTCACATTTCCTCTAGTTCTCCATTAGATGAGATTCTCTCCCCAAGTCTCAGTCTGCAACAATTTCTTCCTCTACCACTTCAACTGTGAGTTTCTGTGCTTATGGGTTCGTCATTTGAACTAGAAACATTTACTAATTGTGTAGTGTGTACAGGGCCCGGTGTTCAGCTATGCACATATTAGCATAATATGGGCCCAGTGACCTGAAACAGCATCCTGTGAAGACAGGGTCACAGGTCCTAGGGCACATGGAGGACAGTGCATTACTTCTGGACAGAATGGTAGTTGATAGACTTGCTGAGAGTTGGAGAGCAAAACCAGCCTTGGGAGAGATGGGTTGAAGCAAGTTTTGAATATTGCATAGGATTTGATGATAGGGAAATAGGTGGTACTGAACTCCAGAGGGAATTCATTACCTGTAGAGTTAGCTGACCTTGGCATATACTAGAGTTAGCTAACCTTGGCATATACTAGAGTTAGCTAACCTTGGCATATACTAGAGTTAACTAACCTTGGCATACACTAACTAGAGTTAGCTAACCTTGGCATATACTAGAGTTAGCTAACCTTGGCATATACTAGAGTTAGCTAACCTTGGCATATACTAGAGTTAGCTAACCTTGGCATACACTAGAGTTAGCTAACCTTGGCATACACTAGAGTTAGCTAACCTTGGCATACACTATTTGTTGTCAGGGACTAGATGCCAGTTAATTCCACACCAGTTATGACGAGCAGAAGATCTCCAAACATTTCAAATGTCACCTGACAGGCAACAGAGCATCTCCACTCCACCCAATAACAACAGATAGGGAGCCGTCTCTGGGACACGGAAGATTTAAATTGGACCAGGGCAGAAAGTCCTTTCATCATTTTGGTCTCTGTCACACATGGATTGTTTTTTAAGGTCTTTTGTTCATTTCATTTTTTTATTACTTTTACTTTTTTTTACAGTCCAGTCGTTGCCCCCCTCCCGGTCCACCCTCCTACAGTTCCTCATCCCATTCCCCCTCACCCCTGTCCTCAAGAGGATGTGTAACCCCCTCCCCCTGCGCCAGGCCTCCCCACTCCCTGGGGCCTCAAGTCTCTCAAGGGTTAGGTGCCCCTTCTCCCACTGAGGCCAAACCAGGAAGTCCTCTGCTGTATATGTGTCAGGGCCTACAACCAGCTCATGTATGCTACCTGGTTGGTAGCTCAGTATCTGAGAGATCTCAAGGGTCCACTTTAGTTGAGACTGCTGGTCTACCTCAGCTTCTTCCAGCCTTTCCCTAATTCAATCACAGAGGTCCCCAGCTTCAGTCCAATGGTTGGGTTTAAGTATCTGCTTCTGTCTCAGTCAACTGCTTATTGGGTCTCTCAGAGGACAGCTATGCTAGGCTCCTGCCTGTAAGCACACCATAGCATCAGTAATAGTGTCAGACCTTGAAGCCTCCCCTTGAGATGGATCCCAAGTTGGGCAGGTCACTGGACCACCTTTCTTTTCCATTTTTGTCCCTGCAGTTCTTTCGGACAGGAACAATTCTGGGTCAGAGTTTTTTGACTACAGGATGGCAACCCCATCCCTCCACTTGATGCCCTGCCTTTCTTCTGAAGATGGACTCTACACGTTCCTTCTCCCCACTCTTGGGCATTTCATCTAAGGTCCCCTCCCTTTGAGTCCTGAGAGTCTCTCACCTCCCAAGTCTCTAGTACTTTCTAGAGGGTTCCCCCACCCCCACCCCAGGTTGCATATTTCCAGTCATTCTGCTGGCCCTCAAGGTTTCTCTTCTGTCTTCACCCCCCATATCTAATCAAGTTCCCCTTTCCCTTCCCCTCTCCTCTCCTACCCAGGTCCTTCCCTCCTCTGCCTCCCATGATTGTTTTCTTCTCCCTCCCAGTGAGATTGAAGCATCCTCACTTGGGCTCTTCTGCTTCTTAACCTTCTTCAGTTCTGTGGATTGCATCCTAGGTATTCTGTACTTTTTTGGCTAATATCTACTAATTAGTGAGTACATACCATGCATGTCCTTTTGGGTCTGAGTTACCTCATTGTTCATTTCATTTTTATGAGAAAGCTGATCTGAAATCTTTAAGTGTGTGACATTACCCAGTAACTCAAGCAAGCAGTGAGCTAACATTACATCACGGCACTGAACCATGCAAAGACGCTTAAGCAGTTGAATTTAGCCATATTGGCAAATGCGATCAGGGAAGTATTTTTAATTTAAAGAAACAGTGTGATAGAGAGACCCTACAAGTACATGGCCCATTCTAAAGCTTTCCATGATTGAGAATTGAGATATATAAAGACCTAAACTGAAGGTATAATACATGAGATAGAAGGAAGTGGGCAAGCAAATTGTGTGCAGGAAGAACAAGGACTCAGAGCAAGGACAGCAGAACTGAACCAGAGCCAAGGAAAAGTGTTTCTGAGAAGCAGAGAAGTCAGTGAGGATGGAAGCATGGGTCTGGGTTGAGTTGGACCATTGGTATTTCAGATTACAGAGAAGATGTGTGCGGTAAGTGGCCAAGCTGAGCATGGAATCACATGTAGGTAAAGAAGGTGAGAGCATGTAGTCTTTCATTAGTCTCCTCACATGGAAGATTCTAACAAGGGGGGAGGTTTTGCACAACCTGGCTTTCCGTGCTTTTGTTGTTTGCTTTTGCTCAATAGTGTCACTTTGGGGCATGTAGGTGAATAATCTCTGATTTGCCATTCTTAAATCTGCATGGAGAGTTCATTGGGTCCCTTTAAAAGCCCCAGGAGAATAAATAGCTCCCTTCCTGAAAGCTCTAAACCACTTCCCCTTTCCAGGGAGGAAATACAGACAAAGCAAGGGCAAATTTCAGCCTGAGGGCCTCTCCCCAGCTGACAGCCTGGGATGCTGTTACTAAGCTGGTGAACATCCCATTGTCATTTGAGAAAGCCAGCTGCAGAGCTAGATAGAGTGAGCTTGTCTCTTCAACCCCAAGACTGTAATTATGCTAAAATGGGATCTTGCAGCAGTGAATATAAAGAGAAGCCTTGGAATATGTCTCCCACACTAAACGACTTTATGGTTGAAAGGAAGCAATTACTGAGAACAAGATGAGGCTAAGTAAAAAGGCATAACTTTCCAACTTTTCTAACTTAGTATTGACAGGATTGTCTGTCCTTCCTCTCTCCCTGACAAAGCCGTAACTTCAGTTTTCTGCCTTCAGATTGAGTGGAAATTTTAAAAAATTAATTTCTTGGGCTGGAGAGATGGTTCAGTGGACAGGAGCACTGGCTGCTCTTTCAGAGGTCCTGAGTTCAATTCCCAGCAATCATACGGTGGCTTACAACCAACTGTAATGGGATCCGATGCCCTCTTCTAGAAAATCTGAAGACAGCTACAGTGTACTCATATACATAAAAAAAAAAAATAAATCTAAAAAAAAATTAACTCCTCCCAGGGCTGCAAAGACAGCTCAGTTGGTAAAGTGCTCATCATAGAAACATGAGGAACTGCTAGGAATGGTGGCACGTACCTTTAACTCCAGCACTTGGGAGGCAGAGGCAGATGAATCTCTGAGTTCAGGGCCAGTCTACTCTATAGCTCAAGTTCCAGTACAGTCAGGTTTACGCAGAAAAAAACTCTTGTCTCGAAAACCCAAAAATAAATAAATAAAAATAAGCACAAACCACCTGCATGCTTGTATGTGCTTGTAATCTCAGTGCTGGGAAGGCAGAGACAGCTCAGTTGATCTCTGGGACTTTCTGGTTAGCTGGCAGAGCCTAATCAATGAGTCCCAGGTTCTAACGAGAGACTCTGTCTCAAAAACTAAGGTGGATGGTGTCAAAAAAGGAATGACAACTGAAAACACACACACACACACACACACACACACACACACACACACACACACACCTCCTCCTCTTCCTCCCCCTACTCAACTGAAAGCAACTTCCTTGAGTGACTTAATAGTATCATCAGTTTTATTAAAGTTGTCGCGTTTAGTTATCCATACCACTAAGACTTGGCAAGAATTGACTATCCAAGAAAGTTCTCTGGTACATAATGAGTCAGCACTATCTTCTTTTTAAAATTTCACTTTAGAAATATTCTAGAGAAGCCTGTGGAGGAAAAGAAAACCAAACCAACAAACAAAAATCGTGTATATTGCTCAAGATGAAACCAAGGGTATCACGCACTGCAGGCTTCATGCCAGCTCTACCTACTTAGGTCACCACCGTGCAGCTGGGATTTGGGAGAAGCAAGCATGTGTGAAAACAGCAGAACCTGAAGATTCCTAACTCTTCTAAATCTTCTGTGGAAGACAGTGGCAGAAGCAGGAAACTAGAGACAGGATGATGCCTGATATGAGAAACTGAAAATTAGAACCACCCACAGCAGCCCACTGCCTCCTCATTCCTACTTCATTGCCTGCAATTAAGAATGTGCACCCTGCAGGAGACATCTCCCTGAAGAGAACACCAATCCCACAGGCACTAAGATCAACAATAAATAATAAAGATAAACAATAATAAATAGGATCTCATGAAACTGAAAAGTTTTTGTAAGGCAAAGGGCACTGTCAAAAGGACAAAATGGTAGCCTACAAAATGAGAAAAGATCTTCACCAACCCCACATATGATAGAGGGCAAAATTTATAAAGACATATTCAAAATTTATAAAGAACTTAAGAAATTAGAAATCAACAAACCAAATAATCCAATAAAAATGGGGCACAGATCTAAACAGAGAATTCTAATATTCAAGAAGCACTTAAAGAAATGTTGAACATCTTTAGCCATCAGGGAAATGCAAATCAAAACAACTCTGAGATTCTACCTTACATCCATCAGAATGGCTAAGATTAAAAACTCAAGCAACAGCTCATGCTGGTGAGGATATAGAGCAGGGGGAACACTCCTCCATTGCTGGTGGGAGTGAAAACTTGTACAACCATTTTGGAAATTAATTTGGTTTCTCAAAAAAATTAAGAATCAATTATACCTTAAGATACAGATATATCTGGGCTGGAGAGAAGGCTCAGCGATTAAGAGCGCCGACTGCTCTTCTGAAGGTCATGAGTTCAAATCCCAGAAACTACATGGTGGCTCACAACCATCTGTAATGAGATCTGATGCCCTCTTCTGGGGTGTCTGAAGACAGCTACAGTGTACTTACATATGGTAAATAAAAAAATCTTAAAAAAAAAAAAAAAAGATACAGCTATATCACTCCTAAGCATATACCCAAAAGATTCTCCACCATAACACAATGACACTTACTTAACTATGTTCCTAGCAGTATTATTCATAATAGCCAGAAACTGGAAACAACATAAATGCCCCTCAACTGAAGAATGGATAAAGAAAATGTGATACATTTATATGATGCAGTATTACTCAGTTGCTGTTAAAAACAATGACATCATGAGATTTGCTGGCAAATGGATGGATAGAACTAGAAACAATCATCCTAAGTGAGGTAATGCAGACCCAGAAAGACAAATATGATATGTACTTACTTATAAGTTGATATTAGCCATAAAGGATAACCATGCTATAATCTACAGACACAAATGCCAAGTCCTGCATGGCTGGAGAAGGAACAGCATGACATGCTCCTTGAGAACACAGGAACAGAGCTAGCAGGGTGTGGGCCTCCACAGGTGCTGATGGTTGCTAGATGTATGACTTGTTTGTATAATAATGTATATATTTTACTTCATGTCCCTCTTTTGGGAAATTATCTCCTTGCTAAAGTTAATGACTCTATGATAATTAGGAACAGCATGATTCCAGAAAGTGATAATGTATCTATGTTCCTCAGCAAAATGGTAAACACTGTGACCTTCAAGACAGCCCTTAAGGCTGTGGGAAAGAACTCTGAAAACATGAGTTCAAGAATATATAAATAGGATTTCTCAACTATGCAAAATATATGGATGCAATATAAATTGTATGAGGGGCTTCACAGACCTAAAAGAACAGAGGCAGCTGCACTAATGAGCCAGCTTATCAGAAAGATATTAAGGAAAAGATTTAGGGAGTGGTGATCTCAGGGCAAGATCCCACCTAGCTAAGCTTATTGTTTGTGATTACAGAGGCAAGCAGATTTCTGAGTTCAAGGCCAGCCTAAGTTGGTTGATCTCTATGGGAGGCCTGCCTTTTCTGAGTTTAGGAATGGTGGAAATGATGATCTCAGGGTGGGATCCATCCAAGCTATCTTATTGTTTGTGCTTATTTGTGTTTACAAAGACAGGAGATCCCTGAGTTCATTTGCTATGTTAAAAATAATGCACTTGTCCTTTTTAAAGAATCAATGGGTTAAGGTCATAAAATGATTTGTGGGATAATCAAAAGGGAACCTGGGGAAATGACTGAACTGATATATAAATAAAAGACTGGGCTTTGGTCTGCAAGGGAGAGCTATTAGAGAGCTAACACACCTCTTTTAGAATTTTTCTAGCGGGTTTTCTGACCAAAATCTTGAGCAGACTACAGAGATGTCAGCTTGCACTCCATCATTGACTTTGAGTGTTTTTTTCCTGCCCCTCCCAAACACTCCTTTCTCAGGACCTTTTCCCAAACTGAGGCTGGTCCTTGGCATCCAAAGAAGATAAGTAAGAAGAAGGGCTCAAGATGAGTGAATCTCACTGAGAAGGTGAAATAGAATAGACATTGTGGGTGGATGGGGGGGAGGGACAAGATGGGGTTGGGAGTAGGAATGGAAACAGGAAGGATCGGGTATGGGATGGATGGAGGGAGAGAGTATTGGGAGAGACAACTGGAATGGGTTGGGTGCATCTCTGGAATGAGCTAGAAACCTAGTGCAATGGAAACACCCAGGAATCTATGAGGGTGACCTTATCTAAGATACATAGCAATGGGGAGATATGGAGCCTGAACCAGACATCTCCTGGAACCAGGCGATACTTCCAGTGGAGGGAATGGGACTCCAACCTAGCCATAAAACCTTTGACCTACAATTTACCCCTGCACTGGGGTAAAGATGGTACAGAAATCGAGGGAGTGGCCAACCAATGACTGGTTCAGTGTGAGACCCATGCCGTGAGAAGGAGCCCACCCTTGACACTGCTAACGATATTCTGCTACACTTGTAGACAAGAGTCTAGCATAACTGTCATTAGAGAGGCCTCACCCAGCAACTGATTGAAACAGATGCAAAAACCCACCGCCAAACACTAGGCAAAGCTTGGGGAACCCTGCAGAAGAAGGGGAGAAAGGATTATAGGGGACAGAGGGGTCAAGCACATGACAAGAAAACCCACAGAAGCAACCAACCACAGCTCATAGGGGC
>CM052715.1:21318251-21343251 GCA_028551405.1 Uromys caudimaculatus | reverse complement strand
TTCTTTCTGCCTGCCTAGACAGGGCAATGGGTCCTTGGAACCAAAGAGAGCTTCAGATATTTGTTGGTGGCTGTAGCTGGAAGTGTGAAGAACAGGTACGGGGACCGAGGGAGTGTGGAAGGTGTACGCAGAGCTACACAGCCCCACGGAGGTTCTCCCTTCAGTGTTTTGGTTTGGACCTGAAATGTCCCGCAAAGGCTTGCTTGCTAACCTCTCCTCTGCTTCCTGGTTGCCACCATGCCCTGGACATAGGAAGCTAAATGATCATGGATCGATACCTTTGAAACCACAAACCAAAATATACCTTCTTCCTTTCATTTAAAATTAAAGTTTGTAGTTGTTGTTGTTGTTATAGAAACAACGTCTTGCGATTTGTCCCTGCCTGGCCTCAAACTCACCATGTAGTGACCGACTGGCCACCAAATGCAAAAGCTTGTCTGCCTGTTCTGTTAGCCTCAGAGGCCTGTGTCATACCACACCCAATCTGTTTCTCCTTTAAGTTGATTTTCTCAAGTATTTTTTTTCACAGTGATGAAAAAATGAACTAACATACTCCAGATTTTGAGGTATTGCTGAGAATCTTTGAAAGGATTTGGTCACATCTTGCACAATTCCTAGGATGATGCTGAACTTAGGACCAGAGGATTCCCATGCCTCTCTGCTCTGTTCTAGAAGCTGATACCTTCCCTTCCCTTCTAGGGCCTTGGGCCCTTCTCTTTCTCGTGTTGGTAATTTGAGATATGTTACAAATTGTTTCACATCCTATCTCCAAAAGTCAATGGCTAATTCCCATCCTCTTGGGTCTTGGTTCTATTCGGTGGGTCTCTTCTAAAGAGTAGAAGATGATAGAAACAAAGTGTTAGCATTCTGTCTAAACTCCACCCCACAGTTGCCTGGCAACACTCAGGTATGCTCCTCCCCAGAGTTGCCTGGCAACAGCCAGGTGGGCCTGGCCCACTATAAAAGGGGCTGCTTGCCCCCTCCTCTCTCTCTTATCTCTCTTGCTCTTGCTCTCTTGCCTTGCCTCTTGCCCCCTTGCTCCCCCTCTCTCCCCATTCCCTTCCCCCCTCTCTCCATGTGGTCATGGCTGGCCTCCACTTCTCTACTTCCCTACTCTCTCCCCCTCCTTGCCTTTCTCTGACTCTACTACCCTCTTAACTCCTCTCCTCATGCCCTGAATAAACTCTATTCTATACTATACCGTGGTGTGGCTGGTCTCTCAGGGGGGAGGGATGCCTTGGCATGGGCCCGCTAAGGCACCCCCTCCTCCCCACATCTCCCCCCACACACATCCACAGAACACACACACACACACACACACACACACACACACACACACACACACACACCATTGGTGCCGTGACTCGGATTAGAAACTCTGCAGGTTTGCATCCTGCCTCAGCCACCATGAGAGATCCATGCTCGCTAGCTCAGAAGAACCGGTAAGCCCCCATCCCCCACTGGTCAGAGTAACCATCCACATGGTCCCAGGGGAGAGTTCTTGAGCTCTGAGCTACTCCTGTGCTGTCCTTGAGGATGGGAAGCAATCAGTCTTTTACTGACCCCCGTTTTAGGACTTATTCCCTTGGGTGAGAGATTCTTCTTTCCTTTTGAGACAGTTTCTTTCTCGCGGCTGAGAATTCCAGGCCGGGCCTAGACAACTGCTCTCTCAGGAACACTGCCTCTGAGCGTTAGTCCCCCTCTCCCAGTGTCTCACCCAGGGGCCAGTCTTTTGCTGCTTTGTCCCTATTTAATAGGATGTCTTGGTCTAAAACAATCTCTCTCCATCTCTGCTAAACTGGCACTTTCTTGCTAAGGACCCGTAGTGCAGACCCCCCCCCCCCATTTGCAGCTTGCTGAAACCACTAGTTCTGCTAGTTTGCTGGAGAAGCAGGTCTGGCCATGCCCCTCCTGGGGACCCTACTTGCCACCCTTCCCCTCTGTTCCTTAGCTCTGTTCTTGGTTCTCAGCGGGAAAGGTGGATCTGGCCCTGCCCCTTGCGTCCTGCTGGAGGCCCCCCTCCCATGGATTTGCTTCCCCATGCCTGCAACCACCTGCTGCCCCTGCCAAAGCAGGAAACTGAGCTTTGGCCCTGCCCACCCTCTATCTGCCCCTAAAACAGCTTTCACCTTGTCTGAGAAGCCACTTTTGCACATGTGAGCCCCTTCTGGCTCCACCCCCTGCCAAGGACTCTGCTGCCTTCCCCCTCCTCACCTTTTTCCCCTCCCCCAGCCTTGCTCTCTGCTCTGGACTAGCAGTCTTGCTCGGCTCCCTCCAGCTCATGCTCCACCAGTCCCTTATCGGGTTTCCACCTTCCAGCACATGTGAGGGACTTTCTTCCTCTCGCCCTCTCTTTCTATGCCACTGCTGCCAGCTTTCTTATTCTGGTCCTAGCCATATGTCTCTTTGCTACTGCTATTAAATTCTATTCAGTTATAACCAATCTATATTGCTCTCAATCCTGTCAGAAGTTTGTTAATTCTTAAATTCATGGCAGACAGAATTCCCAAAGTCTTAACAGCTGGCTCAGGATAGTCGATGGTCTTAGAAGATGTGGACACAGCTACAGGATACTGCCTAGATTGTGATATGACAATCACTGAAAACACAGTGGACGAAACCGGATACCCTGGGTCAAGTGGCTTGGCTAAACCAAGGTAAGCTTACTTCCCATGTCACGTGTATCCATTCCACAGAGAAAAAGCCCTGCGTCTTCTGTGCTTGAAAGCCAGACTGACTCTGCCCAAGTTGCCATGAAGTTGCCACAGAGACCAGGGAACTGTTGACTAGTGGACTCTGTCATTTTTTAAGTAATATAACTGCTAGATTATTGTTTACTCTTTCTCAGACTTCTGACAACATTGACAGCTAAGCTTTCACAGATGTAATCTGCTATCTCCTTACCTAAACTCGGTTTCCATTAATTAAATGCTTCATATTTCCTCTTCTTGCTATGCCACTGTCCTAATGTCATCTGAGTCCCTATAAATTTGCCTGACTAATAACACATTCCACTATAGGATCCAACTTTTTAATCTTGTCCCTTCTGCTCCACAAAAGGCTCATCTTAAAGACTGTTCATGTTGTTATCTCTTTATAAACTTATAAGCTACAGAAAATCCACTCAGATCTGCCTCTCATGGACCCAATAGACTCCATCCAGATAAGTACATCTGCCCAAAGTTCCCACTTACTACCTATTCTAAAGGGTGGGATTCCTCTGGGTTTCAAATGTACATCTTAAGAAAAATTTTCTTTCTCCCAAATATACTTAATCTATTTCTCTACCTATAATAATGTGTTTCAACATCTAGTCAAGTCCAGGTGCTTACTACACCCAGGACAGCTCCAGAGAAGCAACCTTCAGATGCTCCAATCTCTTCTCAGACACAGACACTTCTACTGGACCTCTTCCTTCTGACCTACCCTCAGATTGCTCCACAGACCCTGGACAGTAAGGAAACTGCCAACTCTCCTACGACTGGGCAAACATCCCCCACCCCCATTCTTCTAGGCTTCCCAGAGACACGTTGCCCCCAATGCCAGAATGAAGCAGTCAGATATTGTGACAACCCTATTCCTGCTTTGCCATTGCCTCTCTCTAATTTTTCTTTTTTAATTAAACCAAAATAGGGAAATGTTAGCATTCTGTCTAAACTTCTCCCCACAGTTACCTGGCAACAGCCAGGTGGGCCTGGCCCACTATAAAAGGGGCTGCTTGCCCCTCCTCTCTCTCTCTTGCCTCTCTTGCCTTGCCTCTTGCCCCCTTGCTCCCCCTCTCTCCCCATTCCCTTCCCCCCTCTCTCCATGTGGTCATGGCTGGCTTCTACTTCCCTACTCTCTCCCCCTTCTTGCCTTTCTCTGACTCTACTACCCTCTTAACTCCTCTCCCCATGCCCTGAATAAACTCTATTCTATTCTATACTATACCGTGGTGTGGCTGGTCCTTCAGGTGGGAGGGCTGCCTTGGCATAGGCCCGCTGAGGCACCCCTTTCCCCCCATACCCCCATAGAACATATATATATCTTTTTATAAACACATCACAAAGAGCTGTGCCTAGGACACAAAAGGCATCTGAATTCCCTCTAGCTCTCTGGCTGCTGGGCCAGACTCTGAGGGCTACACTCCTTAGAGGAAATTCAACCAGCCCAGGAAGAGAGCACAGGAGAGTCTTCAGGCAGATGACTAGTCACAGAGGCCTCCAGGCAAGGGTCAGGCAGTGAGTTTGAAAGAGGCCCAGCAGCACTTGTCAAGTCTTTAGACAAAAGGCAGTGAGCCAGAACCGCCAGCATCTCAATGCTCCCAGATTCTGGTCTCACTAAAATAAATGTTTGTTATTTTAAACTATGGAGTTTGCAATAATTTGTTAAGCTGTAGTTAGTAGATTTTAAAATTGCGTCAACTGGTTTCATTTTCAATTTTTATTTATCTTAGAAATCTGAGGCTGGCTAAAAGCACATTATTTTTGTAAATGATGTAGTTTTACTTTCCACCGTAAGCAAGGAAGGATCTTGAAAGTGATGTAAGATATCAACCTTGGTGTCCTCGCTGGGGACGGATGGCATCTTTTCTCATTTTATTTCGTGAACGGCATTGAAAGGAGAAGTTAGGAATGCGCCAACTGCTGTCTCCAAGGGCTTTCCTATTTTAGCAGCCTTCCCTCACCTGCTTCTCAAGTCCTTTTGTGTTCTCTGACTTGTTGAGACCAACCCCACTACTGCCTTCTGGCACACGTGGAGTAGAAGCAGCCTACTCCTTGGCATCCAGGTACGTGGTCTCCACTAGGAACCCCTTCAGTAATGCTGTTTTCTCATAACATTTACTTGGGAATTTCATTTATAAAGATATTGCATAAAAAAACAGAGCCACAGCTAGAACAAAAGACAGTGTCAAATGTCTAGGTAGATTAGGCAGCTCAAGGATCATGACTGAAGTCTCAGTCCAGACAGTAGGGGAAAAGGTGTCCCATTAGAAGTAACTCGTGTGACTCCATTTTTGTAAAAACATGATCACTGCAATGTAAAACAGTTTGCTTTGAAATATAAGCAGAGAATAAGGTTTGGAACCATACTTGACCCAAAAAAGGAATCCTGACTAGAAGCATACTTCTTAAAATGCAGGACACAAGCTAAGCGTGGCGGTTCAAACTTTAATCCCATCAGAGGCACTGGCAGATGGACATCTAAGTTCCAGGACAGCCAGGGCTACACAGAGAAACCCTGCCTTGAGAAAAACAAAACAAAGCAATAAAAATGCAGGACACAAAATATCATATACTATAAGGTACGGACCGTGGGAAAGTTATGGACACCCATTGATTAGGGTGAGGAAACCTGGAGAATGTGAGTAGTTATTTAACCCAAGGCTTAGACATCATGGAACACCTTCAAAACTGTAAATTCAAGAGCTTTCTAGGAGAAATAAACACAGCTGCGCACATGCACGCACGCACGCATGTGCACGCATGCGCACAACCCCAAGGTGGATTTCCATAAACAGACCACACTGTAGAATTTCAAAACCTAAATCAGGCTGAAGGGCAGCATTCTTTCCTTCTGGCTGAAGTGAGGCTTCTGAGCTAAGACTTTTTGTGTTGGTTGAGGAGCTTCCCAGGGCTACTGTATGCTCTTTTCTTCTTTCTTAATAAAAAGTTTCCAAAGTGGTTTCATGGTTGCTTATGTTGCCTGAGGAAACAGAATGATTATAAAACATGAATAATTTGAAGGGTGCTACGTTCCAATCTTAGAATCGTACCAACTAGGTGGTGTTTCAGGAAGTGTGCTGTCCGCTTTGGCTCCTGCTAAGGGAGCAACTGCCTCAGCCACATGTATTTGTGTTTGTGGCTCTCTGAGGGAGTGTGTGTTGGTGGCTCTCTGAGTGTGGAGGTAAATAAGGGGTGACAGCAAAGGGCTGTGGAACAGAGCTATACTGCAAAGGAGGAAGGCCTGCGTTAGGTCTCTCTATAAAGCCATTTATGATCTCTTATGCACCATTCATTAAGTAACGTAATAAAAGCACAGGTCACATTACAGATGTACCTGTGGTTAACTTTAAAATGTGCCATCATCTCCAGGAGGAATTGTGCTTGGAGCAGGGCCAGCTGTATTGCAGTAGCAAACTGTTCCCATCACTGTGGCTGGCAAAACACTGGCCATTTATGTCTGTTCTTGCCACCAGGCCTGACAATGTCTCTTCCCTCCTTCGATAAACAGAGGGGAGTGGAAGCAACTTCCAGTCAACACAGTAGATCTCCACAGAGAGAATTCCAGTCTCGCCCTTCATGGCTGGGTAGAGGTGACCTTGAAGAGGGCAGGGGAGTGTGCTGAGGGGCTTATGTTCATACTGAAGAACTATGTAGAAGATTGGCTGAGGTCTGCAGCTGCAGCAGGCAGTGGACAGACTTTCTATGTAATTGTCAGTTCCTGGGCTGAATGTCTTTATGAAAAGTAAACTCCTGTTTACAAAAACATCTTGTTTGGGGCAGGAGAAATGGTTCCAGTTAAGAGCTCTGGCCTTCTAGAGGAGCTGGGTTAGACTCCCAGCACACAAAAGTCTGCAGGTCTGAAGACAACTTATGGGAGTTGATTTTTCTCCTTTTACCATGTGGGTTTTGGGATTGAATTGATGTGTCAGACCTGGCAACAAGGTCTTTGTCTGCTAAGCCATCTTACCAACTCAACAGGTATAATGACATCATATAGAATGTCTTAGATTTTAGAAGTACTAGGGATCGAACCCAGGTCTTCAGGCATGCAAGGCAAACAATCTACCACTGAATGGTTGTCCCAGCACTTATCTTGATCATATCTACCCCCAGCTCTCTCCTTCCACTCTCCCAACATGTCCTCCTCCTGCCTTGGTGTCTGTACTGGCTGGTTTTGTGTGTCAACTTGACACAAGCTGGAGTTATCACAGAGAAAGGAGCTTCAGTTGAGGAAATGCCTCCATGAGATCCAGCGGTAAGGCATTTTCTCAATTAGTGATCAAGGGGGGAGGGCCCATTGTGGGTGGTGCCATTCCTGGGCTGGTAGTCCTGGGTTCTATAAGAAGGCAGGCTGAGCCGGGCAGTGGTGGCGCACGCCTTTAATCCCAGCATTTGGGAGGCAGAGGCAGGTGGATTTCTGAGTTTGAGGCCAGCCTGGTCTACAGAGTGAGCTCCAGGACAGCCAGGGCTACACAGAGAAACCCTGTCTTGGAAAAAAAAAAAAAGAAAGCAGGCTGAACAAGCCAGGGGAATCAAGCCAGTAAATAACATCCTTCCATGGCCTCTGAATCAGCTCCTGCTTCCTGATCCACTTAGTTCCAGTCCTGACTTCCTTTGGTGATAAAAAGCAACGTGGAAGTGTAAGCTGAATAAACCCTTTCCTCCCCAACTTGCTTCTTGGTCATGATGTTTGTGCAGGAATAGAAAACCTGACTAAGACAGTGTCCATCCTCTTCCTCTTCCTTTTCCTCCTCCTCCTCCTTTTCTTCTTCTTCAACCCATTGGGTCCAATCAGTGTTGACCATATGATCATGGGTGTGCAGCCATCCACTAAAGCATAGGCAACCTACCAGCAGCTGCATCCATGGAGAAAAAAGGCTTCTTCTGCCCCAGCAGTCATCAACTGCCAGTAGCTCTTTGTCTAGAAGTGGGGCCTCACGCATGCTGGGATGTTGACTGGCTTGATTTTGTGTAGGTCTTGTGCAAGTAATCATAACTGTCATGAGGTCACAAGTGAAATGGCCATGTCACATCCAAGAGACAGCATTTCAGAGCGCTCTTACCCATCCTCTGGTGTCCTATCCTTGTGGAGGTGAATTGATACGGATATCCCACTTAGGGATGAACACTCATTGATCAGACTCATTTCTTTGAACCTCTGCATTAACCACTACCCAGTGCAAAAAGAAGCTTCTCGGATCAATGTCAAGAGCAGTGCTGATATAAGCATGAACATGAATATTGAGTAGGCAGTTTGATGACATATCCTTTGAGCAAAATAACAGTAGTATATTTGTCCCTAGGGCCTTATGTAGGGGTTTGTTTCTTATAGTTATGGAGGCTGCCAAGTTAACATCCGAAGCCATATGGGTTCAAGGCAAAGAGCGAATATAAAAAGCACAGCATCCATCTCTGAAAATGACTCCTTGCAGCTCATTACAAGGTTGTCTCAGGTAGGGTTGTACTGCTGTGAACAGACACCATGACCACGGCAACTCTTATAAGGACAACATTTGATTGGGGCTGGCTTACAAGTTCGGAGGTTCAGTCCATTATCATCAAGATGGGAGTATGGCAGCATCCAGGCAGGCATGGTGCAGGAGCTGAAAATTCAACGTCTTCATCTGAAGGCTGATAAAAGAAGACTGGCTCTCATGTGGTTAGGAGGAGGGTCTCGTTGCCCACTCTCACAGTGACACACTTACTCCAACAAGGCCACACCTCCAAAATAGTACCACTCCCTGTGTCAAACATATTCAAACCACCACAAAGGTGGAGGGAACCTCAAGTGAGGAAGTGCATAGGTGGGATGGATGGAGGGAAATGCAAAATGCATCCTTTTCTCAGGCGGTCTATCAGGATAACCCACTTTCCTAATGATGACCTTAGTCAAGGTACCTTCTAATAAGGACCTAAGCTCCTGTTACCAAGACAACTTAGCAGACAATAACACTCAAACCACAAGGATGAATTGAGACACTTGACTTTAAATGCTCATGATTTCTGTGATTATAGTGTCAAAACTTCTAGAAGTTACCTAAAACATGAACTCACATGAGTTTTCATCTTTCAGTCTATTTTTTTTTAATTTCTTACAAGTATTTATAGTTTTGTTTGTGTATTTCTCAGCTCTAAATTTGAAGGTTTTATGACCCTTACCTTGTTGCCTCTGGATGCACTGTTATCTCAAATTCTTCTCATTCCTGTGTCTGTTTTCTGCCCCTTCTGAAAAATTCTGTATAGATACTGTGTTAGGTGAGACCTTTGCCACTGGACAAACTCCCTCCATGTGCTCACACAGGGTAGAAGAGACTGACTACTTGGCTCTTGTCAACCTCAAAAGATGAGGGGCTTGGGGGGGGGGACTATGATCAATGGCTTTTGTTTTATATTTTAAATTTCCCAAGTGTTTAACAACAACCATTTATTGCCTTTTTATAACTTCAAAGACGATCTAGCTGGGCCATGGTGGCGCATGCCTTTAATCCCAGCTCTTGGGAGGCAGAGGCAGGCGGATTTCTGAGTTCGAGGCCAGCCTGGTGGTCTACAGAGTGAGTTCCAGGACAGCCAGGGCTACACAGAGAAACCCTGTCTCGAAAAAAAAAAAAAAAAAAAAAAAAAGAGGATCTATTGATAATAGATGAGCATCACTGATCTCCTTCATAAGTGGTTATGGATCTGTTATTTTATAGAAATCCTTTTAGAATTTGCATCGTTTTCAAACTATAGACTATAGGGGTTGTTTCTATATTTTAATGAAGTTGTACATTTTGTCTTTCTACAAGTTAAAACTACTGTAAGTTCATCACTTATGATGAGCTAATAAAGAATTTGATTTATTAAAGGCAGATGCCTAGTTTGTCTTTACTTTATTTTATTTTGTGAAAGAATCCACGTGTCCCATTCTGGCCTGGAATTTTTCATGTAGCCAAGGATAACCTTGAACTTCTGACCCTTCCATTTCTACTTCCCAAGCACTTGGATTTCAGGTGTGAGTCACTATACCTGATTTATATGATGTTTGGCTTTGTGTGTGCTAGGCAAGCACTCTACCACCTGGGCTATAGCCCCGACTCCAAGTCTGTCATTTACAAAAATATTCACACTATACTTCTTTAGTCAAGTATTGAATATTAGTTATGACAACATAAAACCTATAACATAAGACATCTATTTTAATTTTTGCGACTCTGTAAATGATGATAAATGTCTATTTTTTTCCCTTGAGGCAGGGTCTCGCTTTGTAGCCCTAGATAGCCAGAAACTCAGAGATCCTCCTGCTTCAGTCTTCAATGCTGGAATTAAAGGTGTTTGCCAACATCGCTGGTTCTACTTGATTTTGTTGTTGTTGTTGTTGCTGTTGTCTGGTTTAGTTTTTTGAGGCAGGGTCTTTCTACATATCTCTAGCTATTCTGGAACTCACTGTGTGAACCAGACTGGCCTTAAATTTACAGAAGTCTATCTGCTTCTGCCTCCTGAGTGCTGGGATTAAAGGTGTGCACCACCATGCCCAGCTTTCTATTCAAATTTTTATGTCTCTGTGTTAATGTTAAAATAAATTATAACAGAACAATAGATGTCTCAGTGGGTGTGTATCTACAGGAGGATGTCTGCTCTGTAATTAGAGCCTTAGAGTCGGTGACAGCTGGGTTGATGTCCTCTGTGCTCTATGTCACCTCAAGCAAAATTTTTACCATTCTGAGTTACATTTTTGTCAACAAAATCCAGAGTGAAGGAAACTCTTCAGCAATGTCCTAGTTTTGTTGAATAAACTGAATGAAAAATAAAGATGGTCTTCCCTGGAAGAAGGAAAGAAAAGACTGAACATACAATACTTTTGGTAGGATACCTAAATAAAAACTGTAGCTATCGTTACTGTGCACCTTTTGAATCAGACTACATTTACTTAAACCAAACTCGAGTTTATGGCCTCCTGCTAGGTGCATTCTGGGTCTTTTTGTCATTCAGGGAATGTTATATGTTCCAATCAGTGAGGGGTTATAGAAAAGACTAAGGCCAGCCCAGAAGAACAGCGCCATAGCTGCTATTGTAAAGACGGGCATATCATTAGATGAAAAGTGCTTAGCATCCAGGAAGTTCCAATAAATACTGTTTCCTGATGTCTCTATCACAACAGCACACATGTCTCCTGCCCTGAGTATGTAGACATGTGACACAAACATAGAGTCATAACTCAAGGCTGGAGTTTAAGAATGTGACAAGATATAGAAAGATGCCTAGCATCAGAGAAGAGGAGACTGAATGGAGAGACTGCAGAGGCACTTACACGTGGACCACAGGAGCCTCCCACCTCTGCCTGTAGTGGCTGAAATCTCTGGGTACTGAGCCCTCTCAGAGAACCCCAGAGAAAGCTGCTGTTAGTGTAAACTTAAGATTCCCTTGGTTACTATCTATCTTAGTTAGGGCTTTATTGCTGTGAAGAGACACCATGACCAAGGCAACTCTTATAAAAGAAAACACTTAATTGGGGCTGGCTTACAGTCTCAGAGGTTCAGTCCATTATCATCATGGTAGGAACATGGCAGTGTGCAGGCAGACACGGTGCTGGAGGAGCCCTGAGTTCTACATCTTGATCCGAAGGCAGCCAGGAGGAGACTGTCTTCTAAAGGTGGCCCGAAGGAGAGTCTCTTCCACCCTGGGTGGAGCTTAAGCATACTCAAAGCCAACCCTCTCAGTGACTCACTTCCTCCTACAAAGCCACACCTCTTAATAGTGCCATTTCCCAAGGGCCAAACATATTCAAGCCACCACACTATCCTTTGTGCTGGTTGCTGGTTCTGACTCCATTAACTCCCGGCTGAGCACTTTCCAATATATTGTTATGCAACAGCCACTGGATGGAAGCTTTGTTAGAGGGAAGGATTCTGGCTGATAGATACAGCTCACTTAGGCCTGGAGAGACTGCGCACAGGGAAAAGGGCCTGAGGAATACCTTGGAAAAGAGACTTGACGCTGCATACATATCCTCTGAGGCCCCAAGTCATCTTTTTAATTCCTTCTTATCGGTTTAGGCAGCCTTGCATGGCATTCACAGAGCCCAGGCCTGACGGCAGGCTGAAAGGTAGCTAGCTGGATGGGAAGAGCCCTGGGTTGGAGTCAGAAGAGCGTTTGGAGCCCTGGGTCTATCACTTGGACAAGATGGAAAGAACTATAATTTTCTTAATCATGAAACAGAGTTAGTGATACCTGCCCCAGGGTCTCATGGGAGGGTGAGTGAATTAGTGTGTTGTCACTGTCAGGGGCATGGCTTCTGTGGCCCTTGATTTTAGATGTATCTTGAACGTTTCACTTGCTGCTAGCCTTGACCAAGACAATAAGTAGGAGACTTGTCTGTTTACACAGTGATATGCTTTAAACTCATCCTGGATTTATTTCTCCTTAGAGGGAAAGCCCTGCTCTGTGCATGGGAAAAAATGTTTTTCATCCTTTCATAATTCATCACAAATACTGTGATCCCTTTAAAGTCATTGCTAGGAAAAGCAGGTTTCCTCAGGACCTGCAATGTCATTTTCTAGAAAGGATAAAAGATGACCTTGTCTGAATACAGGCTGCAATTATTTCAAATTCTGACAAAAGGCTTTTCTCTGATCACAGTCACTATGCCTTTGTTTGCTTGGCTCTCTTATTAAAAAATGCAAGCTCTTGCAAGGACACTACAAAAATAGAAATGCTCATCCCAAGGTTTTTAAGAAACTTTTGAATTGATAAATTATTTATTTTTTAGCATTCCTAATATGATCGATTTTATTTTAGATATAGAACATTAAAGAACCTGCCCAAAGTTAAAAGCAGCCACATCTGGAAGTCAGTCTAAAACTCAGTTTTTTTTTTCATATATGTATATACATATATATTTGCATATGTATCATGTATTTATTTAGTGTGTGTATGTAAGTGTATGTGACACGTGTAAACGTGAGAGGGTACCCTACAAGAGCTGGTTCTCTCCTATTATGTGGATTCTTGGATTAAACTTAGGTTAACAGGCTCTGCTCTGTGACAAAAGCTTCTATATGCTGAGCCATCTTGCCAGCCCCCTCTTTTAATAAACAATTCTCAGCTCACTGCATTTACTAAATATAAACTGTGCTATGGAAGGCTTACCACTTACCATCTCTGCCCCCTCCCCCAAATGCCCAGACACACTCCCTTGATACAAAGCAAACAACAGTGAGAAATATGAGGTATAAACATATTACAAAGGTGGACGAGGAGATGGATCAATTATGACTCAGACAGAGGGGAAATCGGAGACTATTTTATAGAGGGGAAGAATTTTGAGCTGACATTGGAGGCAGGCTTGGTCACTGGTAGGAGTAATAGGGACCAAAGATCCTCCTGAGGTCATGTTCTGGCTAGCATCCGTCAGTATACAGGAGCCACAAAACAGCCAGTAGATCTGAGCGTGTTCAGACTAGGGTTTAGACTGCCAAAGATTCTGAATTCTGAATTGAAGCTAGGCTTTGTTTACCAGGCATTGCCATCAGTGGCCTTTGGTGGACATAGGGTGTTATTATAGTACCAATTTAGAAGGAGAGACAGTAGTCAGAAAAGCAGCAACTCACTTACTCAACCCTTTAATAAGTAGGTATGTGTAACAGGACCCTAGACCTTAACACAACCGACTCCGAGATGGAAGTACCATTCGAGCCACACAACCCAGCACATGGACAGCACCACTTGTAGGCATCAAGCAGCTAATAAATACCTTCTATTGGCTTAACCCCCTGCCCAAGCAGTCTTCTCTGGTGGATTCGGTATGGATGGTCCCTTCTCATTAGGTAACAGTTGCAATGTTGGGTACTGGGTAAACCAGCACAAAAAAAGGCAAACTCCTGCTCTGGAGTGAACAAGTGCTTACCAAATGGGCCAAGAGGTGGTGAGAAAAGTGTGTTCAGACATAGAGACCAGGGCCATCTGAACCAGGAGAGGGTTTCATTCTACTCAAATAGAGAAGATGAATGGGGCTGGGCATGGTGGTTCATGTCTGTAATTCCAGCCTTTGGGAGGCTGAGGCAGGAGGATAAAGAGTTCAAGGTCAGCTGAACTCTTATTTGCATGAGATCCTGTCCTGAAGAACTTTTAAAAGATTAGCTAGGACAATAAGGCATAGGAGTTCATTCTAGAAATGGCATGAAAGAGGTATGAACTCTCCTGACAGGCTCCATGGACAAGGGCTTCATGAGACTGGGGTTTAAGCTGTGGATAGGGTCAAGATAAACACTAGCTTATCACGTATGAGGCCCTGGGTTTAGTCATCAGCACCACAAAAATAATTAAAATAAATAAATAAATAAATAAATCCATGGGTGGAGGAGAAAGGGTGGGAGACACGGCTGGAAAGGCCAATGGACTAGGGCATGAGGTATTTGAGTGTGTTAGCTAAGAGATGAACTTTAACCAGGAAGTAATGAAGGGTTCCTGAGCAGAAGAGGAACTAGGATAAGTTTAAATAGCATTAAAACCATCCTGGTAGCCGGGCAGTGGTGGCACATGCCTTTAATCCCAGCACTTGGGAGGCAGAGACAGGCGGATTTCTGAGTTTGAGGCCAACCTGGTCTACAGAGTGAGTTCCAGGACAGCCAGGGCTACACAGAGAAACCCTGTCTTGAAAAACCAAAAAAAAAAAAAAAACATTCTGGTGAAATATTGTCAGGTCTTAACCTTGATGGATCCAGGCAGTAGACTGAAAAGGTCTTGCTATTTGAATTGATGTAGGAGGCACCCAAAGTAATAGAATCGATGTTAATAGATTCACTTAGGAGAATTAAATCACACCAAGTAGACTGTAGCTAAGGGAGAGCTGCTTACCAAACATCCCAAAGGTAAGTAGTGTTAGCCAGGTCTGTCAGACATAAGCAACACTTATGCTAGGATGTAAATATTTGTTCACCAGGATTGAACAGGCCCATCCCCAAAGATCATGCCTGTAACAGGCAGCTCAAGGGGGCAGTTCAGGGTCACAGCTAATGTAAGTCCTAGTCTGCCATGAAACCCCCAGTTCTCCTCTTGAGAAAAGCACAGCTCTACTATGTAGGCAAAATGAACCCAGGTAAAAACTAGTCAAAAGAACAACACTGATGTACTGTAGCATAATTTAAACTTATCCACGTCTAGCTTACAAATAAATGAGACTCAGACTATGGTTATTTTATTTGGCTTTGACAATTACTGGGGGTTAGCTCCTAATCTACTTTTCTAACTGCAGGCCTGGCCCCAGCAATGTTCCTCAAACCCTTGCTGTTTCTCCTGGCCTTGTGCGCATGGTTCATCCCCTCTCATGGCTCCTTCTCCTCTCTCCTCCTCATTCTCCCCACCAACCAGGTAACTCAAAATCCACCTATCTCTAACCCCTAGTCATTGGCTGTGGTCATTTTTGTTTAACCAATAGTTTTAAATTAAGGAACAAGGTTTGTACAACAAAAGCTGGTAAGTGCCTTTGGGTACAGAATTTAGCATTACAATACTTAGCAACAGACTAAACCTCAACAATGTACTTAAGAAATAATTCCAGCAATATCGTTGCTGTGGAAATATCTCATCTGCTCCAGTAGCCATCACCTGTCTCTGTTTAATAAATTGTTATAGGTATAACCTGGGGCTCGGACCTAAAAGAGATTTAAGGATGACAATGTATGTAAAATGCACAAGCCTAAGGTACATATAAGTTAGTAGAATATTTTATCTGAGGTCATCTCTTCTTTGGGCATTTGCCACAGCTGGCAGCATGCTCTGCCCCACCTCCACCCCCAGTAAACAGCTCCCCTCTTCTTTCTCTAGCTTGTTTGTTTGTTTGGTTGGTTTGGTTTGGTTTTCAAGACAGGATTTCTTTGTGTAGCCCTGGCTGTCCTGGAACTTGCTTTGTAGACCAGGCTGGCCTTGAACTCAGAGATCCACCTGCCTTTACCTCCAGAGTGCTAGGATTTACTGTGTGTGCCACTACCACCTTTATTAATCTCTTAAGTGTGTGGATTTCTCACTGGGAAGGCATATTATTTCCATAATAGAATTCAGACTAATACAGAAAGTGATTACAATTCAAGATAAAGCAAGCCAAGGGATGGACATAGGGGTTTCATATAAGAAGAAAGTGTGAAGGCTGGATGGAAGGAAGACAAGATTCCAGGAAGAAGTGTGGCTTGCACAGGGACATTCTGGTTAGAGGCTACAGGGCTGGCACACACAGACAACACGTCTGACTTCTGTGGCCCCGGGGAGAAGGGGCTACGTCCGTGGCAGACAGATGATGATAGTGTGGTTTGAGATGAAATAATCAACAGAGAGTTGACCTGTTCAAAAACCACGGCTCAAGACAATTTCTTTAGCTGCAAGTAGTTTGGGTCACTTAGGAAATGGGAAATGTCTCTGATTATCCTAAAAATATAGCTTGTACGATATGGATTCTTTCATTTTGTCCAAATACATAAGATCCTATTTCCTCAGGCACAGACATGAAATGATATTTCTCCTCAGTTGCAATCACATAATATTAGCTATTTCTGGCTAATGTAACATAGTTCTTGAAGAAGTGCTATTTCTAGAATGCATCCTTCCAGTGAACTGTGCAACTTGGCAGCTGGTACTATCCTCGTATCAGAAGAGAGGTCCCACGGGTCTTAACAACCTTCCCTGGGACTGGTCTATGTGTCCCTGATGTGTTATTGCACACAGATGCCAACCATGTAGTGATTTGGGGTCTCTGTGATTGTGCTAAGGGTCTTGTGTGGAATCAACAGTGAAAAGGGGGGGAGCCCAAAGGACGCACGGAAGAAGAGAGCAATGATAGAAGAAACGGGAGGGATGGGAGGGAGAACTTAGAAATAAGTAACGCCCACAGCGAGCACTGGGGCCTGTAGATGCAGTGCTGTGTTTATAAAAAGATAAAGGAAGGAATATATTTGGTGGAGGTGAAAGACCCGAGCCCATTATAGGGAAGTTAGACCCCCCCCTTAGCAAATTAAAGCCAGAGATAACATAGCCATATTCCACTGCCTAATGGCTAACATACATCCTTTTGTCCCGGGAAAATAGTTAACAGCAGGGTCGATATTGCAACAATCCATATCTTTGTCCCAGGAAATAGCTAATCTACACCTTTTGTCTCAGGAAACAGCTAACCGCGGGAGTGATGAACTTAGGACATTCTATACCTTCCCATGACACATAGAATTTCCTTGCTTCATGGCTTTTTCTTTAAATATCCCTGACTTCAGCTGCTCAGGGTCGAACTCCTCTGCCACTGTGTTGGTTACAAGCTCGGCCCCAGTGCACTGGCCCCCCCCAATAAACCTCGTGTGATTGCAGCAAGGATGGTCTTTCGTGAGTTCTTGGGGGGTCACGCCATCCCGATACTTGAGTGAGGGTCTCCCCAGCTCAGAGGTCTTTCAGAGGTGCGGTAAGGGGTGGGGGAAGGGGGCGCCTCTGCGGGCCCTTCCCCCTGAGGGACCAGCCACAGGACTGTGTAGTATAGAATAGAGTTTATTTAGGGCATAGGGAGGGAGTTGAGGGGGTAGTAGAGTCAGAGAAAGGCAGAGAGAGGAAGTGTCGGGGAATAGAGGCCGGCCATGAGCACTGGAGAGAGGGGGGAGGGGAATGGGAGAGAGTGGGAGCAGAAGCAAGAGGAGAAGAGAAAGGAGCAAGAGGGAGAGGAGGGGGCAAGCAGCCCCTTTTATAGTGAGCCAGGCCCACCTGGCTGTTGCCAGGTAACTGTGGGGTGGAGCCTAGACTAAACGCCAACACCCAGGAAAGAGAAGTCCTTAGTGGTGGGAAAGGAGGACATACAGAGAAGGCTAGGCTGATTCCATGATTCAAATTGGCAGTGAAAGAGACTAGGCCTAAAAACCTAAGTTTCAGGCAACTAGTCAGAAACTGCCCCACCACCTGGCCTGAAGCAAGGACAATGGGTCAGCAGTTTCCAGCCAGCCCCCTCGCCCCAGTAATGGAATGTCCTTAGAGATAGTAAGACAAAGCCCACCTACCCTGGGATTCCTCAGCAACAGTTTCCAGCCCCCACTTCCCGGTAACAGGTTTGGAATGCCTAGAGATAGAGTAAGACAAAGCCCACCTACCCCAGGATTCTCCTAAGGTGCTTTAAATTGGACCTGTGAGCTCACTTGGTTGCCTCTCTATCTTGGTAATGGGGATATCCCAGCATGCTGGACTTCTACAGAATAAAACACTCTGTGTCTACATACTATTTGAGTCTGGAATGTCATGGACCCTTATCCCTTCTTCAGGGATAGAACTTAAATGCATGGACCAAGGCAGAGGGATCAGAAAGGGAACATAGACTTTTAAAAAGGGAGGAGGGGAAGGAGGAGGAGGAAGAAGAGGAGGAGAAAGAGGAGGAAGAAGAAGAGACAGAGAGAGAGACAGAGACAGAGACAGACAGACTTTTGCAGAGGGAGGATCGAAGATCCAAGGATTTCTACGGAGGAGGTACCTAAACCAGATCCTGTATTTATTGGCTGCCTCAAGCCATCTCTGGTTTTGTAGCTGGGTTATATTTAGGAAGTCTGGCCAGGGAGTAGGTGTCATTTGTGATTTAAAACTAAAGATAGAGAGGGAGATAACAGCAGATTGAAAACAGTCAACCAAGCCCTCTTTCTTAAAACACTCCCATCTCATTGTGTGAGACTGCCAGCTTCTTGTATCCCTTCTGGGCCTTGTGAGATGGCCGGCTTCCTGTATCCTGATGGCTTCCCTCACGTTCTGTGCTGCCTCTGCTGTCTTATCTAAACTCCAGATGAGGGAGTACCCTCACGTCCCCAGCTCTGCCCCAGCTACCTGATGGGTGCAGGGGAACTTCTCCAGTTCTGGTTTACACATCACCTATGCACAATGATGGTCCCCAAACTCCGGTTCCTGCCATTTCACTGCCTCCTGACTCAGACGTATAAACGTATACTTGATGTTTCTGTTTGGCCATCATGCAGACATCTCAGAGTTTATGAAGACAAAAGTATACGCTTGATTTTCCTGCCCAATCTTGTTCCTCCCATTCTCAGGCTATCACCATTCATTCAGTTCCTCAAACAAAAATCATCCCTGGTCCCCTCCTTACCCCTGCTTTTTTTTTCCAGCCAATCAATAGGCAGCTGTTAGCCATTCTGCTTTCAAAATATAGTGCAAGCTGCCCATTTCTTTTCTTCGGCTCTGTTAACCTCACAGTGGGAAGCGCTGTGCCGGACTACCTGCTGTGCCCATTGGCGCCTGCTCTCTGCCAAGAAACGGAGGACGCATGCTCGCATGCTCGCTGTGGCCTGCAACTCTCTGAGCTCTGTGGCTACCCTACAATTCTAGCCCCATCTTGTTTGACTTTCCGTGTTTACTCTATTTCTGGTCTTTTATCAATTCCTTTAACACGTGCATCTTTGAAATGACATGGCTGAAAACTCAGCGGGAATCTGGGAGGAGAGAGGGCCTGAGAAGCCTGGGAAAGAGGAGGAGATAAAGACTTGCTGTTTCTGGCAACGGGTCTCTGTTCTGTGGAGCGCTCCTGAGATGGACGCTGGGTGTCTCCCAAAGCTGTTAACCCATGGGAGGCTGCATTTGTCTACCAGTTCTTACCCTCCAAATTAAGGGTTGTCTGGAGGGCATAAATACCCCTTTCAGGCTGTACTTGGTATTTGTATGTCTGAGGTGGATGGCTGAAAGCTGCAGGTGTATTTGAAGTTACACCAGAGCTAAAGACCAAGGAGAACAAAGGAGACTGTTGACTTCTGCTCCGTGATTTTGTCTTGGAGGCTTTGTCCACGTTCCCTCGGCCTTAGCTTCTCTCCCAACCATTCTGTAAGCAGCTGCGTCCCTTTTGTTCTGTAGGTCTCCATGTAAATCTCGTTCCCTCAGAGATGCCATCTCGATCCCCCAATCTAAACGAGGCCCCCCTTGCAGCTGTCCATCACTATAGTGTCAAGGGCACCTCCTGGGAATATGCAACTATGTGTTTAGCATTAGATGTTCCGTGAGCCACGTGGAATTCTGTCCTACTTGTGTCTACACGCCCACTGCCTGGGATTATGCCGACAGACTACGTATATAAACGAACTTAAAAACCTTCAGACCTGCTTCAAGTCTTTCTCTTTAGGGACCACCAGGGGCGTAGCTATTCTGTAAGCCGTCTCGGAGCTACAGAAGTTGTGTTTCCCGGGAAGGGAGAAATCACATATGAAGAGAGGAGGGTTTGACAGACATTGGTGGAGCATCCTCTGTGGGTGAGACCCCGTCTAGGTGTTGGAGATACTGATGTGAGTGATGTGAGGTGCAGTGCCTGTTCTTGAGGAGCTCAAAGGAACTTGGAAGTGGTAAAGTAGTCAGGAGGCCATAAAGCCTAGGTGATAGGAGACGAAAAAAAAAAAAAAAAGAAAGGTACAAACTAGTTGTCTTAGGGTTACTATTGCTGTGGTAAAACACCATGGCCAAAAGCTACTCAGCGAGGAAAGGGTTTATTTAGCTATTGGGATGGTTTGTATATGCTCCACCCAGGGAGGTGTGGCCCTGTTGGAGTAGGGGTGGCCTTGTTGGAGTGGGTGTGTCATTGTGGGTGTAGGCTTTAAGACCCTCATCCTAGCTGCCTGGAAGTCAGTCTTCCACTAGCAGCCTTCAGGTGAAGATGTAGAACTCTCAGCTCCTCCTGCACCATGCCTGCCTGGATGCTGCCATGCTCCCACCTTGATGATAATGGACTGAACCTCTGAACCTGTAAATTAAATGTTGTTTTTATAAGAGTTGCCTTGGTCATGGTGTCTGTTCACAGCAGTAAAACCCTAACTAAGACAGTTATGTTTTCACATTACTGTTCATCATTGAAGGAAGTCAGAACATGAAATAAATAGGGCAGGAATCTAAAGGCAGGAGCTGATACATAGGCCACGGAGGGGTGCTGCTTTCTGACTTGTTCCTCATGGCTCACTCAGCCTGCTTTCTTATAGAACCCAGGACCATCAGCAGAGGGATGGCTCCATCTACAGTGTGCTGGGCCCTCCTCCATCAATCACTAATAAAAAAATGCCCCACAGGCTTGCCAACAGCCCTTTCTTTCTTTTTCTTCTTCTTCTTCTTCTTCTTCTTCTTCTTCTTCTTCTTCTTCTTCTTCTTCTTCTTCTTCTTCTTCTTCTTCTTCTTTTTGGTTTTTCGAGACAGGGTTTCTCTGTGTAGCCCTGGCTGTCCTGGAACTCACTTTGTAGACCAGGCTGGCCTCGAACTCAGAAATCCGCCTGTCTCTGCCTCCCAAGTGCTGGGATTAAAGGCATGCGCCACCACTGCCCGGCCTCAGCAGCCCTTTCTTATGAAGGAATTTTCTCAATTGAAGTTCCTTCCTCTCAGGAGACTCTCACTTATGTCAAACTGACATAAAACTAGCCAGCACACCAGGCAATATTTTAAGAGTTTGTTTTTGAAGTGTGTATACAAGCTGGGTGTGCTGGCAGGCACCTGAGTCACAGCACTCAGGAGACTGAGGTGGGAAGATTGTTTGAGTCCATGAGTTCAAGACTCAAGAGTAACTCAGGCAGCATTGCAAAACATTGGGAGGAGAGGTGAGCAGGGAATAAGGGCATTTGTAGAGAGATTTGTGCTAGTATGTATATAACAATTTATAAAGGATTATTTTGAAACTTTTAACAATAGCCATGTCACCAGAAATGACCCAAAAGCTAAGGAGAAAAAATTAAAAGTGACTTAACTTTCAATTTATGCCTTTCTTTCTTTCTTTTTTTTTTTTTTTTTTTTTGGTTTTTCAAGACAGGGTTTCTCTATGTAGCTCTGGCTGTCCTGGAACTCACTCTGTAGACCAGGCTAGCCTCGAACTCAGAAATCCACCTGCCTCTGCCTCCCAAGTGCTGGGATTAAAGGCGTGTGCCACCACTGCCCGGCCAGTTTATGCCTTTCTACATAAATTTATTACAACTGCATGAGTTTGCTTTTTAAGAAATAAGCTAATCAGGGCTGGTGAGCTGAGATGGCTCAGAGGGTCAAAGTGTTTGCCTTTAAGACTGATTGTAAATGTAACTTTTATTCACCTGATGTAATTGTCATCTCAGAGGCTGACTGCTGAATAAACTCACTCTTTTTAGTTCTTTCAGAACTCTGACTAGTTGGTTCAACTCAGGTGTTCCGACCCAAACTCTTCTTTAAGCTGACTGATTCAAACCGGCTTCTCTCAGCTTCTGACTGAATTGCTCTGCGTGGCCTACATTCAATCCTGAGGACCCATATGGTAGAAGGAGAGAACAAACCCCTGCAAGTTGTCTTCTGTCCTCCACACTCGAGCCATGGCGTGTGCATGAGCATGTGTGTATGCAGGAGCATGTGTGTATACACAGTAAGTAAATGCAACTTTTTAAAGAAGAGAGCCAATGAAAAGCAGAGTAATCTAGAATAACAGTGCTTGCCTTCATCTATCTCAGGAGACACTTGAGTAAGAGGCTGTATCTGAAAGCACTTTGAAATGCCAGATCATGTTGGGTCATCATGATGAATTTATTGAAATGATGGTGTTTGGGCAGAAGATCTAGAATCCCTAAATGTGCATGGCTGCTGAAGTAAATAAGTGTGGACTTACATAATTTGCATAATGGGTGGTGGTAAACTCACCTGTGCTAACAGCAGTAACTGAGTGTCAGCAGTACATGACTCAGACATTCTCAGCAGCTGTGCTGGAGCAGGGTTAGCACCTGGGACTTTTGTCCTGCCCCCTCACCCCCTACCCCTACCCCGGAGCTGAGGACCGAACCCAGAGCTTGCTAGGCAAGCTCTCTACCACTGAGCTAAATCCCCAACCCTCACCTGGGACTTTTATGACAGCTAAACTACTTCTCCTAGAAATAGTTTTTGCTTTATTTTGTAGTATTGACAGTGAGTGGGAAATCTAGCCAGCATGTTGGTGTAATTCTATAACCCTAGACTTCAGGAGGTGAAGCAGGAGGCTCAGTAGTTTTGAGGTCAGCCTGGACTACACAAAGAGACCCTGCTCAGACAAAAACCAAAACCCCAAAACAAAAAATAAAATAAACTAAGGGAATAATAAACAAAACTTTTAAAATTCAATCTTCATTTTTCTTCTAAAGCATAATAAGAAGCCTAATATGACAGTGCACACAGGGATTTCTCCAAATATACACCTTAGAAGTATGAGGATTGTAGACGCCGTCTGGCTTGGGCCTAGAAAGAAACTGAGTGGGGAAGTATTTCTCATAGGCTTTGGGTTTTGTTTTTCCTTGCTTTAGGGCAGAAGGGCCAGGGACCATTTAGAGAAATCCATCAAATGTCCAGGTACTGTATTTTGGGGGATAGTATATCCCAAATCGTATCTGGCAGTTCCCACAAATGGGCGGGGTGGGACCTTAAGGAAGTACAGAGGCTCTATCACGGAAAAGGAAGTCCCGGAATTGTGTAGAAGTTTGACTCCACATGCACACAAAGAACCCTTGCAACTACTGGCTCTAGGTTTTGTGAGCATTAAACAAGGGCTGTCCCATGCCCATTTTGCTTTTTCGTTCCTGCGTGGCCCAACCTACCTCAGCTCCTAAAGGTCTGGGTTGATTTTTCTCCCCTCAACGATTCCGATTCCTCAGTCAGGCTGTTTCCAGCCTCCAGTCCCTTCTCCCAGCGCTTTGTTTTCTGGTTTCTTATTATCCCTCGGGGTCCTTGACAAATCAGTTCCTATCTCTTCAGCCACAGCTCCTCACTGATAAAATTGTACCACATTGAACTTCGTGGCTCTGTCCCTCTGGCACGAAGTGTCAAGCGCTATCCAGCTTGAGTCTTCTATACCATTGCACAAAAGAGGTGAGTCTAGGAGCGCGCCTCCCCCACTTCTAAGCCGTGCTTGGGAGTGCCCCCAGGGAGCTCTGCCTGTCATCCTAAATTATTTGCTTGTCTGGAGAGCAAAACGCAGAAGCGGCTGCAACTTGACGACCCTTCCCTGCTCTCTGGAGCAGTTCCCGTCCAAATAGCAGCTGGTAGGTACAGTGTCCCCAAGCTATTCCAGGCGACTCTGGCCTTCCCTGTGTGCTCTGCCCCATCCCTACCCCCACCCCCGCCCCCATCCTCACCTCCCCCCCTTGTTCTTCACAGCACTATAATCCCGAGTCCTCCAAAATCTAGGTGTTTTGAGCATTGCCACAAAACAGTTTTGTGAGCCTGAAGCTTCAGCATCAGGTTATCTTTCTTTTGGCTTTCTTTCACAGTAGAAAACTATACCCTGAAACTCTTTCATGCACAAATAGTTAAAAATAGCATATGGAATTGTTTCTGGGCTCTGTGTAGAAGGTCGATGTGAAACATAAATGAATGATATACCAAGGCTTGAGCCCCATTCCCCGTATATCTATCTTTTTGTGTCTAGGCAAATGTTTCATTATCTTATAAACATGAAATCTGTTGGGATATAATAGTACACACTTTTGATGCCAGCATCTGGGAGGCAGAGGCAGTCAGATCTGTGAGCTCAAAGCCAGACTGGTTTGGGAAAAAAGTATCCTCAACTAGCATTGTCTTTCTAGAATATACTTGGTTTAGAGATCTCAGAGGTTCCTGATCTTTGTTTTATAGGTTAGAGACACAAGGAGTTTGGAGGCAAAGGTGGCTGCACCCTGTGGGATTTACGGGCGTGACTCAAAGTAACCACAGGCAGAAGAGTGCACAAAACAAATAGAGAACAGGAAGACATTGAGGAGAGAAGGAACCTGAAAGGAAGAGAAACAGAGGAAGAATAAATTCTACCCATCCCCCAAGTAAATAAGCAAGTGAGGCCTACATGTGTGTGATGGCCACCCTTCTGTCAGACATTAGGAAACCATAGCTTTAAAATGAAAATATATCTTTGTTATTGGGAAACTTTTAGTTTAGTGAGGAAAACAAGAGTTCCTTCAATGCTCAGCCACATCAGTAAACTTCAAATTATAACTCCTACTTTGTGCCATGAAGACAAAATTCACAGGGGTTAAGATGGATGGAACTTGAAAATATCATCCTGAGCAAGGTAACTCAGTCACAAAAGAATGAACATGGTATGTACTCACTGATAAGCGGATATTAGCCCACAAGTTCAGAATGTCTAAGTTTCACTTAACAATAACCGCTGGACTGAGAGTGAGGTACCAGATGGAGGGATTGGAGAAAAGTCTGAAGGAGCGGAGGGAATTGGCAGCCCCATGGAGGGAGCAAGAGCGTCAATGGGCCTGACCCTCCCCCTGGTCGTCCTCTAGTTCAGACCACTAACCAAAGAATACACATCTATTGACCCATGATTTGGACTACATATGAGGCAGAAG
>CM052715.1:21297996-21317751 GCA_028551405.1 Uromys caudimaculatus | reverse complement strand
GGAAGGGTGTGCCTCAGTAGGCCCGAGCCCAGGCATCCCTTCCCCCTGAGGAACCAGCCACACACAAAGGTATAGTATAGAAATAGAGTTTATTTAGGGCATGGGAAGGGGAGTTAAGAGGGTAGTAGAGGCAGAGAAAGGCAGAGAGAGGGAGAGAGTAGAGAAGTAGAGGAGTGGAGGCCGGCCATGACCACGTGGAGAGAGGGGGGAGGGGAATGGGGCGAGGTAAGAGAAATAGAAGAGAGGCAAGAGAAAGAGATAAGAGAGGGAGGAGGGGGCAAGCAGCCCCTTTTATAGTAGGCCAGGCCCACCTGGCTGTTGCCAGGCAACTGTGGGGTGGAGTTTAGACAGGATGCCAACAGTGATATCCCTGGCGAAGCATCGCCATCACCTCACAGCATTAAGCCCAGTAGTTACACTCCATGCAAAATGGCAGAGGATGCCACATTTTCAAAAAGAACAAGTCTGTCTTGCTCCTGAGAAGTGTTCCCTTCCTGAGGTGCGTGTAGGATTTTCTTTTAGAAGAGGTTGGTGACTGTTGTGACCCCTTTCAACCTGAGCTTTCATCTCTGTGTAACTGCTGTAGAGTGTTTGCCCTGTCTCCCAAGATAGAATTATAGGAATTTCACTATTGAGAAAGTGGAAACTATTACTAAGGCAGAACGTGATGCTTCCCAAAGGAACATGCATCCTGTAATTCGTTCAGGCAAGAGTAGGCACCAGTCCAGGCATATAGTGCAGATCCCTCTGCTCCGTCCTGGGGAGCACCCTGTGTACGGGGGAGCAGAGTGATCCAAGTGGCCACACTGGTATGTGGGGATAATCCTGGCAAGTGCCAAGTGCAAGGTAGGGAGCTGGGGAGCAGAGAGAGTTCCTGGCAGCCTACATTTTGAAAGGCATTGTCTTTTTTTCTCGTTGCTTTTGGCTATTTCCTACCCATGTCTCTGCTGTCTGTTCTAGAACATAGACCTAGTAGAATGAGATTAGGAATAAGTCATTCACACACTAGTTCAGAACCTTTGTTCAGCCCTTGGTGGGGAGCTCCTGGCTGGCTTCTGATCTCTGTTGGAGTCAAAACCCGTTTTCAAGACAAGCTGGTGCCCTCTGAAAACTTTGTCTGCAGCATCTAAATTCACCTCTAAGGTACTTTTGACTAGGAGGAGACCACTGCATTTAATAAAGTGTTTTAGCCACATGATCTCCCCCCCCAACCCCCCGCAGGGGAGCTATTCTTTTCCTTAGTTCCCACTTACAGGGGAGAGAGCAGACACGATTGGTGCTTCATCCCTTTTTGTTTCATTGTGACACAATGCGGCGGATCTATAAATGTTATGAAAGTGTATCTAGCAAGCACCAGTACATAGAAATAATTATTTGCTAAATAAATGAATAAAAGAATGAGTACATGATGACAAAGGAAACCTGTGTTCTGGTAGCAGAAAAAGACTTTGCCCCATTTCCCAGTGGCATGGCACCAAACATGTTTCAGACAGGCAGGAATTCAAGGCCACAATAAATGTCAAGGGCCAACCCAACCTTTCACATGCCTAGACTGAAAACCTATAAAAAAGACATGTGGAAACACACCGCACTTCTCTTAAGCCTTTCCCCAAAAAGTCTCCCTCCACATCTGACATGTCAGCTCCACTGCCAGAAGACCCAGGGTGAACCCCTCCCCCACATCCCCCTTCATTTCCTGCTATGCCTCATACTGAGATGACTTTTCAGGGTAGTTCTCTTATATATTGGAGTTAAAAGCCTTTAAGGTTAGTATGAAGGACCAGCCTCGGCTTGGAGAGGGATTTCTGAGAGAAGGGGTGTCTGGGAACGGTGAAAAAAATGACTTTAAGTCAAATCGTGGGTTCAAGCTGACGGCTTATCTTCTATTCTAAGTGGCTTTCAGATTGTTCTCTCTCTCTCTCTCTCTCTCTCTCTCTCTCTCTCTCCTTCTCTCTCCTTCTCTCTCTCCTTCTCTCTCTCTGTTCTGATTGAGAAAGCTTCTCAGATTGTTCTTTGTGTTCTGCTCTGCTGGAGACAGCTTTCTTTTGCTAGTCTAAAAACTCTCTGGATAGCTCATCTCTTGAAGATCAAAAGCCCGGTTTTTTATTTTACATATCAATTCAGTCACTACCTCAGGTTCCCTTTTGTTTTGGGGTTTTGTTGTTGTTGTTGTTGTTTTTTGTTTTTTGTTTGTTTGTTTGTTTTTTTCGAGACAAGGTTTCTTTGTATAGCCCTGGCTGTCCTGGAACTCACTCTGTAGACCAGGCTGGCCTTGAACTCAGAAATCCACCTGCCTCTGCCTCTCAAGTGCTGGGATTAAAGGTGTGAGCCACCACTGCCCGGCTTCAGGTTCCCTTTTGATTATCCTACGAATCAGCATCCTATGACCCCAGCCCCTTGATTCCTAGAAAGAGACAGCAAGCACAAGCACAGACAATAAGCTAGCTGGGTGGGACTCCATCCACCCTGAAGTTACCATTCCTACTTTGTTCTAAATTGGCTCTGTTCCAGGCTGACCTTGAACTCAGGAATCCACCTGCCTTTGTAAGCATAAACAAAAAATCTTAGCTGGGTAGGATATTGTTTTGGAATCATCACTCCCTAAATCTCTTTATCACCTTCCTTAGGATCTTTCTGACAAGCTGGCTAATAGTGTAGCTGCCTCTGTTCTTTTAGGTCTGTGAAGCTTCTTATACAATTTATATTGCATCCTTATATTTTGCATAGTTGAGAAATTATATATTTTCAAACTCATGTTTTCAGCATTCTTTCCCACAGCCTTAAGGGCTGTTGTGAAGGTCATAGCATTCTACCATTTTGCTGAAATATCAACAGTTTGTTTCCTGGACTCCTGCTGTCTCTGACTATCATGGAGTCATTGACATTAACAGAAGAAATGTAAAAATATGTACATTATTATGCAAACAAGCCTCATGTCCACAGCAACCATCAACACTCGTGGAGACCCACGCCCTGCTGGCTTTGTTCCAGGGGCAGGAAACCATGACACACTGTCCCTTACATGGTCAAGCCGGACTCTGCAGGTTAGAATCCTGACTTCATCAGTGTAGGACCGTGAAGGCTAACTTGGTTACCCGTTGAGCTAAGGCTGGAAACCCCGAGACCTTGAAGGGACGGTAGGAGTTTCACCTGTTCCTGGGCACCAGGCCCCTGTCACTAGCTGCAGCCCTCCAGAGATTTGTGACTATCAGTCACGTAAGGGCAACGCCCTAAGCCCCTCTACGTGTAGAGGACGTGACCTGTGGTCACATAGGCTCAAGACAGATCTCCATTTTAATGAAGTACCTAAAGGCCTGGAGGGCTTAGTCAATAAGCCTTCCTTCCCAGACACTCCCCTCTGCAAAAGGTATTTAACCTCAGACCCACCCTGAGAAGTGGGGTATGGTTTTACTCATCCACTTTCTGCCATGACAGTAAACGCCTTAAAACCATGGACTGCCTCTTTTCATTGGGATCTGCCATGGGGAGCCATGGAAAAGGCCTTTGCTTATAGAGCTGCAGTCTAATTTCCCGTAGAAAGTCTCTCTGTGTTCCCAGCCATGGCTTCCACCAAGCCCAAGCTCAAGCCCATGCTACCATCAAGCCAAAGGCTCTCCCCTATGGGACCAGTAGGAGCTCTCCCTTCTTTTCCCCCAGGCCCTGGGCTAGATCCAGCCAGTAGGCTCTCACTCTGTTCTCAGCTCTTCTGAGGCTCTCAGCAGTGCTAGGTGTCCAAGAGCCTGAGAACCAGACAGCTCCAGTCTCCTCACAGGCCCGGGGACCTCTCCTCCCCAGCCAGCTCAGGCTATCCCCAGATCAGTGTCCTGGAACTGTCCTACAGCCCAACACCTGCCCAGCAACAGTGTGGTGTAAGCACGGTTGAGTGGCCAAGTCCTGTGGTGGAGCAGACCTAGGACCCTACAACCCTACACATCAGAACAGAAGAAGTAAAGTGGGGTTGATACCAGCCACCTAGGACCCAGTGTCCTGACTTCACTCCTTTAGAGTTTTATTGCTGTGATAAGGCATCATGACCTGGACAACTTGTAAAAGAAAGCATTTAATTTTGAGGCTCATGGTTCAGGAGTGTTAGAGTCTATGACTACTGCGGTAGGAAACATGGCAGCAGGCAGACAGGCACGGTGCTGGAGCAGTAGCTGAGAGCTTACATCTGACCCACAAGCAGGAGGCAAAAAGACAAAACTAACTGGAAAGGATGTGGGCTTTTGAAACCTCCAAGCCTGTCCTCAGTGACACATCTCCTTCAACAAGGTCATACCTTCTTATCCTTCCAAAACAGTTCCACCAACGGGGGACCAAGTGTTCAAATACATACATCTAAGGGGACATTTTCATTGAAATCACCACAGACCCATTCTTCTCTCTGTGCAGTCAACTTTATTAACCCTTTCTTTACCCAGCCACTGTGTATGTTCCAATCCCTGCTTGTCATAGCACCCTATTGCTGGCTCTTCACTAACACAGGAAAGACTTCAGGCCAAGAGACTATACCAAACTTTAAGATCTCTGGGTCTTTCAACTACACCATCCCTACTAAGAAGGAAGATATCACTGAATTTTATACCGAATCCAGTTTTTTCTGTTCTGGGTCTTTGTTTTGGACCCAAATCAGAACCAGGAAAACTGGTGAGTTGGTCCACAAAACTGTGTGGCTGCCTCTGTTATCACACCCTTCCACCCATCACTCGTCTGGGGTGTTGAGTTTCCTGATCTAATAACCATTCAAATGATTTCAGTTGACTAACGATATGCAGCTATTTTGTAATTGCTCAGGTTTGGAGTAATTGCTAAGACTTAGAGTTAGGAGTGAAGTGGGTGTACTTGGCACTCCCTTGAATCATGGAGGTTAGCACTCCAGGCTTCATTTTATCACCCATTGTCGTAGTTTGAGTTTTGTTGCTGCGAAGAGACACCAGGACCACAGCACCTCTTATAAAGGAAAACATTTCATATAGGCTGGCTTACACTTCAGAAGTTTAGCTCGTTATCATCATGGTGGGAAGCAGGGTGAGAAGGAGCTGAGAGTTCTACATCTTGATCCTCAGGCAGCAGAAAGGAACCATGTGCCACGCTAGGCATAGCTTGAGCATATAAGATCTCAAAGCTGGCAGGGCGGTGGTGGCGCACACCTTTAATCCCAGCACTTGGGAGGCAGAGGCAGGCGGATTTCTGAGTTCGAGGCCAGCCTGGTCTACAGAGTGAGTTCCAGGACAGCCAGGGCGACACAGAGAAACCCTGTCTCGAAAAACCAAAAAAAAAAAAAAGATGTCAAAGCTGATCCCCACAGTGACACACTTCCTCCCTCCAACAAGGCCACATCTACTCCAACAAGGCCACATCCCCTAATAATGCCACTCTCTATGGGCCTATAGGGGCCATTTTAAGATTAAGATCACCATACCCACACACACCCTGATATTTTATGTTAATGGAAGAGTATATGAATATTTCAACAACATCTTCATGCCATGGCACAGGGGGATGGCCTCCCTGTGGAAACTGAAAGTTCCACAGCGTGCTTGTAACTACAACCATGGCATTCTGAGGGGTTCTGTTGTTTTCCCAGCGCTAGAGATGGAACCCCAGATTCCACACTGACCAGGCAAGCATTCTCCCACAGGCATTACACTGCTGGTCCCAACCTCAAGCTTCTGACTGGTTACGGGGTCAGGCAGGGTCATAGTCTTTATTCTTACCTCCTGTGTAACTGTCCGTAAGTCACTGCTCTTCCAAACCTCATTCTCATTTGAAAAGGACAGGCTGAGTTGGCTAACCAGCAGCGTGTATTTTACAGCAGGAATTCTCTCTGGCTTGATGAAATTCTGTGACTATTAAGGAAGCTAGTACAATCTGTTGTTTTTGGTGAGGTGAAGCGAGTTTCTGGGCTGTCATCTGAAAGGAATTTCTTAAACCACAAGCCATTAAGTTGCAATTTCAATGAGACAACCTGCAACCGAATTTAAATTGCATTTTAAAAAGCTGAATCCCTCCGGAGTCTATCTGAATGGATTTAACCCGTTGACTATTTCAAAAAAAAAGAAGGCAGGAGGATCAATGATTATATTAAAAAGATAATTCTAATAATATTACTCTCTCACAAGGAAAAGAGAAAACTAAAACCTCTCATTATTAGCTATTGTGGGATTCATTTTTTTTCTATATCATTGTAAAATGTGGGAAGTCTGGAAAAAGACACCTCTGAACCTTTGCTGGAACTCCAGCAGCTGCCGTGTCAGGAAGCACTGCTGCCCAAGGCTCAACAGAAGGAGCCTTCCCATAACTGAGTACAAAAGAGATTTCTCAAGTGACATGCTTGCTCTGCCTGTCTTAGACTCCTGGGTGGGGGTGGGGGAGCACACACTCAGCCCTCACTCAGTATGGGAATCAGAACTCTGGAGTCTGGACATTGTAAGAAGCACTGGTCGGTAGAAAAAGACTGGCTAAGCCCAGATCTAGAAGGATGCTCAAAGAACAAACCTTTGCAGAAATGACATGGAGGGCTGCCTCGGGGTTAGGAGCACTGGCTGCTCTGTAGTGAGGTTAGGGTGAGGTCCCAGTGCTCAGCTGCCTGTAACTCTAGCTCCAAGGGATCTGATGTCTTCTTCTGACCTCCAGGATACAGATACACATGGACATACAGACAAAGGGATAAACACACACAGAGATATACACACACTCACACATGCACACACACACACACACACACACACACACACACACACACGCGCGCGCGCGCATACACTAAATAAATAACTAAATCCTGGAACTGGGGGTAGTGAGACGGTTCGAGCAAAGACACTTGCTGCTGAAGCTCAGTTTGATTCCTGAGTCCCACATGGAGGACAGAGAGAATTAACTTCCAAAAGCTGCCCTCTGACCTTAGCTACACAGGTACACAAATAAATAAATGTAACAATCCTAAAAAAGAAAATGACACAGAGCCCTTCAGAAGAAAGGGTGTTTTGTATTAATTTATCAGCATGTAATTAGGACTAAGATTCAAATATGTACTTTCTGTCAAGTGTAACGATTCTGTCTTTTGACTTCTAGTTCCCAGTACAGTATAGCTTCTGTCTACTAAAGGCAAGAAAGTTGGGCCTTCACTGTGGCTCTGTCCCAGGGCCTCAGTGTGGTTCTTTTTTTTTTTTTTTTTTTTTTTTTTTTTTTTTTGGAGACAAGGTTTCTCTGTGTAGCCCTGGCTGTCCTGGAACTCACTCTGTAGACCAGGCTGGCCTCGAACTCAGAATCCACCTGCCTCTGCCTCCCAAGTGCTGGGATTAAAGGCGTGCGCCACCACTGCCCGGCTCTCAGTGTGGTTCTGTCCCAGGGTTCTGGAGCCACATCTCAGATTCCATGACCCTCTCTGTCCAGCTGCACTTTGGTCGCTCTTGATGTGATCATGGTGCACAGATTCTGAGCCTCCTCATAGTTCTGGGAAGCAGTAAGATGAGCTTAACCAAAGAAGGAGCCACTGCCAGGTCCCTTGTGTTCAGAGGAAGAGGATAATTTTGAACTAAATACAGGAATTACATGATGTGAAATGGGAACTAAGTACTCCCTGCAGAAACTAGAATTGATTTCTTTTCTTTTGTGCACCAAGAGTCACCCTGGGCAGCACTTACCAATCTGGTGGTCTACAGCCAAGCCAAAGTCTTTCGTTGTTGCTTTTGATTTCAGACATTATATTTTCCTTTATTACATTAATTGACATAGATCAATAGCACCTTAATTACCGTGGAAATTTAATTTGCTTAATAGTTTCCAGCACGCCATTTATTAAAATGTGTGATGATGTCTTTTTAATGCTCTAAGTTACAAGCGTCCTATACAGGGCACAAAGCACTCACCTTTTCAGTATAAAATATAGCTGGAATGCTACAACCACCTGGCCGAGCTCCAGGAAGGATACCTTCAGCTGCCCTGGTCTGTGACAGAGCATTTTCAGTGGCTCTCCCCTCAACAAAGTGTTTAGAAAGTTCTAGCAAACCTGGCTCTTTGCCAAGCAACCAGGGGTGCATTTTCTCCTTGTAAATTGAATGAAACACCCCTAGGCAGACCCACCCATGGATGGCCCCAGGAACAGCTGGGTGGAATTAAATGGCATTTCTGCCTGTATTGGTTATGGCCAAGAGCCAGGAATTCTACAGGCAAGATGCTTACAGCCTACAGCACACACAAGGGGCCAAATTGATGGTGGCTGGAGCTGCAGCCTCTCTGCGGACAGGATGGGAATAGTTAATTTTTCTATTAAAGAATGTGGTGGGGCTGCTCACTTCTCACTGCAGGCTCAGCTTTCCAGATACTTGAGTAACTCTCACATGTCTATACAAGTGAAGAGGGAGATGGGACAATTTTGCTACACATTCAGGTCCATCACGCAATTAATCCAGCCAAAAATGCCACAGGCATGTGTCCTCAGACCCAAGAAGTAATTACCTAATATGTTCATGTGTAACTATTTATCCACTCTATCTTATACTTAGCTACTTTTTTTTTTTAAAGATTTATTTTATTTATGTGAGTACACTGTAGCTGTCTTCAGACACACCAGAAGAGGGAATCAGATCCCATTACAGATGGTTGTGAGCCACCATGTGGTTGCTGGGAATTGAACTCAGGACCTTTGGAAGAGCAGTGAGTGCTCTTAACCACTGAGCCATCTCTCCATCTCCAGCTACTTATTTTTGAGGTAGCTGAGCTCAAACTTACAATCTTCCTGCCGCAGCCTCCAGAGTAGCCAGGAGTACAGGCTTGCACTACTGTGCCAGGCTTTAAGACACACTTGAAGCACGGTGTTTAGAGTTAGAAAGGCTTGCTAGTAGGAAGTTATTCTTTCTTTCCCCCAGATAAATATGAAGATCATCTGGGAGATTAAGTGCACTGCAGCAGCTGAGAATCTTCTGCGGTGAGAAGCAGGTTTCTCAGATGACAAGCTGACAACGTTAAGTGAAGGGAATTCCTTATATAGACAGAAATGAACAGAGAAGCCAGAACACGACTCGAATTTCTGCAGGGATTTATTGTACAGTGAAGTTTGTGATTCAAATCAGTGAAGAAGGTCCGGGTTGCATGGGACAACTTAGAAATGGCAGAGTACACTCTTACACCTTAGGCTGTCCTCTCTATCTAGATCTTCACTGATTGCCATTTGAGAAATCTTTTGTGATAGCTTCTGGCCATGAACTAGCCAGTTGTATTACTTGTTTCAGCTAAAGACGTCTCTTGGAACCAAAACTGTTGACCATTTAACAGTAGTCACGTTTTCTCATTTAGTTCTGTGGTTTGGCGTCTATCCTGCTGCCAGCTGGAAGGATGGGTCTAACTCTGTATATTATTTCTTTGAAGATTTGCACACCTTGTTTCTGACTGTGATCCCCAGCGCCTATGTTCCCTGCCTTCCTAGCTCCAGAGTTCTGACTTTGCTCAGGTGATAGGAGGTGGTTGGTTTGTTTGGCTTTTTGTTTTGTTTTGGTTTTGCTTAGGGTAAATCTCTAAGTCTAGACTTGACCTCGTTCATCTCAAGGACTGTTTGTGTGAGGCTTGTTTCTAGCCACTGAGACTTGGGAAAGAAAGAATTGTGGGAAGATACCTGAAAAAAAAAAGTTTTAACTTTTATAAGACCAAAAGGAGGAAAAACATACCTCCTTTTCCATTTTGAAAAGCACTTTCTCATTTGCATGCAGGATTGAACAGCCATCTTTTACTTGTGAGAAGAGACAGTCAATGGCAAGACCATCAAAGATGAAGCCAGAAGCATGAAGGAGAAGGAGCCTTGGCTCATGTCACTGATGTGTTGAGTGAACTCTGTGAAGGTGCTCTTCTTCAGGACTACATCAGAAATCAGAATACATTTTCTTCATCATTGAGTCAGGCGGATTAACTATGTGATGTAGCATCCTAGTACGTGGTCTGTGACTGTTGCACATACAATGAAACGCACACATAGAATGAGAAGACACTTTTCTTCCTCCAAGATTTATTTATTTAATAATGTATGTGAGTACACTGAAGCTATCTTCAGACATACCAGAAGAAGAACATCAGATCCCATTACAGATGGTTGTGAGCCACCATGTGGTTGCTGGGAATTGAACTCAGGACCTCTGGATGAGCAGCCAGTGCTCTTAACCGCTGAGCTATCTCTCCAGCCCCAAGAAGACATTCTTAAGGAACGATCTCAACACAGTCTTCAGGTAGATTCTCTGGCCTCTCGGAATAGCATGTTGTCATGCTACAGCAGAGGTATGGTCAGGATGTTTAAGTAGTTGAGAAGTTCTGATGGCAATACTGAAAGGGGGGTATGGTAAAATTTACAATCTTATTTTATGTTGAAACATAATCTTTCTTTGTTTCTTTCTATTTATTTTGGTTTTTGTTTGTTTGGATTTTGTTTTTGTTTTTGCTTTTTGAGACACATTTTCTCTGTTTACCCCTGGATGTCCTGGAACTTATTTTACAGATCAGGCTGGCCCAGAACTCAGAGATCCACTTGCCTCTGCCTCCCTAATGCTGGGATTAAAGGTGTGTGCCACTATGCCCAGCTGAAACATTTTCTTATACCCCAAATAAAATTGTCTGTAATTTTAGTTTCTTGGTCTTAATGGAAGCAAACCTATCAAAAATATATTCAAAATGTACTTCAGGAAAAAAATTAAGAGAGAAAATAATCTGTATATAGGAGTGTGTGATCTTCCTCTGCAGGGTATCGAGTGGCATGGCCATGACATTGTTGAGTTCTGATTTTATTTGAAATATTGGTGGGAAGGTTTTTCTTTTTTCTTTTTTTTTCATTTTCAAGATCCAGATGTCTGTTAGAAAACTCAGAATAACCGTGGCTTAATAGCAGTTTAGTTTGCTCTCCTATAAAAGCCATTTGGAAGCAGTTTTCAAAGGCAAATGCCCTTGTTCCCATGCTTGTTCCTTCTTCACGGTTGATCTGACAGTCTCTGAGTCTGCTCTTCATCCAAGATGGTTGCCTAACCTCAGAGTCTGCTCTTCATCCAAGATGGTTGCCTAACCTCAGCGCCTGCTCTTTATCCAAGATGGCTGCCTAACCTCAGCGCCTGCTCTTCATCCAAGATGGCTGCCTTACCTCCAGCCACTGCTTCCAAATTCCAGTCAACAAAAGAGGAATGAATGCCACCATCTTCCCCTTAATGACATTCTTTGGAGAACAATTGATATCACATTGACTGATATTTAGTATTTATAGAGTCTAGGGAAAATGTTGAATAATTAAATAAAACCTGGGTGTCTAAAAATCAGGATTCACATTCTGAGGAAGATTATAAACCCTAATGGTAACAGGCTGCCTGTGCTGTAGTCTAGATGCAGAGAGATCTGCCTTCTCTCTGTCTTGAAACCTCCTCAAATGAGCCCATCATCATCATCGAGTGAACGGGTTTGACATGCTGTTACAGACGAAATGTCTAACTGCCATATCCTTTCTACTGTGTTAATGGTGGGAAATCGTTCATCATCGGGCTGAGTTGTGATGTGTCTGATGCTTCCTTTCATTTGACTATTTGGCTGCTCCCTTGTTTCGCTGTTGAAAACCCCAGAATGATGAGCACTAGAGCCCCTCATGCTTGTGAGGAACTGCATTGCTCAGAGCCCTTAAATATTTTCCTTCTGCTTGGGATAACAGGGTCTCAAGCATGCCAGGTGGGTGTTCACCATGACGCTACACCCCAGCCCAGTATCTTACAGTTCTGGTAATCCTTTTGGAATATAGAACCCTAAATTGGTTGAATATAGTATCTTAAAAAGTTTATGTATTCTTTCATTGACAAATAAATATTGTATATGTCCATTGTATCCATGTTTATTAACATGTATACATTCTCAGGATCAGCAAGCCCGTCAACCTGAGCTTGAATCAGAACCTACTTTGAGGTGGAAGAGAATTGATTCCATAAAAGTCTGATCTTCCCCCACCCCCACAACAATAATATGGACAAGAGAGTTTTTAAAAGGGTACATTGTGATTTTTAAAAGGGTACATGTATTTCCAGCAGAATAGCTAAGTAGAGCTAAGATAGATTACCATAAACACAATTCCCTTTTAGTGTGAAGACATTTAAAACCTATACTCTTAGCAATTTGAAGAGAATACAGTAAATTGTTATGAGCTACAGTTATCATGTTGTACAGCAGAGCTCTTGAATTCATTTTCATATTTAATTGAAACTTTGTATCCTTTGGCCAACCACTGCCCTTGGAAGCCAGTCTTCTGGGCTGTTTCTACAGTTGAACACTTAGATTTTACATTCGGGTGAGATCATGTGTCATTTGATTTTTCCACTCAGCACACCTTCAGGGTCCAAGCTCATTGTTGCAATGACAGCATTCCCTCCTTTTGAGGGCTAAGTAGTATTCTATTGTGTACAAACGTCACTTCTTCATCCATTCACCACCGATAGATTTGTATGTTGCTTCTATATGCTAGCTGCAGTGGATAGTGCCACAGAGACGACAGGAGCTGAAACAGCTCTTTCATTACCCAGTACTGCAGTGGTTCTCAACCTTCCTGATGCTATGACCCTTTAATACAGTTCCTCATGTTGCAAACCCTAACCATAAAATTATTTTCATTACCACTTCATAAGTGTAATTTTCTGCTGTTATGAATTGTAATGCAAGTATCTGATATGTAGGATATCTGATGTGACCCCTGTGAAAGGCTCATTCGGTCCCCAAGGGGTCATGACCCACAGGTTGAGAACCATTGTGGTAGCGAGTCATATGATAGTTCTATGCTTAGCTTTCCTGTGGCACTTCCAGACTGTTTTCCATAGCAACTGTGCTAATTCACCTCTCACCAATAGAAAGTAAGGCTTCCTTTTCTTACATCTTCTCCAATACTGTCTCTTGGTGTTTGTTTATTTGTTTGTTTGTTTTTTAAATAGTCCATATCTCAGTGTAGTTTAAATCTGCACTTCTCAGATGATCAACAACACTGTTTTCTCACACACGTGTCATTTGTATGTCTTATACTGAGAGATGTCTGTTCAAGGGCTTAGCCCATTTACAGATCAATATTATTCATTTTCTTCCTGTGAATCATTTGCATTCCTAATATATTGCAGATAGTGATTGTCTTAGTTAGGGTTTTATTTAGGGTCTGGGAGGAGACACATAACCAAGGGAACTCTTGGTCATGTTTAAATGTTTAAAGAAAACATTTAATTGGGGCTGGCTTACATTTTCAGAGGTTCAGTCCATTACCATCATGGTGGGAAGCATGGCAGCATCCAGGCACACATGGTGCTGGAGAAGGAGCTGAGAGTTCTACATCTTGATCCTCAGGCATCCAGGAGATTGAATGTTTCACACTGTCAGTAGCATGAACATGTAAGACCTCAAAGCCCACCCCCACAGTGACAAACTTCCTCCAATAAGGCCACACCTCCTAATAGCGCCACTCCATTTGGCCAAGCACTCAAACACATGAATCTATGGGGGTCATACCTATTCAAACCACCACAGTGACCTTTTTCCAGATCATTTGCAGACATTGTCTCCTATTTTGTAGATGGCCTTTTCACTCAATTGTCTTAACTGTACTGAAATGTTTAAGTTTGATACCACCCATTTGTTTATTTTTGCTTTTCTTTTCTGTGCTTTTGGTCATAGACAAAAACACCATCTCCTGTGCTGAAGTCTTAAAGCATCTGACTGTACATTTTTCTATTAGTTTTGTGTCTTATGTGCAAATCTTTGAAACACTTTGGAGTTGATTTTTTGTACATGGTGTTAGACATGGGTGCCGCTTCATTTTGCATGTGAATGTTCATTTACTGGAGAGCTATGTTCTTTTCTTGTTATGTGTGTTTTGCACCTTTGTCAAAAACAATTTGTCATAATGGAAGAATTTATTTTAGTTCCTCTATTTTAATCCCATTTTTCTATGTGTCTGTTTTTATGCCAGTACCATGTTGGTTTGATCACGGTAGCCTTGTATTTTGAAGGTAGGTGTACAAAAAATTTGGTACAGAAGGAAATGTACTTCAACCACAATAAAGGCCATCTATGAAAAGCTCACAGCTAACATGATAATAGGAAAAGTTGAAAATTCGTTTCTCTTGAATCAGGGACACGACAAAGATATTTATTTATCCTTGCCTTTGCTATTTCACACAGCACTGAAAACCCTAGGAACAACAGTAAGGCAAGAGAAAGGAATTAGAGGTACAGACCATACCAGTCAGAACAAGTAAGAGGCCCACTTGTCCTTGGAACCCTCCTACACCCTCCGTTTGGAACTCAAGATCCAAGGCATGGATACTCTTCCCACCCCACTACCCACTCTCACCCTTACACAAGTGGATATCTGCTGCTTACATGTAGGCCATGTCAGTCTGAAGAACAGGTTCAGGCCACATGTAGGTCAGAAAAACAGATATGAAAACTCAGACAAAGGCTCACTGCTAGACCAGAGGCCATGACAGCCAGCAGAGCTCTAGTCCCCAACTTGGGCAGAGACTCCCTGCTGGACCAGAGACCATACCAGTCACCAGAACCACAGATAGGTGGTAGGTGGCCTGCCATGGACTTCTTCCCCTCTCTCAGTGCACCCCCTCACACTATCCTCAATCCCTATTCCCCTCCTTATCACTGTGTCCTACCCCAAAACTTGGGCAGAGACCCCTGCTGGACCAAAGGCCAAGCTAGCTGCCAGAAGTCCAGCCCCCAACTATGATGGAGACTCATCATAGTTTGATAGACCAGAGGTCATACCAAAGCCACCAGAAATACAGATCATAAAGACCAGAAGACCAAAGAAGAACCAGAAACCAAGGGACAAAACACCCATCTGACAAAGACAAACTCAGAAATCATCACCAAGACCTATAATAACTCCAAATCCAGATGCTTAGACACCAGCATAAGAACAAAATCAACAACAGCCTAAGCAGTATGGTGCCACCAAAGCCTAGCTATCCTACTACAGCAAACCCTAAATATTCTAACACTGCTGAAGCACAAGAAAAGAACCTTAAAACTAACTCTATGAAGATGTTGAGGTCCTTAAAGAGGAAATGAATAAATCCCTTAAAGATATTCAGATGGCTAAGTGGTTAAGACTACTCTTCTAGAGGTCCTGAGTTCAAGTCCCAGCAACCACATGGTGGCTTACAACCATCTGTAATGGGATCTGATGTCCTCTTCTGGTGTGTCTGAAGATGGTGACAATGTACTAACATTCAATCAATCAATCAATCAATCAAACAAACAAAAAGCAGGAAGAAAAAAAAAACAGGTAAAGGAAATGAATAAAGCTGTTCAAGACCTGCAAATGGAAATAGAAGCAATAAATAAAACACAAACCGATGGAAAATCTAGGTAAGTGAACAGGAACTATAGATGCAAGCATCAGCAACAGAATACAAGAGATACAAGAAAGAATCGCAGGCATTGAAGATACAATAGAAAAAATAGACATATCAATCAAAGAAAATGTTAAATCTAAAAAATTGTGATATAGAACATCCAAGAAATCTGGAACACTACAAAAAGACGATATCTAAGAATAATAGAAATAGAAGGTGTGATGATTTGTATATGCTTGGCCCAGGGAGTGGCACTGTTAGGAGGCATGGCCTTTTTGGAGTAGGTGTGTCACTGTGGGTGTGGGCTTAAGATCCTCACCCTAGCTGCCTGGAAGTCAGTCTTCCACTAGCAGCCTTCAGATGAAGATGTAAAACTCTCAGCTTCTCCTGCACCATGCCTGCCTGGATGCTGCCATGCTCCCACCTTGATGATGACGGACTGAACCTCTGAACCTGTAAGCCAGCCCAATTAAACATTGTTCTTTATAAGACTTGCCTTGGTCATGGTGTCTGTTCACAGCAGTAAAACTTTAACTAAGACAGAAATAGAAGAATCCAAGCTCAAAGGCCTAGAAAATATTTTTAACAAAATTATAGAAAATGTTCTAACCAAGTGAGTGAAAGACCTGTATGACAATAACTTCAAGTCTTTGAAGAAAGAAATTGAAGAAGATATCAAACGATGGAAAAATCTCCCCTGCTCATGGATTGGTAGGATTAACATAATAAAAATGGCCATCCTAACAAAAGCAATCTATAAATTCAGTGAAATCCCCTTCAAAATTCTAACATAATTTTTTACAGACCTTGAAAGAACAATACTCAACTTCATATGAAAAGACAAAAACAAAAACCAAAAAACACAGGATAGGTAAAACAATCCTGAACAATAAAAAGAACTTCTGGAGGTATCATCATCCTTGACCTCAAACTGTACTACAGAGCAATAGTAATAGCAACTGCATGGTATTGGTATAGGAAAAGACAGGTTGATCAATGGACTCAAAGACCCAGAAAGTGAATCCACACATCTATTGTCTATTGTTTTTTAAAAAAAAGAAACCAGAAATATACAAGGGAAAAAGAAAGCATCTTCAACAAATGGTGCTGAGCTAACTGGATATCTGAATGTAGAAGAATGCACATATATCTGTCACCCTTCACAAAACTAAAGTCCAAGTGGATCAAAAGTCTCAACATAAAACTGGATACACAGGAGACAACTTCCTGAACAGAATACCAATTGCACAGGCATTAAGATAAACAATTAATGGGATCTTATCAAACTGAAAAGCTTCTATAAGGCAAAGGACACTGTCAAGAGGACAAAACAACAGCCTACAGAGTGGGAAAAGATTCTCACCAACCCCACATTCAATAGAAGGCTGATATCCAAAATATTTAAAGAACTAGACAGCAACAAACCAAGTCATCTCATTAAAATGTGGGATACAAATCTAAATAAAGAATTCTCAACAGAGGAATCTCAAGTGGCCCAGAAACACTTAAAGAAATGTCCACATCCATAGCCACTAGGAGAATGCAAATCAAAACGACAGGTATAACTGTCAGAATGGCTAAGATCCAAACAGCTCATTCTGGTGAGGATGCAGAACAAGAGGAACACTCTTCCATTGGTTTGGAAATCAATATGGTGATTTCTCAGAAAATTAGGAACTGATCTATCTCAAGACCTAGCTATAATCCTCCTGGACATATACCCAAAGGACGTTCCATCCTACCAAAAGAGCATTTGTTCAACTATGTTCATAGCAGCTTTTGAAAGACCCCTGAGCTGGGGAGACCCTCACTCAAGTCTCGGACGACGCGACCCCCCAAGAACTCACGAAAGACTGTCCTTGCTGCAATCACATGAGGTTTATTCGGGGAACCAGTGCACTGGGGTCGAGCTCGTAACCTATGCAGAAGCAGTGGAGTTCGACCCTGAGCAGCTGAAGTCAGGGGTATTTAAAGAAAAAAACCACAAAGCAAGGAAATTCTATGCGTCATGGGAAGGTATAGAATGTTCTAAGTTCATCATTCCTGCAGTTAGCTATTTCCTGGGACAAAAGATGTAGACGGTTGCGATAACAATCCTGTGGTTAGCTATTTCCTGGGACAAAGGATGTATGTTAGCTATTAGGCGTGGAATATGGCTATATTATCTCTGGCTTTAATTTTGCTAAGGGGGGTCTAACTTCCTTATAATGGGCTCGGGCCTTTCACTTTATTCATAATAGCCAAAAACGGGAAACAACCTAGATGTTTCTCAACCGAAGAATGGATAAAGAAAATGTGATACATTTACACATTAACTCAGCTTTTAAAAAAAAAAAAATCATTATGGGGTTGGGGATTTAGCTTAGTGGTAGAGTGCTAGTCTAGCAAGCATAAAGCCCTGGGTTTGGTCCTCAGCTCTGGAAGAAAAAAAAAATGACATAATACAATTTGTAAGCAAATAGATGGAACTAGAAAAAAATCATCTTGAGTGAGGTTACCAAGACCCAGCAAGACAAACATAATATGTACTCATTTAGAAGTGGATATTAGCTGTAAAGTATAATCGTGCTACAATCCCTAGACCGAGAAAGGCTAAATAACGAAGAGGGCACAATGGGGGAACACAAGGATCTCCCTGAGAAGGGGAAATAGAACAGATTTTGAAGGAGGACTGGGAGTGGGTAAGGATGGGAACAGGAGGGATCAGGTCAGGGGATAGAGGGAGAGATAACTGAACTTGGGGGGGCATTTTGGGATCGAGGTAGAAACCTAGTACACTGGAAACTCCCTGGAATCTAAGAGGGTAACCCTAGTGAGGTCTCCTAATAGTGGGGGATAAAGAGCCTTGAACCAGCCAAGACTTCCAAGGGAGGGATTAGGACCTTTACCCAGCCACAAAACCTTTGACCTAAAATTTGTTCTGCCTGCAAGAGATGCTGAGGGTAAAGGCGATGCAGAACTTCTGGGAATGGCCAACTAATGACTGGTTCAAATCGAAGCCTATGCCATGAGAGGGAACATACTCCTAACACTGTTTGGAGGGCCCAGAACCACAGGCTAGATAACTCAGAAACCTAGGATAGAAGTAACCATGATTGACAACAACAACAACAAAAACAAACGTCAACGCAATGATTCCTAATGATAGTCTGCTCTACTTGCAGACCAGGGAGTAGCAGAATCACCGTCTAATAGGCTTCATCCAGCAACTGATAGGAGCAAATGCAGAGACCCATAGCCAAATAGTAGGTAGAGCTCAGGGAATCCCACAGAGGAGGGAGAAGAAGGCTTGTAGGAGCCAGAGGGGTCGAGGACACCACAAGAAAACTCACACATCTAAGACTCATGGGAGCTCACAGAAACTGAATGGACCGTCAGGGAGCTTGTATGGGTCTGACCTAGTCTCTCTGCATATATGTTTATGATTGTGTTCCTTAGTGTTCATGTGGGGCTCCTAACAGTGGAAGTGGGAGTGTCTCTGACTCTTTTGCCTGTGCTTGGGACCCTTTCCCTCCTACTGGGTTGCCTTGTCCAGCCTTGATGTGAGGGTACATGCCTGGACTTACTGTAACTTGTTATGCCATGTTTGGTCAATATCCCTGGGAGGCCTGCTGTTTTCTGAAGGGAAATGGAGGAGGAGTGAATCTGGGGAAGAGGAGGGGGGTGGGGTGAGGGGACTGGGAAGAGAGGAGGGAGGGGAAACTGCTGATAGGATGTAATATACGAGAGAAGGATAAATAAAGAAAAATAAGAGAAAGAAATTAAAGGCAACCAAATGAAAAGGAAAATGTTCAATTGTCCTTGATTGCAATCAACATGATTTAGTGTGGAGAAAGAAAGCTGTTAGAAATGATTAATAAATCTAGTATGGCTTTAGGGTATAATACCAACTCTCAAAGCCCAGTAGCTATTTTATATACTAGCTATGAAATATTAAAACACACGAACAAACAAAAGACCCAAAACACAAAAGTTAAGTACACAAATCTCATTTACAATAGCAACCAAAAACAAAAGCAAACAAACTTAGGAAGAAGTTTAATCAAAAAGATGAAGGGTTTGTAGATAGAGAACTAGAAAACACTGAGGGCTGGGGACACAGCTCAGTGGTACAGCGCTGGCCTAGAATGTGTGGGCTATGAAATAAAAATGGATGAAATAATAAGACAGGCAAATGGAGAGACATTCTATATTAGTAAATTAGAAAATTAACATTGCTAGTATTCCTGCACTATACAAAGCAATGTACAAACTCATGGCAATCTCTGTAAAAATTCCAACAATATTCTTCACAGAAATAAATAAGATAATGCACAAAAGACCCTGTATAGACAACCATGTTGGAAAAGAATGATCTTGCGCTCTCTCTCTCTCTCTCTCTCTCTCTCTCTCTCTCTCTCTC
>CM052715.1:21267015-21291065 GCA_028551405.1 Uromys caudimaculatus | reverse complement strand
TGAAAGAATTCACAGTCAGAGCTGTCCCTTTCCCCTGTGACAGACAAGGCTGAATATTTCTTTGAACACTGCAGTCCCGGGTGCCAGGTGCCATGAAAGAGCAAAGAGACAAAGGGTTTGTGGGAGAGGGAAGTTCCCTGGTCCCAGGCTTCCCCTTTTCAGCATCACAGTGAAAGGCTCTTTTGTCCTTCTTTGGTCCTTGTACTGAAGGGCCAGGTGCAGACTCTGTTCCCAAGGGAATCACAACTTTGCTACCATCAAGGTTGATAGCCCTATTTTGGCAACAAACCCCAACCTTGCAGCAGATCAAAGAGAACTCAGTACAGGCAGTGAGGAGACTGAGCTGTGGCGCTGCGGTCAGGGGCAAGCACGGGACCTCAGCTGTGAGGATGCCTTGGGCTGCCTTGTCTCTGTGCTAGCAGTTCTTTCCCAGGTGAGCCCTGTGCACCAAAGACAGGGATTCCAACCCCTTTGTGCACACCTTCCATTTTTAACCCTTCAAGTATAAACATTTCAGTCTCTAAAACAATTTACACAATGTCATTTTAGGTAATCAACTGGGAGGTCAGGATGTATTAGATCCACCCATGGGTTCTAATCCTAGAGTCCCGGATGAAACCATGTCTGCTGGGCTGCCTCTCCTGAGGTAAGTTATAAACACTAACCACCTTCTGTCTGTAGACTGGTTTCTGTTACACATGTGCAATGAAATATTGAAATGTTTTTCCTGGGCAGAGATATACAACTTCTGCTCAGGCCTAGGATTTGTCCCTGGGCACCTTTACCTGTGTGCTTCACTTGGTCCTGAGAAAAACCATCTCCAGGGAAATCTCCCCTTCACCATAAGCTTCTTTTCCATGCATACCTTTCTTGGTGAACAGCATTGTCCTCTATCTAACTGAGGCAGTAAGAGTTAGACAGATTCCCTGGTAGGAAGACAAATAGGGAAAAGGCCATGACAGGTAATAAAGATAGTGAACTTCCAAGATGGCTGACTTCTTCCTCCCCTCCTGACCTGAGACAAAAGCATGGCATCTTTTGTTTTGTTTAGTTTTTCAAAACATGATTTCTCTAGATGTCTGGGAACTCACTCTATAGACCAGGCTGGCCTTAAACATAGATTTGCTTCTGTCTCTGACTAAAGGTGAGTATCATCAACACCCACTAAAGCCTGGCATCTTAAAACAAAGGCCTTGTGGGCTTTTTTTTTCCTGCTAGCAGGGTCCGTGCTGATGGACTAGCTCAACAAATTCAAGGCCAGATCAGGACAAACAATTGTGGGCCAATCATGTTGTCGTTCTTTAAACTAACCAACTCTAAATTCAAAGACTTTATAAAAACTGAGCCCTCAAGGAGAGGCCAGGCTTTTGTTTCCTGAGTCCACCCTCCGCTTTGCTGAGAGTCTTTTCCCCCATGTGCCTGCTGTATGTGTGTTTCCTCACCCTTAATAAACACTCTTCTTTAGGACTGATTCTGTCTGCTCTGTCTGCTCTGATTGAGGATTTCCTAGCTATTATCTCTTGTACTCAAGATTTCCTCTGCCTTTTAATTCTTTATCTGGCAGAGAAAATGAACCAACCAAGACCCCTAGATTGTAACATAATCACCTATCCGGACACTGAATAGCCATCTTAGCCTCTCCTGTCTGTCAGGTCCAAAGAAAATTCCATTTCCCCAAATCCTGGTGGTTACACAAAAGCCAGCATTCTTTAGGAACTTATGAAGCTGGTCCCCTATACCAAAAGGAGCCATTTCCCTTATCACTAGCAGAGGGACAAATAGTTGTTTGTGGTGCCCATTGGCACACCAAAGTGCATGCTGGCCTCCAGACTCCCTCAGTGTCACAGTGTCTGTTACACATCTCAGAGTCCTGCTAGCATCCTAACTCTTCTCACCTCCTCCCCTACCTCAACTTCCCTAACTCATAGACTTCCTTCCCCCTTCTCCTTATAACCCTCCTGTTCAGCTGTGCTCCCTGTTTTGCCTGCACTCTCTTTGTCTTCATCTCTTGCTCTTCCATCTGTCTTTCCCTCTTTCTTCCTCTCTGTTCTTTCCTGATTCTTTCATGGCCAGGTCTAGTCCATTGGCCATGTTGATATTTCTTGATATTATCATCCTATATAAAGTAGTGTATGTCTTAATTTTGCTAACATCTTGAAGTTACCAAGAGTTGGATTAGTGCTCCAGGCTGAGCCAGCCAATAAAAGTCATGATTCAGACTTCTCCAGTCACTGGTTCCCTTACAACTGGTGAGTCTAGAACTTGGCAGGGCTCTCTTGCAGCTATCTCTGTCTGTAACAGGAACTGGGTTGCATTTACAATCTGATTCTTACATCTCTTACATTTTAAAGATGCTTTGTCATCTCTGGCTCACAGAAAACATTGCCTGTGCTTCCCTGGACTGCTTTAGATTTTCATAATAACTCTTCTGTCACTTCTATTATATGATGTCATGAACATGGCCTTGTAATTATCTATTTACTTATATGTCTCTGGACTTGACTCTTTACAGACAATTACAAATTATCTGTCTGCCTGGCCTTTGGTAGTCACTCATAAATGCTTATTGCATAACTATCTGAATAAAAAATTGGCCTTACATTTGCCTTCTCTAATGGCTCAAGAGACTCTAGCAAAGTTTTGGCACTATCTTGAGATAAAACATTATTCAACAAACATTTACTACCCCATCAATATTCCATGAAATTTATATTGTATGTATATTATTCTTACATAGACTCTGTCTGGGCCAGGGTACTTTTTTGGTCCAATGGGATGGAGGAATATAAAAATTGTGGGTGGAGGCTTGGCTCCTGCTTGAGGAGCAGGCTTGCCATCTTGAATATTGTCCTGAAATAGGAGAAAAGCACATAGAAAGATACTAGTTAAAAGATGATGAGGAACAAGATGGGGCACAGTCATCCTCCTGAGAATAAATACAACCTATGTAAGCTGAATTTTCATCTATCTGCAGAGATATGAGTGAGAGATGTTTATTATTGTCTGCCACTGAATTGGAAGAGGGTTTGTATCACAGTCTTATTGTGGCTAATGGCCAATGGAAGTATACTCACATCAGAACCATGCGGGGTGACTTATGAAGGAGTTGTCTGAACCCACCCTGGGCCTTTCAACTCTGGGCTACAGACATTTATCACCATGTTACTTACAAGGACATAGAGAGAGCAATGGATTAGCATCCAGAAAGAAGCTACATTTGTTTACTAAAATCTGTTTCGAGAGATTTGGAGCTGTAATGAAGCCAGAGAACAAGATTTTCTCACAGAATCATTTCATTAAAAAAGTATAAATTCAGGAATTTAAAGACTTCTTAAAGAGATTTATAAACATGGCATTGCTCATAAAAACCTTCCTTCCATGCTCCTAGCCACCTGATGGTTGTTTTTTTAAAATTGGAATAAATTAAAATAAACCATCAATGACAACACACTATTAACTTATTAAACAGGTATTTAGTATCTAATTGCTAAATACTAGAAATTCTGGAAGGCATTGGAAAAGAATCAAATATGCCTAAAATAGTCTTTTTACCCAAAGAATATTCAGGCTACTTAGCTGTAGTCCTGTGTGTGGGTGGATGTTGGCCTTTGGGAGTCTGACTGGAAAAGGCGAGGTGGGGTTTTGTTTTGTTCATTTGAGATAAGGTCTTCCTCAGTAGCCAGGCTGGCCTCAAACCACAGTGCTCCTTCGACCTGGGCCTCCTGTGTGGGGGGATTTTGTGTGTAAGCCATTTCTCTTTGGGACTCACCTAATTTCATGGGAAGGCTTCTTTGAAGTAAAGCACAAGACACGATCATTCTGTCCCTAACCTTGAGTTACTTCAGTACCTTTGTCCCACCATCTTGCTGAGATGCTGCCTCTTGTCAGGCAGTGTGACTGCTCAGCTGCTGTGCAAGACGCCAGGCTCCTGGACTTGGGTCCAGGCCTTGCTCTAATGGGGCCCTCAGGTAATCATCCTTTCAGATCATGAAATCTGTGCCTCAGGAAAACATTTTTTTAGTAGCAGACAAAAATCAGAGGATTGAATCTTCAGGGAGCCTTGCCCAGTGGTTAATATACGGCACCAGGAAGCAGTGGCTTCTGTTATTTGCACCTCTATAGCTCCTTGGCTAACTAGGGGAATGGATGGGTTACTGAGGTGACCCTTGACCACTGACAACGCAGGGTGCATGACATACTTATTTTTTCTCCAGTGACATAATATTGCATGAATTTATTCATTCAATAAGTTGCCTGTGACCTTTCTCACCCAAACCCCCACACACATTATTTATCTGAGCTAGGGCTTTGACCTATGGCTTAATTTCTAAAAAAAGAGAGTGGATTCACAGAATGAGTCCTTATCATCTGTTCCCAATGTCATCAAAAGCTGCAAACTCAAGCATTTGTAGAACAAGATTTGTGTTACTTGATGTCACTTTCTGCCTAGAATGCCTTACAATGATATTTAACAACTCTCAGGTAGGGGCACAGGAGCAGTGAGGCTGTGGGCTGGCTTCTTTGTAATGTTGTCACTTGACTCGAAGAGTTAACTTTCTCGTCCCTCCCGGGGAGCCCTCCGGGATGGGACTGTTGACCAGGGTCCAAAGTGTCCTGCCTGCAGGACCTTCAGCTGCTGAGGAGGGAAACTGCCGACCTAGGGGAAAGAACACAGGAGACCAGAAATATTTGAGGGCAAAAACGGTGTCCCAATCAAGCCTCCAAATAACTTTCTTTGAGTCTGTATTTAAGCACTTTAAGGCGGGAAGCGACAGGGGTAGGGAAGTTACAGAAGGTCAACGTTCATGCCAGATATACAAAAACATAATAACAGAATATCACAAGACCTCCCATAATCCGCAGGTGGGGACAAACGGAATGTCTCTAAGGTCACAGGCTGGTCACCTGACTTCTAAGGAGCCTGAGGCACGGGTCCGGGAAACCAAGACTCAGGCCTACTAGTCAGGCCCAAGCCTTCTGGTCTCTGACACTTGACCACACAACTTGCCATCTCAGGGTGTTATTTTCACAACCGAGGCACCTTCTAGCTGAACACTTGAGAAGTACCAGCAGTGACCCACACAACATGGCTTAAGGAAGCTCACAGCCTTGCTCCTGAACTGTGCTGCAGAACTGTAATCATCATAGCCTTTGGTCCTCTGAGTCAGATACAATTACTGCTGTCTGTGGTGCTTAATTTTATGTCTAAACAGGCCTGGACTAAAGGCAACGTATTATTGCCCGGAGTGTCTATGGAGGTATTTCAGAAGCTGAGTGCAGCCAGCCAATGGCCTCTCCTAGGCAACTGGGTTTCTAGTCCATCAAGGGCCTGACTGGAACAAAGTGATGGAGGAAGGGTGAATTCATTCTCTTTGCCCCAGTGGAGACATCCTTCATCTCCTGGCCGTACACACTGATACTTCTTATGCTCAGGCATTGAGACTAAGGTTTTATGGTCAGCTCTCTGATTCTCAGATCTTCAGGCTCAGACTGGATTATTCCTCCAGCTTTCCTGGTTCTCTAGCTTGCTTACAGCACATTGTGTGATGTTTTGTTCCACATAGTTGCATGAGTCAATTCCTGGAAGGCATTCCTCTGTGTGTGCACCTCTGTTTAGCCTATGGCATCTGTTTCTCTGGACAACACAACATGATACAGGTCAAGAATGGTTCTAGCAGGGCAGCACTCAGAGGCAGAGGCAGGCGGAGGTCTGAGTTCGAGGCCAGCCTGGTCTGCAGAGTGAGTTCTAGGACAGCCAGGGCTACACAGAGAAACCTTGGGGGGTGGGCTACAAAGGGACAGAATTTAAAGGTTATGTTTTCTGAAACACTTCTGGGGTTTCTGGAACTGCTTTTAGAATTTGAGTAATATTAAAGATGCTAGTGACTGCATCTCCAGTGGTAAAGGCATCCAAGAGAGTTCATGGCATGAACATTATATAAATATGCAAAATATTTCCATTGGATACTTACAGTCAATCACTTTTATAAGAAGTGGGTATATGTGAATATGATGAAAGTATATTCTATACATTCATAGAAGGTTCATAAAATATATGATAGATTCATTCCATTTGTTTATGTGTGTCTGTGTCTGCGTGCGTGTGTGTACACACATGTGTATATCCCGGCTATGTATAAACTCTAGCATCAGATCCCATGCTAGCGTTAGAGGGAATTGTGGGATATCTGGCTAGTTATTGGCTGGGATCTAAGCTCTGATCCTCATGCTTATGCAATGAGTTCTCTTTTTTTTTTTTTCTTTTTTATTTGGTTTTGGTTTTTCCAGACAGAATCTCACTATGTAGCTCTGGCTGTCCTGAAGCTTTCTATGTAGACCAGGCTGGCCTCGAACTCACAGAGATGAACATGTCTCTGCCTTCCAAGTGCCGGGATTAAAGGTGTATGCCACCACATCTGGCTTCAACAAGCACTCTTAATTGCTAAGCCACCTCTCCAGTATCTGGCATAATATATTTTAAAAAAGAAGCAAGGAGCTATGTAACTTTAAAATCCTTATAAACAGTTTTGTAAAACTAAGGAACACAGTAACATTGACTGGTTGCCTTATAATCAATGAACAAAAAGAATAAGGAAAAGAAAAGGAAGGGAAGGGAAGGGAAGGGAAGGGAGGGAAAGAAGGAAGGAAGGAAGGAAGGAAGGAAGGAAGGAAGGAAGGAAGGAAGGAAGGAAGGAAGGAAGGAAGAGAAGGGCTAAGGGATTCAAGCCCCTAACTCAAGTGTTGCATGAACAACAGCACAATGACAACTAGTTGTGTAGAGAGATCTCCCTAGCTCCCTGAAGGGCATCCTTATTTCTGTAGCCACGAGGCTGAAATTGCTGAAAATCAAATGCAGAGCCTCATCCTGAATTACAGCACAAGCCACTTCCCAGCTCTGCAGAGTGTCTACCTTTAAAACGAAGGTATCAAGTAGGTAGAAGATACCTCAAGCTGACATGTGTGAAGACTCTGGTGAACCTAAGAAGAGTAAGCTCTGTGGCAGTGCCCCCCCCCCCATGGTGGTGCTAGCTTTTCCATCTCCATCCAAGGACATTAGCCCTTCATTTCTGAAGAAGTTATAACAGTCTCTTCTGAGGCAGTTGCCGTGGTAAGCAGTACGGATAATCTTTGGGACCCAGCACGTCTGTAAAGGTGAGGTACAAAATTTGGACTCATTAGGGAGAGTGCTATACTCCAAAAGGACTACTTGAGTTTTCTCATTTATTTAAGCAAGTATTTCGGGAAGCTGTATGGGACTGGATATTGAGAGTGTGAGATTAACAGTTGAATTAATATGAAATTGGGTCAGCATGCATTCATTGATGTCGAGTGCACTGTGTAGAGATTCTGCACGTAATGCTGCAACTTGGAGGATCAGAAAAGGCTCCGGCTGGCTAAGTGGTCAAAATATGAAATAGAAGATGGCTTACCAGTAGTAAATTAACTGCCTGCCATCCCTTGGTTTAATGTAAAAGAAGGGATTCCAAATCTTCAGGAAAATGGAATATTGCAATAGATTTGTCATTTATACACCGCCCATCCCTTGTTTGCAGAAGCTGCACACCAGCCCCCTGTCACCATTTGCTGTCAACCATGGTCAGCTCCACTGCGTTCTTTGACATGGAAGCCAATGGGGAATCCTTGAGTACCATCTCCTTTGACCTATCTGTAGACAAGATTCCAAGCTCTGTGCTCTGGAAAAAAAGGATTTGGGTCTAAGGTTTCCTTCTTTCATGGAATTAATTCCAAGATTCATGTGCAAGATGGTGACTTCGCATGCCCTAATGGCCCTGGTGGCAAGTGAAGAAGTGTGAGGATGAGGGTTTCATCCTGAAGTGTACAGGTCCTGCTCTCTTGCCCAAGGCAAATGCTGGAACAAACACAAATGGTTCCCAGTTTTTCAACTACACCATAAAGACCATGTAGTGGGATGGCAGCGTGTGGTCTTTGGGAGGGTGAAAGATGGCAGGAACATTGTGGAAGCTGCAGAGCATTTTGGGCACAGGAATGGCAAGACCAGCAAGAAGATCACCATGGCTGACTGTGGGCAACTCTGGTACTTTTGACTGACATAGTACCTCTCAGCCCCCAGACCACTCCTTCTGCAGCTTGGGAGAGCGCCCTGTGCCCACCTGCTTGCAGCATCCTGGAATCAGTGTGCTCTCCCTGTGGTTCTTTTTTTTTTTTTAAAGCTTTATTTATTTATTTTATGTATATGAATACACTGTAGCTGTACAGATGGTTGTGAGCTATCTGGTTCCTGGGAACTGAACTCAGGACCTCTGCTCGCTCAGGCCCCGCTCCCTCCGGCCCAAAGATTTACTTATTATTATATGTAAGTACACTGTAGCTGTCTTCAGACACACCCAGAAGAGGGCGTTAGATCTCATTATGGATGGTTGTGAGCCACCATGTGGTTGCTGGGGTTTGAACTCAGGACCTTTGGAAGCGCAGTCAGTGCTCTTAACCACTGAGCCATCTCTCCAGCCCCTCCCTGTGGTTCTTTGGGCTTATATTTTCCTCTTCAAATCCAGATGGATTGCAGAGTGAAGTTTTTGACCATGAATAAAAGTTAAATAAATAATAAAAAAAAAGAACTACTCCCCCACACTGGAGGCATCTAGAAGTACACCCTTCACCAGTGGTTTAGGAAAGAAGATTGTGCAGGGAGCCCTGCACCCTTGAATGACTCCACCAGTTCTCTAGCCTCCAGGTCTTGTGGTAGAAACTGAAGCCACTCAATTAGAAATCTAACAATGATGGATAGCAAAGGCCAAGGGTCTGTACTAACTGATCAGGTAGGCTAAGTGTGATGATTGTAACACACGGCAAAGTCAAAGCAGCAGTCGGAATAATGCAGTTCCATAGACCATGGCAAGGGTTGGCTGTTTGTGGAGTTTGTTAGAAGCAAACCAGGTAGGAGGCCTCATAAATTCTTATTTGCTCTGAAGATACAGAGAAATTCTAAGTCATCTGGAAATGATAGAACACACCTATAATCCCAGCACTTCAGATATAGAAACATGAGTTCAAGGCCAGTATGGCTTTATAGACAGATTTAAAAAAACAAACAAACAAACAAAAAACCCAAAAAAACAAAAAACATCTCATAGGGCTGGGCTGGAGAGATGGCTCAGAGGTTAAGAACACTGGCTGCCCTTCCAGAGGTCCTGAGTCAATTCCTAGCAACCCCATGGTGGTTCACAACCATCTATAATGAGATCTGGTGTCTTCCTCTGACCTGTAGGCATATATGCAGGCAGTACACTGTATACATAATAAATCTTTAAAAAACAACAAACTGTCATACATACACACACACACATACACACACACACAAGAAAAGAGAAAAATTCTAGGTCATGTAAATAAAATTTCAACCAGAGTCATAAAAACTGAGCCACAAACTTTTAATTCCCAACCATGAGCCTCCTTACAGATCCAAAACACCCTGAATAAAGGGGAGTCGATCCCTATGAGGGAGGAGCCCATCTTACTGAAACACACATAGTGTTAATTTTTTCCCAGTCTTCCCTAAGGGACAGTCTTTCACGAGGGTAGCTGCATATCTTTAAGGACTATTAGACAGCCCAAAGTAGTTCCGGGGCATCCAGAATTTCACTGTCCTCCATTTAGGATAGAGGCTCATGCAAGTCAGGCGATGGGTGGAATTTTGTCTTAAGTCTCTTTCATAGTAGGTCCAATGAGTCCCTGAATCCATTCTGCAGTCATTTCTCAGGTTCCAGATATGCTTAATGAGAACAGAAATAATTAAGCAACTGGCAGACTCTCCACACTGGTTCCCTGAGCCGTAGAATGAGGGCTTTTATGGCAGACAGAGCTAAATGGAAGCCATTAGATGGCTTTCTGCTAGGAAGTAGTAATCAGAAGTAATGCTGCATCCCCAGAGAGAGGGGGAGACGCCAACCCACTTCCAAAACTAGGGACCTGAGAAGCAGAGGTGATGATCCCACCACACTCTCCTTCAGGACTCCTTGGCCTCTGGAGAAGGTAGGTGGGTTTGCAGAATGTCCAGGGAGTTTTGTAAGCCTAATCCTGAGGTAACTCTATTCCTGAATAGCAGCTGCTATTCCAAGTGGGTTTCATTGCTTGAGCAAATTAACACATCTCCTGATACATGCTATGCAGTTACTGGTGTGAAAAAAAGGCTTTCCCTTTTTCTCTGTCACAAGAGCCACCAGAAGCCGTTTGCTCTCTGCTGACACAGCCAGCAGGACATTTTCACTGCCCTGCCTCAGGACTGCAATAATTCTTCAGCCCTATGGATGACTTAGTGCACAGGCATTTTGCTAGGGTGTCGCTTAGTGAAGGTCATACTGGCCCCTCCAATGAAGACATTGGGTTGATTGGACCTTGTAAGCAAGACGTTATCAACTAGTTCAGAGCTATTGGTAAAACATTTGTGTGTCCAAGGCAGGGAAAGAAATTTGACTAAACTTTAGAGGCCTTCTATCTCAGGAAAGTTTTTAGGGTTACAGTGGTATGTTGAGATAACCTAAGATGAAGTTTAATGTTGCAATGGCTTCTCTTATATCCCAGAAACACAGCAATGCCTACTGAGCCTCTTTGAATTTTAGAGGTAATTGATCCTTCATTTGGATGTCTTACTCTCTATTTACCAAGTGAGTCAAAAGCTGCGGGTTTTGTATGGGCCCCAAACAAGAGACGCCTCTGCATCCAGTCTAGGTTGCTGAGAGGACCACTCTGACACTTGATCTTTTATCAGATGCTGACCCACTGGTGCTAGCGGAGCCACACAGGGATGAGGGATGAATCATTGTGAGAGCCTTTGGATTTAGAAGCAAGACCACGCCCATCATATGCAGATAAGCGCTGTCCTGTCCTTTTGAGAACAGTCTTAACGGGAATATGGTGCCCTTGAAGAGACTGCATGCTGACAGTGGGCCACTATGCCATGCAGTACAAGCTGCCCATTGCAAACTAGTTTTTGTTTGTTTGTTTTTAAACTATCTTTAATCTCTTTTTACAGTCCAGTCATTATCCCCCTCCTGGTCCACCCTACGACAGTTCCTCATCCCATTCCTCCTTTCCCCCTCCCCCATCTCCAAGAGGATATCCCCACCCCACCAGGCCTCCCCACTCCCTGGGGCCTCAAGTCTCTCAAGGGTTAGGTGTGTCTTCTCTCACTGAGGCCAGACCAGGTGGTCCTCTGCTGTATATACCTTATACCAGCTTGCTGCCTGGTTGGTAGCTCAGTGTCTGAGAGATCTTGGGGGCCCAGGTTAGTTCAGACTGCTGGTCTTTCCATGGGGTCATCTTCCTACTCAGCTTCTTCCAGCCTCTCCCTAATTCAACCACAGGGGTCCCGGCTTCTATCCATTGGTTGGGTGTAAGTATCTGCGGCTGACTCAGTCAGCTGTTGCTGGGCCTCTTGGAGGGCAGCCATGCTAGGCTCCTGTCTCTTAGCACACCATAGCAACAGTAATAGTGTCAGGCCTTAGAGCCTTCCCTTGAGGTGGATCCCGAGTTGGGCAGGTCACTGTACCACCTTTCCCTCAGTCTTGTCTCCATTTTTGTCCCTGCAGTTCTTTTAAATGGACAATTCTGGGTCAGAGTTTTTGACTATAGAATAGCAACCCCATCCCTCACTTGATGCCCTGTCTTTCTACTGGAGGTGGACTCCACAAGTTCCCTCTCCCCACTGCTGGGCATTTCATCTAAGGTCCCTCCTTTTGAGTCCTGGGAGTCTCTCACTGCCCAGGTCCCTGGTCCATTCTGGAGGGTCCCCCACCTCCCACCCCCGAGGTTGCCTGTTTCCAGTCATTCTGCTGCCCCTCTGGGTTTCTCTCCTGCCCTCCCCCAATACCTGATCGTGTTCCCCACGTTCCTCCTCCTCCCCTCTCCCACCGATGTCCCTCCCTCCCGCCGCCTCCTGTGAGGTGGCTTTCTTCTCCCCTCCAAGTGGGATTGGAGGACTCTCACTTAGGCCCGTTGGCTTGTTAACCTTCTCCAATAAGGCCACACCTCCTAATCCTCTCAAACAGTCATTTTTTCCCCAAACAGTCATTTTTACCCCACTCTGCCTCTCTCCATCTTTCCTGCTTCTTGGACTGCATGCTAAGGGCCAGGGCTGGGGGTATTCTCTGTGGCTCTCTAAGGGCCCACCCTGGGGCAGTTCCTTTCTAGTCTGATGGGGATGGGCTACTGGGAAAAGAGAAAACTTAAAGGCAAAAAGGGCTGTCTTTTCCTTCCCAGAGGGTTCCCTGCCAAGTGGTGAAAACCAGAGATGTCCTTGTTCTGCGCTCTAGTGCAGGGTTCTCACTGTGGGCTGGTGACAGGCTGTAAGGCAACCCTTCCACAGATATCTGCTCTATCAGATATTTACAATCCATAACAGTATAAAATAGCAAAGAAAGTAATTTTATGGCTGGGGGGGGTCACCACAACATGAGGACCTGTATTAAAGGGTGCCAGCATCTGGAAGGCTGTGAACCCCTGCTCTAGTTAAACTGGAGACGCAGTATTAGCACATCAGGGAAAGGTTGAGAGGGCCGTAAAGAGCTCTCTGAGTTTTTGTATTGCTCAGCAGTTGGGACTATATCTACTCTTGCCCAAGGTTGACACAAAAGAATCTAACAGAGGTCTGGCCTATTAGGAGATGCATCCTGCTGGGGAGATGTAGCCCAGGGCAGCTGTCAGCACCATCCCCACATCGGAGGCCAGATGGGAGCTCAGTTGCCTCTGTGGGTGCCAACAGGGATAGACACTGACAACTGTCGACCCCTGGGAACAAGGACATGGCAGAGGATGCCAGCATGGACAGATGACAACCAAGGACCAGATGAATTCCCTCTATGTCCAGATGTTCCTCAGTTTCCTCTTACTTCCTCAGGGCAAAGAGGGAGGAAGAAAAACCCAGAATGGATTAAATTTACCAGGAAGTGATTTGTTTCCAGTTCTGCCATTGGGTAGAATGGGGGCTTCCTATAGAAACAGTCAGAAACAGTGCCATGGTCCTCATGGCACAGGTCTATGACCCCAGTGCGTGGGAGGCAAGGATAGGATTACCATGAGTAGCCATTTTGGAGACTACATAATGAGTTCCAGGGCAGCTTTAGATTACATAACCAGACACTGTTTTAACACCTACCTACCATGCCCCCCCCCCAAAAAAAATTAGAGTCAGCATGGATAATACAGAACTTTTACATTTTTATATAAGTTATGTGATTATGTGGTCAGAAATCTTATGACTGTTGCTGAAGTCATGCTGAATGCTGAATTGAGCAGAAATGCTTCCCTCTCTGGGTGGGAGGGAGCTCACAGACAACCTCAGCGTGGTGATGGACACTTGTAAAGGTTGAGACAGAAAACTAGATGATTTGAGGCTAGCCTGGACTACAAAGTCAGTCTGAGCTGTACATAGCAAGACCTCATCTAGTAAATTTGCAGACCAAAGGATGGCGTTGGGATTGTTTCTCTCTGCTATGTAGAAGGGAATTTTTGTGTCACATACCATGCTTGACAGAAAAATGGGACACGGTGGCCATGTCACTGACTCTCTTGTTGTAGAAGGTGCAGTCTGCAGCTTGCTTTCCAGAGCTCAGTGTTAGAGTCGCTCTCCAGGGGAAGCCAATTCTTCCTACTCCTAATGCTCAGTGTTCCTGCCTCTGCTCAGCCACTCAGATGCTGCAGCTCAACAGAACACAGGCTTGGGAGAGAAGAGGCAGCCACACCCTAGTCCCCAAACCATGTCATTAAACACAGCTCCCAATCCTGATTTCTCATTGGGATTACCTGAGGTGCTTTTAAAAACATCAAGCCCAGAGCTCTCTGTTGGGGAGTCGAGTTTACCTGAATTGGTTTGTAACTATGGGATTCTAAAGAAGACAGACCTGCTTATGTCAACTGAGCACACTGTTAAGTCTCCCCTCATGAGAGAGAGACTGCCTGATGTTCAGTTACACAACGTCACCTAAAATGAAAGCTGAACTTTGCAGTGTCCTTTGCAGTAAGATTGGCCGCTTGGCTGAGAATTTAGGATGCATTTAGTATAATAAGTAGCAGAGAACAATGAGAGGAATTTATTTTTCTCCCATGACAATAGGTCTTTAGGTTGCAGCCCAAGGCCAGAACAGTAGCAAAAGGATATCATCAAATCCCAGGCTCTTCCTGCATTTCCACTGTGCCATTCTTAGCAGCACAGTGGCTCCTCCCGTCACACCACGTGACACGGTACTGTCTCAGTTCCAAGCATCACTTTCCCCGTTTACTGCAGGAAAGATACCGGAGACAAGGCTCCCATTTGTTGTCTCTCTTTGTTCACTGAATCTCCCCAACAGTCTTCCCCGTGTATCTCTATGGAAGAACCATGACCTATGGCCACCCCAGCCACAAGAGGAGCCACAAATGAATGTTCAAATTTTCCTAGCCTCTGTACGGGAATAGAGTAAGACAAATAGAGATGAGAAAGAGGTTTGGTGGGTCCCCAACAGGGTCTATCTAATTTTCTGGCATTATCTAATCAGCTGCTGCTTCTGCACATTCCATTTTGTGGAGCAGCTTTTTTTTTTTAAGTGTTAGTTTTGTTTTGTTTTTTTAATTAATTTATTATATTTATATGAGTACACTGTAGCTGTCTTCAGACACGCCAGAAGAGGGCATCAGATCCTATTACAGATGGTTGTGAGCCACCATGTGGTTGCTGGGAATTGAACTCAGGACCTTTGGAAGAGCAGTCAGTGCTCTTAACCGCTGAGCCATCTCTCCAGCCCTATGGAGCAGCTTTTGAATCTCCAAAACCAGAGTGGTTTCTGTTTATAAGGCACGGTTGCCAAAGTATTTGAGAATATTCAATTCTGCTCTAAAGGGCAAAACAGACAAACAGGATGCCAGCAAAACTCATTAGAGGTGTGAAGCACTGGTAGTAAGTAAAAAAAAAAAAAAAAAAAAAAAAAAAATGTGTTGAGTAAAATAGTGCCTAAATTAGTAGCACAGGGGACAGAATTTTTTTTGTTTGTTTGTTTTTTGTTTTTTTGTTTTTTTGTTTTTTTTTTGTTTTTTTTGTTTTTCGAGACAGGGTTTCTCTGTGTAGCCCTGGCTGTCCTGGAACTCACTCTGTAGACCAGGCTGGCCTTGAACTCAGAAATCCACCTGCCTCTGCCTCCCAAGTGCTGGGATTAAAGGCGTGTGCCACCACTGCCCGGCTTGACAGAATTCTTAAGATGTATTTTCTGTAGATCGTTGTCTTTCCATGAGTATCTGGAAGCACAACACGCCAGCATGGTGCTGTGTAGCAGCTGGGCTCTTTAAGGAGCAGTCTCTGAGGTGATGATGATCACACAGATGTCCTGGGGGAGTACCCTCAGAAGCATTTACTATTCCCCTAAGTGGTCTCTTGGTGTGACATTGTTGTCGATCTCTGCATCTGAGGGCAATTCCTAGAGAGTAGCCACTCTGACCTAGATCCTACTGCCCAGATCTGAGGTTACCATCCAAGTCCTTCAAGACTTTACCTGGCCTCTTGCCATTTTCTCCATGTCATTTCTTGTTTTTTGTTTGTTTGTTTGTTTTTTGTTTTTGTTGTTGTTGTTTCATTAAAGGCAAATCCACTGAGAGTCTGTTGTCGTTGTCCATGTATCCCAGCCACCTCTTTCTCTCTGCCTGGGGCACACTGTTCCCCTTTCTCCTATAATTTCTCTGTCTACCCTTCACACCTGGACCCGCAGCTTCTCAGACCAGTCGTGCTCCGGCTCCCTTCGACTCTGAGCTGGTGGGCTGGCTCATGGGGAGAACAGGGCTGAAGCCCCACACGAGGCTCCGATGGCAACAGTGCTGGAACAGGAAGGCACCAAATAATGTCTCTCCCTTCCCTTCCAGCCAGTGCCACACCAAAGCCCGCAACGAGAAACCTGGAATCATTCTGTAACAGAGTCTATGCTGCCTCTCTACGTTGAGGCCATTTTCAAAGCAGGCTAAACTGGAAACCACGGAGGGAGCCTTCTGAAGATGCCCTGCGGCTGGATTTGTTTTATGCTGGACCAGTTTCGCTGCCTGGCTGCTTCCTGCTGAAAGCACAGATGTGCTGAAATGCTGTCAACAGAGCTAGACTGATCAGGCAGAAGCCTGCCTCTTGCACTGACAGATCAACCTTGTAAATTGCTGGCAGTGGTATGGTTTGACAGACCCAGTGCTGGGAAGCAAAGGGCTTCAAAAATAACAACTGAAAGGGGGAATTCCTTAATACGGGCTTGGAAAAAACCTCACTCTGCAATGGATATTAGTCTTATCAAACACAGTGCCACTAGCTGATAACTGAGGAAACCAAGGCCAGGTCAGGCTGGGTCACACGGATTACGAACACAGCTGGAACTTGGCACCGAGGCTAATTTTTGTTCTCTTGCATTGTGTTTTAATTCCATCACTTCACCTTAATGTCTCTGTTTTGCCACTGTGTACTGCAGAAGATCCTGTGTTATTCCCCAAACAAAAATAAGGGCACTGTCTTGCTGCAGCTGGAACAGCTATTGGTCCTGTCACAGGAAGGAACAGCTAACAAGTTCACTAACCAGCCTGTTATATTTATGTCTCTTCTCAGGGCTAATTTCTTGTTTAATTAAGACATTTCACTTTGATCACAAATGCCATCACATAACATATCTGATGATTCTAGGACCAGGGAGATGGCTCATCAGTTAAGTTCTTATTGCTTGTGCAAAAGCCTTGAGTTCAGCTCCCAGTGTTCGTGCAAGTGACTAACAACACCCCTGTAACTCCATCTCCAAGGCAGTCAACATCTCTGGTCTCTGCACTCACACAAACATACCCACAAAAGACACACATGCTTACACACACTTAAAACAAAATAAATATTTAAAATGTGATGCCTCTTGACTGTATTGTGAGGATTTAACATACACTCTGAAGTCTTTCATTAGAACTTACAGGTAGAGAAGATAGCTTAGGGGGTAAGTGCTTGACACATCAGTATGAGGACCTGGGTTCAAATCTCCAGAATTCACACTGGCTGCATCATGAGCAGCCATAGCCCAGGGCTCCTATGGGGAGACGGGGAGTAAGAAACAGGGGAATCCCCTGAACACAGCTAACCTGGGGTAAGCAGAGGAGACACAACAAAGGGACCTTGTCTCAAACAAAGTAGGAGACAAGGACAGACACCCACAGTTGCCCTCTGATCTTCACATACATGCCATTGCATGTGCACGCCATGAATGTACACACATCATACATGCATATGCACAGAGAATTTACAAAAACTGTTACCTAGCAAAAGCTGCCCACCAGGTATGAGCCAGGAGCCAGGGGTAAAAGAAGGACTGTTCTCTCTCTCTCTCTCTCTCTCTCTCTCTCTCTCTCTCTCTCTCTCTCTCTCTCTCCCACACACACACTTCTACACCCTTCTCCAGATCCCCTTCCTGCCAATAAACTCTCTTTAGTACTAAGCCTGTTGCATGGTTGATTCCTCAGAGGAAACACCCCGGCATGGGCTGAGATTGCTCCCTCCCTCCCACCTTACACTGCTGACCCCCTCTCCTGCTGCAGTTTTAGGAAACACAACAAAAACTATAACAACTAATTACCTTTGGGGTGCTTAAGTCTTAAGCAGTGCTGGAGAGATGACTCAGCTGCTCTTTCAGAGGACCCAGGTTCAATTTCCAGCACCCACATGGCAGCTCACAACCATCTGTATCTCCAATCCCAGAGGATCCCACACTCCCTTCTGGCCTCCAAAGGCATTGCATGCATGCAGTGCACAGATACACATGGGCAAAACATCCTGGGATGGTTTGTATATTATTGATCCAGAGAGTGGCACTATTTGGAGGTGTGGCCTTGTTGGAATAGGTGTGCCACTGTGGGTGTGGACTTAAGACCCTGGAAGTCAGTATTCTTCTAGCAGACTTCAGATGAAGATGTAGAACTCTCAGCTCTGCCTGCACCATGCCTGCCTGGATGTTGCCATGCTCCTACCTTGATGATAATGGACTGAACCTCTGAACCTGTAAACTAGCCCCAATTAAATTGTTTTCCTTATAAGAGTTGCCTTGGTCATGGTGTCTGTTCACAGCAGTAAAACCCTAAGACACACACACACACCGTAAATAGAAACATATTCATGGATTTAAAATTTGTTCTCTATTTTATATATTAGTTCATACATACATGAAAAAACCCTTAAGTGTGTGGAATTATTTGTGAAAATCATAATCTTCTTGGTCAGTATTCCAACAGGCCACATTAGGCTATTTGTTTGTTTAAGGTTTCTTTGTGTTCCTGTGACCACTTTTCCTTTTTGCAATGCAGAGTACTTAATGAATATTAACTCAAGAATCCTTACAGGGTAGCCAAGGAGAGAGACTGGCAAATGCTAATGTACTGCTCTTGGTAGGAAAGCCTGGAATCAGCCAGGAAGACCTATTGCAGCTGACTGAATGCTGAGGTATTATCCGAGTGCCCTGTGCACTCTATGGAAATCATTTGATCTATATTCGACTGGTCATTTGCTTCTGGGCATCTTTTTAGTTGAGAAAAGAAGAACCGATAACAGTACAGTATACTGTTGAGCTAAAAAAATAAATCAAGTTGTAAACAATATAGGATGTTCTTTTCTGAGGAGAAACCAAAATAAAATATGGGAGCTAAAAAAAAAAAAAAAAAAAAGCCACAGTTCTAATTTCATTCTGTGGCTGTGACAAACACCACAGCCAAAAGCTACCTATGGGAGAAAAGGATTTATTTGGCTTATACTTGCAGGCCACAGTCCATCAAGGAAAGTCAAGACAGGAACTTAAGCAGAAGCCATCAGAGAATGCTGCTCACACACTCCCTCCCAGGCTCTTGCTTAGCTAGCTTCTTCATACATCCCTCATACATCAATAATGGTGCAGTCCACAGTGGGCTAGGCCCTTCTACAAATCTTAGCAATCAAGAAAATGTCAGGCCCACAGGCCAACCTGATCAAGGAAGTTCCTCTGTTGAGGCTCTTAACGTAACATGACCCTGGATGTGCCGGGTTGACCATTCAAGTTGACCAGAGCACCCACTAAAACCTAAAACTACATCAGGCTCAGTGCTGAGTATGCTGCATGTGTACTGGAGGACGTACTGGGAGCACAAATGTCCTTGCACCCACTGGTCACCATGGAAACCAGGAATGTTAAATTCACAGGATTGTCTTTTCAAAGTAAAAGATGTATAACTTGCTTTTCCACACAGAAGGCTAGGAACTGGAGGTGATTAACAGCCTAGCCATCTGAAAGGCCAGGCAAATCAAGCTCCCACAACCAGGACTGGAGATGTCTAATAGTCTAGGTGACCCTTGCATTATCTGAATAGCCAGGGGCTTCTCCAGGCTCCCATCAGCAGTACCAGAACGACTTCTGCACTATCTGTATGATGGAGACCAAGCCAGATCTTTTCCTAGACCAGTAAGCTAAGACATATAGCCTGTCTCTAGAATTCATCTTCTTGAATGAAATGATATGTATTCGAGTTGACTTTGGTGTAATTATGCCTCCCTGTGCACTGAGAAGTGTGTCATACCAGGAAACTTTGTTTCCAAATTGTAGTGTATTTAAGCCAAACCCTTGAGATGCTGAGAGTCAAACCCATGAAATTACCTGCTGTCTGTGAAGCATAGTCAGTTAAGGTGCAAGGTCAGAAAGGACAGGGCGTTTGCAGTCTCAGGTCCCAGGAAATGAAAGAACATCTGGTATTTCCTGAAAACCAGTTATGGTAGTGGATTGGCCTTGGGCCGTGTGTAATCTTTCCGCTCGCCTGTCTTTTTAAGCTGTTGTCCTGAAATAAACTTGGAGAGCTTGATCAGAATATAGACTTGCTCTCCTTCTTCACATCTCCTGTCCCCCATTCTTTTACCCTCTCCCCAGGTTCCCCCTGAACCCCCGCAGAATGGGGCAATTGGCACCCAACGTGGGGCCTGGGTACAGGGGTCCAATGGAACGTTGCTCGCCCAGGGACGTCTCCCCACCCATAGGATCACCACGCTTCCCCGAGGTCATGTAAGGAGATCTGCGAATTGTGATCGCCGCAGATCGCCTGTCTTTGAGTCTGATCTGTTGAAGTAAGATAGAGCAACGAAAATATAGGACATGAATTGAGTAAGCATGACTTATTCTTACAGGATCTCAAGGAGTCCCTCAAGGTGTGAGGAACTTGGGTAAAGAAAAAGGATCTTATTGAGTTCTTTGAATTTGTTAATGATGTTTGTCCTTGGTTTCCTCAAGAAGGAACTATTGATGAAAAAAGATGAGCCAGCAGTGAATAAACCTTGTAGAAGGACAAGGTAATGGTAAAATGTGTTTTATGTATGTGTTTAGAGTTATGCTAAAATCTAGAAAAGCGAAGGTAATTCTCATAGGTGCTTTTAGTCTTTGGACCCTGACTAGTTTACACCCTAGACATGAGAGAATGGGTTTAAGAAAAGCAATCCTCCCCAACTATCCGGGGATGGAAAATGAATGTAAGCTGTTTCAGAGCTCTCCTAGGAACAGGAAGAGGTCGGGAGACATCCTGCCTCCTCTCTGGCTACTACAGGAGAAATGCTTAGTTCTAGGTCTGGGTCTCTTAGGTAGGATATCTGAGTCCCTTTGGGACATCTAGTTCTCTTTCCTCTCTGTGTATTGTATGTTCTTGGTGCACCAATCTGTCCGTGTCTGTCAGTTTATGTTTGTTTTTGTTTCGTTGCTTGAATGTTGTTCTGTGTTTCATGTTCAAAAGAAAAAAGAAACGGTTAAAACTATCTGCTGGTTGTTCAGCCTTGGTTTAGTTTTAACTCAGTTTCAAAAAAATAGAAAAAAAGAAAAAGAAAAAAGCAGTCCCAATTGGCCTTTGGAGCCCTGCACCTGTAACTAAGGGTCAAGCTCAGCTGGAGAAGCCCTGCCAGGAGCTCGATGTCTGCACAAGGTGCTTAAAGGGGCCAGCAGCTTCTCAGTTTCTATGGTGAGGGAGCTGATGGCTGTTTCTCCTAGAAAAATCTCTGTGTTTGTGATTATTGGGTTCAGTAGGTGACAAGATGCTCCTCTCCTGAAATTACAACTAGAAAAAGTAAAATTTTGTCTGGTCTAAATAAGTAAATGTGAAGCTATTTCATTTTTGTTTCTGACTGGTTTTAAAAGTATAAATATGTTCTGCATGTCTTTGTTATACATTATTGGCTTATAAATTATTGGGTATGATTAAAAATTTGTAACTTTGGTAACAGAAAGTTGGCTTAAAACTGGTAACTCAGGGTTAGAGTTGTTCTAGACAGCAACACGTGGCATGAGCCAACCCAGGGAAACAGGTCTCTAAAGATATGTTTGAATTGGGTAATATTTTATGTAATTCTTATCCTAGAAACCAGACTTATAAAAGATAGGATTCAGGGTAGTGTCTCTTTGGTGAGATATTAGAGGCCGCACCGTCATGTGTTCATGTGTAGGAACTGGCAGCCAAACTTTGTAGCATGGGGGTGAATAACTTGACTTTGGAGTGACTGGATTGTTTGTTGAAGGTTGAGCTTTGCTTTCCAAAGTTATGGTTGTGCTCTGGTGTTGCAAGAGAAAATTGAAAATTATAGTTCAACTGCCAGTGTTCCATTGGCTGCAGTTTGCAGTTCAGTCACAAACTCAGGATTCTAACTCACACATATTTGTTCTTTTTTGTTTGTTTGTTTGTTTGTTTGTTTGTTTTTGTGGGGTTTTTTGTTTGTTTATTTTTTCAAGACAGGGTTTCTCTGTGTAGCCCTGGCTGTCCTGGAACTCACTCTGTAGACCAGGCTGGCCTCAAACTCAGAAATCCGCCTGCCTCTGCCTCCCAAGTGCTGGGATTAAAGGCATGCGCCACCACTGCCCGGCCTCACACATATTTGTAATTAAGAAAAAATCTGGCAGGTGGAGATTGTTGCAAGATTTGTGAAGGGTTGATGGGCTATGGAACTTGCAGAGGCATTACAGCCTGGCTGCCTACTCTAGCTGCCATTCCAGGAAATGCTTATAGATTTATTATAGATTTAGAGAATTGTTTTTATACTGTTTCTTTGCATCCTGGTGATTGTAAAAGGTTTGCATTTAGTGAGCTTGCTGGTAATTTTAAAGAACCTATGAAACAATAGCATTGGGAAGTTTTGCCTCAAAGAATGGCTAATCGCCCTACATTACTTTTAAAAAGTTTTAAAAAGTTGTTAAGAGCTATTAATTGGCTAAGACCTCATCTTAAGCTTACCACAGAAGAACTTAAATTTCTGTTTGATATTCTCAAGGGAAATGCAAATCCTAATTCCCCTCAACAATTAACTGATGTGGGACTAATAGTTTTACAGAAAGTAGAATAAGCTATTAGCCAACAACAGATACATTATATAGACTATGATCATTTGTTGGCTGTTTGCATCCTTGCTACAACTCATGTGCCCACAGCAGTTCTTTGGCAAAAGAGACCATTAATGTAGATTCATCTTTCTTCATCTCCAAGTAAAGTTTGTACACCCTATTATGAAGCTGTTGCTGTGTTAATACAGAATTATAGAATAGAATCAAGAAAATATTTTGGAGCCAGGCAGTGGTGGTGCACGCCTTTAATCCCAGCACTTGGGAGGCAGAGGCAGACGCAGGTGGATTTCTGAGTTCGAGGCCAGCCTGGTCTACAGAGTGAGTTCCAGGATGGCCAGGGCTACACAGAGAAACCCTATCTTGAAAAACAAAAAAAAAAAAAAAAAAAAAAAAAAAAAAAAAATTTGGGAAAGAACCTGATGAAATATTTATTCCTTATTCCAAACAGCAATTAAATTGGTTATTGTAAACTACTGACATTTGGCCTATTGTATGCGCAAACTTTTCAGGGAAAATTGATAACCATTATCCAAAAGATAAGTTGTTGCAATTTGCCTCTATGCATGCTTTTGTATTTCCTGTAAACTTATGCATGCAGCCCATAGAGAATGCACTTACTGTATTTACAAATGGTCCATCTAATGGGAAGGCAGCACATGTGATTGGATCACATGTTCATTCTCTTGAGTTTCCCCTGCTTCAGCACAAGTAATTGAAGTACACACTGTAGCTGCTGTTTTTGAAATGCTAAAAAAAATCAAGCTTTTAATTTATATACTGATAGCCAATATATAGCTCATGGTTTACAATTACTTGAAACTGTTCCTTTTTTAGATACTGCTAATTCTCAAAATTTGCTATTATTTATGCAAATACAACTCAATTTAAGAGAATGTACAGTTCTTTACTTTGTAGGACATTTAAGAGCTCATACTGGGTTTCCCGGACCCCTTAGTGAAGGTAATGCCACAGCAGATTTGTATATCAAGAGGGTTATAGGCCTTACACAAGAACAATGGGCCAAACAATCTCTTTCTTTACATCATCAAAATAGTAATAGCTTGAGACAATGATTTGGTATTTCTAGAAAATGTGCATGTCAAATTGTAAAAACTTGTCCTGAATGTCCTCAGTTTCTACCTGTACCACATAATGGTGTTAATCCTCAAGGACTTATACCAAACCAATTATGGCAAATGAATGTTACTCATATTTCTGATTCTGGAAAATTAAAACATGTACATGTGACTATTGATACCTTTTCAGGCTTTCTAGTTGCAACTGCTTTAACAGGAAAAGCAACTAAAAATATAATTAGTCATTGCCTACATTGTTTTTCTATGCTTGGTGTTCCCAATCATATTAAAACAGATATGGAACTGGCTATTACAGTCATGCATTTGAGACTTTCTGTCAACAATTTAATATTTCCATATCATTTGGATTCCTTGTAATTCTCAAGGACAAGGTATTGTGGAACTTTAAAATAATATTTTCATCAAGTAAAAAAGGGGGAGTTAGACAGCTGATCAGCGCCGGGACAAAGATCCCTCGCCGGAGATTGCAAGACCCAGCGGAGGGCCAAAGACACGCCCCACAGCTCACCAGACCACAGAGACTGACCGCCAGCAGCTTCCGGCGACGGCCGGAGACCTCAGCTTGGGCCACAGGGCCCCACAGCTGATCAGCGCCGGGACAAAGATCCCTCGCCGGAGATCG
>CM052715.1:21236538-21266515 GCA_028551405.1 Uromys caudimaculatus | reverse complement strand
CGGGTTCGACCCCAATGCATTGGTCCTTCTCACCACCCCCGAATTAAACCTCATGTGATTGCAGCAAGGACGGTCTTTCGTGAGTTCTTGGGGGGTTGCGCCATCCCGAGACTTGAGCGAGGGTCTCCCCAGCTCGGGGGTCTTTCAACTCCATACATGTCTCCTGGCCAGGGCTTAAGAACGTCTGGGAACTGAAGCCCAGGTGCCTCCACCCTCACCCTGAGGGCTCCTTCAGATTCAAAGGAGCTGAGCTGCTAAACACTGAAGCCAGATTAATTAGTCCCTGGCAATTTCCCCTAAAACCTGGAAGAGCAGGGATAGAAACTAGCAACCAATTATCTCAGTGAAGCAGGGAGAGGGGGACCAACATCATCGCTAAATCCTATGAAAATCTTTCCCCTCCCAGAGGGGTTAGATGCAGGCTTGTCTCTCCGAGTTAGTCTAAAAAAAAAAAACATTCCTGCTGGGAACTGGGCTCAAGAGCTTCCTTCCCTTCTAGCAAGGAGCTGAGAGGGAGATAAACAAAAATCAAGCAAGATCTTGTCCAAAGCCCAGTGTGCTCCCCAGGCCGCAGGCTTGCCTGTTTTCCTTCCGGTATGCTCTTCCTTCCTCCACAGTGGCCTGGGGTCTTGAGTGCAACAGCCAATTTAGAGTCAACTGATCACTGCTAGTTGTAGATTCTGGAGTCTTGTAGAGACTTGAGTCCATCATTTTAAGCTTCCAAACCAGAATCAGATATTTGCTAATGTTCCTTCTTAGTTTTGATACTTTTCTGAAGAAAATTTTCAATCGAGAGCTTCATTCCAGTGAGTAGATATGTGGAGGTCTAGATCTGTCATCGGCCCTTCCAGAACAAGCTAGTCCAGCAACTGTCAGGCTACAGTAGGGGGAGGAGCGCCTCCAACACCCTAAGGCTAAGAGGGGAAAAAAAAAAAACCAGGAAATAGCCATGAGGCCTGGTCAGTGTTCCTAGGCGTACATGCAGGGTGGTCAGTACTATCTCCCTCCTGCAGTGCGATGTGCAAACCGACCACACGTCACTGCCAGGCCCATTCCTTCACCTCCCCTCTCACCCTAGCCAAGGAGTCTGAAGCAGCCAATCAGAGTGTATGTAGCCATATATGGGGAATGGGGTGGGGGGCAAACATATACAAAAGCCTCAACACTATATCTGGGGCTGTGGCTTTTGAAGGACAACTGCTAGAAACCTGCCAGCATAATAAACTGCTTCCTGGGGGGCTTGGAGGTTTTATTTCTCAGACTTGAAATCGTGCCTCAAGGTGTTGAGTTGTAGTTAGTTCAGCCTCCTAACTGCTTAATAAGTAGCAAAGACAGCATCAGTGATATTGAATTGAGTATACTAATTTCAATATTTCTATGTATAAATTTTTAACATGACACTTGTATCTATTTTTCTAATGTTCATGGATATTTATTAAATAATACTTTTATGTTCATTTATTTTATTTTATGTGTATGAATGTTTTGCCTGCATGTCTGTCTGTGCAACACATGCCTGCAGTACCCACAGAAGCCATAAGAGGGGGTTAGAGTCCCTGGAACTGGAGATACAGATGGTTGTTAGCCACTATGTAAGCGCTGGGAACTGAATCTGAGTTCTTGGCAAGCACAACCAGTGCTCTTAACCATTGAGCCAAGTCTCTAGTCCTACAAGAATGTATTTTAAATTAGATTTTGTGGACTATAAACATGAAGAGAGTTCAGCCAGAGAAAGTTGAACATAATAAACTATGAAAAGCAATCCAAGAACCTTTGGAGTACGGTCTCCAGAGAAATATATGCCTTGAGCCAATAAAATGTGAAAGCCATTTATGGGATCGATTGCTTTACATGTTTGGACATCACTGACTATGAATTGTGGGAGCACATGCATGAATAAAAATGGCTTTGGGCTTATGAGGCTTTTGCTATTGACCAAGTTGACAGAAGTATATTTATGGAAATCTGATAAAAGATTGCATTTCTGAGATTTATGAATAGGGGATATGGAAAACACATGCAGAAAAGCAAAAGATAAATTAATATTGTTCTCTGTAACTAGAGCCTATAATGACTGCTCATCTCTAAGTTGCTAAGTAGTCCATAATTTGACTTCCCACATAGATGTAGTACCTTTCAAAACTGTCAACTGTAAAGATTTACCAAGGTGGCTCCTGCATGAGAGTATGTGTGCTGCATAGTTATTTTCTTGCTTCTGTAGGGATGCTAGACCAGAGGAAGGACGTCACCAGCCTCACAGTGAATTGTTAACTGTCACAGCCTTTGATAATGTTAAGTGCCAGAGAAGGGCCCAGCAGGGCTTCTGCTAACCTTGTCTTATTGTTCTACCAAATAACCATGGCAAAGTCATGACATTCCCTACACGGAGTTTAACATATCATTTGCATTTACAGTGTAAAGTTGTTATTAAAGGCAGGATATTTTTACAAACATCTCTCTTCTCTCTTCTGTAGGGGCAGAGTATTTAAGAACCTGCTGCTCAACCACCTGGTCATGTTTATTCATGTCAGAATCACGCTCCCATCAATAGACATTTTCTTTCTCTGATTGCAATCCTGCTCCCAGTGCTTCCAGGCTGACCAACCTCAGAAAGGGCACAGCTTCGGGCACAAGATGATGTGCGCATGGCGGTGGGAAGGATTTAGTTAGGATAAGTCTGCATGAGGCCAGGCACATGCTGTCTTCTTGATCGTAAGATCTTCAGATAAAGGTACCTTCTGGTTCTCATGTTTGGCCATGTTACCACGTATGCACACACCTGCCAGAACTTTCTCTTCTTTTGGCACACATCATTACAAATATCATTGAGTGAGCAAAGCTCTTGGATTTGCAAGCTAGTTTACGAGCATTCTGATGAGAGTCTGAGGTGCACAAGATCTCCTTCAGCCAACAGTAATCCATTCCAAAAGTGGGCAGAAAAAAGAAATGCAGTTCTATAGGGCTCTTTGCCAATATAATTCATTTGAGGCTAGTAACATTTGAGGACTGTGGAATGTTTTGTTTTTAATACAATAAAAGGTTGATTTTAAAGTAGAACCCACGATAGGAGATAAAGACAGACGAGAACGTTTCTTGCTAAAGCAGTCTAATTTATGCATTCCTCTGTTTAGCAGGACGAAAGGACTGGAAAACAGATGGGGGAGGAGGAGAAAGGGAAGGAAAAATGAAGACGAAGACTGAATACAGTAAAAAAGGAAGAGGCCCCTGTAGAACCGTGTGTGACATGGGTGACCCTACAACTGTGCAAGAACCGTGATGGGGATGACTGGAAGAACCTTGGGTCTGATTCTGCCCCTAAGCAGGAAAATAGAATTAGGCTCAAAGAATCTAGTCTGCCCTAACACCCAGCCATACTGAGTCATTCACTATCAGGTCTCTATCCTTGGATGACTGCTGGGCCACTTGGGAGACACTCTGAAGGGAGCACTGCGGTTGTGGTTATCAGGATTAAGATGAAAGAACTCTGAGCTGGGGAGACCCTCACTCAAGTCTCAGGATGGCACGACCCCCCAAGAACTCACGAAAGACTGTCCTTGCTGCAATCACACGGGGTTTATTGGGGGTTGGGGGGGACCAGTGCACTGGGGTCCAGCTCGTAACCTACGCAGAGGCAGAGGAGTTTGACCCTGAGCAGCTGAAGTCAGGGGTATTTAAAGAAAAAGCCATAAAGCAAGGAAATTCTATGCGTCATGGGAAGGTATAGAATGTCCTAAGTTCATCACTCCCACGGTTAGCTATTTCCTGAGACAAAAGGTGTAGGTTAGCCATTCATTCCTGCAGTTAGCTATTAGGCGGTGGAATATGGCTATATTATCTCTGGCTTTAATTTTTCTAAGGGGGGGGTCTAACTTTCCTATAATGGGCTCGGGTCTTTCAAAGACACTGATTAAAGAGGGAAGGTTGTTCCTGAAACGGAGGCAGACAACATCCCCTCTAGTGAAGGACAGGAAGGACAATAGAGACTCTTGTTCCAGAGAGAGAAACGGGTCCTGGGAAGAATGGATGCCAGAGTTGGCCAGGGCCATTTACTTCCCATGTGGCCAGAGCAAGAGTAAAGTGAGCTCCTTTTAGAACAAACAAACAAACAAAACAACAAAAGCAAAACTAAACTAAATTCAAAAGAGCTAACTGTTGGATTGATGTTTTTGTGTATTGTGTGAAGATGTATCTCTGCCCTTCCTTGCCTGCCTAAGGCATCTTCTGATTGGTTAAAATAAAAACCCTATGGCCTCTAGCAAAAGGCAGAAGAATAAGGTGAGGCTTCGGGACAGAGAGAGGAACTCTGGGATAGAGCCAGCCTACAACTATAGGGATTCACCTTCAAGACACAGAGGAAGTCAGACATATGAAACTGAGGAAAGGTACCCAGCCATGTAGCAGAATTTAGATTAGCATAAATGGGACAATTGAGTTATGGACTAGTTGATGATAAGGCTAGTTGTAAGGCCAAAAACTTACAAGTAAATATAGTCTCTAAGTCATTGTTCAGGAGCAAGGGCAAGCACAGAGAAGCCCAGCTACTGATGGAAGTTCATTATTGATCAGTGGAAAATAAAGCTTCTCTAGAAGGAAAAAAATCATTAAAGCTAGTTAGTAAAAATTAAATGAATAGGAAAATCAAATGAAATTAGCAAGTTAAGAAATGAAATAGACCATCAAGATCACAGTGATTCTAGGTAAGCAATTGTTTTCCCCATGGTGAGGGATTCATATTAGTAGGGAACAGGCTCTGGGGTGCTCACTCGCCTTCCTTTGCTGCCCCTAAGCTGTCTGGAAGAGAGCTTAGAAGAAATTGTCTCTTCTGGACTCCAGGGTGAGTTAGCCCACAACTAGAACAATTCAAGTTAGATTGTTTAGATCCACCACCCCGTGTGTGTGTGTGTGTGTGTGTGTGTGTGTGTGTGTGTGTGTGTGTGTGTGTGTTCATGCAAGTACCACTCCATTTAATTAGGATTGCCTGCATGCCTGCATGAGCATAGTGCATATGTGATTGTTTACTTGATGAAGGGCAACTTTCTAGTAGCTCCCACCCCACCCCCACCCCCACCCCCAAGGAATTTGATTATCTGTTCTCTAGCAACCATTAACTACAAATGCTCTTCAGTGGGGATGGAACCTTCTGAGTCCCTCCCCACAGTGAACCAGAGTCTTTGAACTCACTGTTGACTGACTTCTACTGACCCCTGCAGACTCACTGTGTCCTTTCTGACCATCCCTAAGCTAGGAAGTTAACATATGTGGATTGTGTTCTTGAACTCCTCATTCTCAGACTTCTAATTGCATTGAACAATAAAACATGAAGTGAGAAGCTTACGATCAGGGAATTAACACTCTCACAACCGCATCAAGGATACGTGTTGCTTCCCAATTCCCACCAGACTTCATCTGTGGCTACAGATAGATAGCTATGGCATCTCTAGGTATCACCGGCTTATGCAGCTCCTTTCCAGTGAGGCAAGACAGGCTTCCTCTGTCAGGGAGAACTCTCCTACAGACGTCTTCCCATGTCTCACTGGCCCCAGTTGTTTGACAAACTACTATATCATTGGAGACCACTATAGCATGATTGGCTTAGTTGAGGGATAGACAAATACTGCCTTGGGGTCAAATCTGGCCTGTTGCCTGTTTTTGTTAATAAAGTTTTATTGTAACACAATTACACTCAACCTTGAGTGGTTAGTTCCCTAAGGAACATAGGCGTTTAAATAAATGAACAGGGATTGGCAGGGCATTTATATACTACTTATGGCTAATTTTACAATACAGCAGCAGAACTCAGTAATTGTGACAGAGCCTGAGGCTGAAAACATTTACAGAACACTTAAATAATATAACAATACACTTTACAAGAAATCCTCAGGTTTAGACCCATCCATCACCACCTCCTATGAACACATGGTAGAATGAACTCTATCCAACTAAATAGGGGATTGTGCCAGTGAAGACAAGAGGAGCAGAAAATAGCTTGTTATTATAGGCAGAACAAGCCCATGCTACAGGGTTGGTGGTAGACAGGAGTTTTACATGGAGTGCTGTAAGACTCTGGCCAGCCTTAGCTTACCGGAGAAACTCCCCCCCTCCCCCCCCCAGTGAACAATGCAGAGTCAGGGATCGATGCAAACGCAAGAGAAATTTATTGTTCCAGCATGCTGGGGTCACCCTGCACACGAAGGAGAGAGAGAATGACCGACCCCACACTGCCCGTTTTTATACAGTTTTTAGAGCAGCAGCCATTAGGCACAGTGTGATTGGCAGAACAGTGTGACTTTTAAACTGATTGGTCTTTAGGGAATGAGGTAGTAGGGGCTTAATCAGCCTCTCCCTTCCAGCCTACATGCTCTCTAACCTGTCTCTTCCAGGAGGGGAGGGGTGCCTACGTGCTTGGAGGTCTGGTGGAATCTTCCAACGGCTCTGAGCTGACCTCTTCAGTGCTGCTGAGAAGACCACCAAGTGGAGTTATGGGAAGCAGTGTTAGCTGTAGCCTTAAAGTAATGGTGATCCAGGGATGGAGAGATGCCTCAGTGGTTAAGAGCACCGACTGCTCTTCCAGAGGTCCTGAGTTCAACTCCCAGCAACCACATGGTGGCTCACAACCATCTGTAATGGGATCTGATGCCCTCTTCTGGTATATATATAATCTTTAAAAAAAAAAAAAAAAAGTAGTGGTGGTCCCTGCTCAGATCATCCCCTGTTTGTTCAGGAGGCTACTGGGAGAAACAGCTTGAGAATGTCCTGAAGGAAGCTGTGGCCTTCTGCCTCTCCATTATATACAGAGTAGAGGCTCTCTTACTCAGAATGCCACTAGAAGCGTCACAGAGCTGGAATCTAAACCAATCCAACCTGAGAGGGCCAAGCACAGGCCGCCATCCTTCTCTATCAATGAAGTCTTGTCATGTAGTCCAGGCTAGCCTTAAATGTAGTCCTTTTGCCTCAGCCTTTCCGGGACTGGGATTATAGGCATTTGTCACTCTGCCTGGATGGTAAGGCAGATATCTCTTTTTAATTTATACCCTCTGTCTTCTTTTCACCCAGTGACTGGTGAATTTATGTTTACTTGAACTGAATTTAGTTTATTAAAATTCAGATAATCCTCACTTAAAATTTTTTTCCACACTATCATATCATTGAGTCAGTTAAGCTCTGGACACACCTGGACATAAATTCTTCAAATAACCGTATGGTATCACAATGTATGAACTATTTCATTTCTGAAGGCTCTTAGCTTACTTTTTATATATGACCTCCAGGGTATCCCTGTCAACCTTCCCCATCTTCCGGTAGGAGTGCTGGGCTTACAGGTCACCACTTTGACTTTTCCATGAGTTCTAAGATAGTCAGGCTTTCTCAGCAAGCACTTTGCCCACGGAGCTATCTCCCTGGCCCTCGTCTGGTGGTTTGGTGCTCGGGATGGAAGCCAGGGCCTGTACAATCTAACCACGTTTATGTTTGTTCTGCTACCAAAGCACATAAACTTTGGTAAACAGATTTGATCTGCTCATCTCTTGCTAATCTACCTTTGTTTATGGGTTGTATCAGCATCCACCCTTGCTGGTTGAGGGAGAAGGATTGCCTTTCTTCCCTGGCAGAGTTCGCTGGGAAACGGAGGAGGGAAAGCAAGATGGTCATGGATGCAGTTAGAGAGGTAGAGGACAATTCCTGTCCGTGGGAGGACCTTAGCATGAAGGTTCTCTCAGGCCCTGGCCACTCTCCTTCAGCCAGTGAGGGTTGAATTATTTGTACAGCGAATCCACAGGAGAGATGTAGACAACGAAATCTGTCTTCACAGTCTTTTTCCACCCCTGATTTAATGTGAAAGCAGCAGAGAGCAGGTGGCTATGAACAAAAGGAGCAGGCCACGCCCTTGACTGTGTAAGGTTCTCAGGCGGCTCACGTTTCTGCGACTGGGTTTTCTTTTCTCTCTTTTCACGTTGGGAAAAAGGTTTTGTTGTTGTGGCTTTAATCCACAGACAGGAAAGTCGATTATTGTTTAAGATTCTTCAAGTATCTTAAAAGGATTTTAAAAGCCATGTTCAGCAGATTTCTCCCCCAGTCAACGAATTGTACTTATTTGACCACAGTTTTGTGTTTATTTAAGTGATTCTGGTAGTTTTCTTATGTTAATGAGCACATCTTCCCTGTCCTGAGACTTAGAAGAGAAATACAATAAAGACCTAGCCAGTGTAAAATGATTCTGTATTTCATACTGTGCAAATTATTAGCAGAAATCATAAAGCATTTATATAAATAAAAGTCTGTTTTTATATTAGATTGTTTTTTAAAATTGTGTGTGTGTGTGTGTGTGTGTGTGCATGGGCATGGAGGTCAGAGATAGATATAAGGTGTATTTATAGCTGCATAAGATCCCATTGTGTCTACAATGTCGGCTTTTGGTTTAGGTTCCACCCCACAATTACCTGGCAACAGCTAGGTGTGCCTGAATCACTATAAAAGGGGCTGCCTGCCCCGTCCTCACTGTCATGCTCTTCCTCTCTTCCCCTCTTCCCTCTCTGTCCCTTCTCTCCCCATTCCCTCCCTCCCCCCCCCACCCCCCACCTGGCCCTCTCCACGTGCTCATGGCCGGCCTCTACTCCCTGCCACTTCCTCTCTCTGCCTTTCTCTGTGTCTACTACCCCCTCAACTCCCCTCCTCATGCCCTAAATAAACTCTATGCTATACTATACAGTCATGTGGCTGGTCTCTCAGGGGGAAGCGACGCCTCAGCATGGGCCCGCAGAGGCACACCCTTCTCCCACACCATACTGTGCCTCCACCAAACATACCCCTGGCTTCGTTTTCTTTTTTATAAAACACAATATACGAACGTCATTCTTTTTTATATTCATCTGCCGACGGACATCTAGACTAGTTCCATATCTTGATAATATGAATAATTCAGTAGCAATCATGGACGTGAGCATATCTCTGTGGTGCGTTGACTTAAAATCCTTTGGGTATACGCTGAGGAGGGGTGCAGCTGGAGCAGAAGGTAGGTTCATTTTTAGTCTGTTGAGACGGCTCCACAGCGGCAGAATCAGTTGTTCATGCGCACAGGGTTTCTCTGCTTCCATTCTCATCAGTATTTGCTGTTATTCCCGCCCATTAAAAAAAATTTTTTTTAATGTACAAAATGAGCTTCATTATGACTCTATTGGTGTTTTTTTCCTCCTTGAGAGTGTAATTTAATTTTATTTCTCTTTTCCCTTTTCTCTCTCCAACTCCCCCTCCCCCATATACTCTCTCCCACTCTCCTTCAAATTCATGGCCGCCATGAATAGCCAGTTACTGCATGCACATATGCATTTGTATATACATATATATTTCAAAATATAACCTGTTGCGTTCACACAATGTTACTTGTGTGTATGTTTTCAGGACCGACATTTTGGGACTGGACAACTAATTGGTGTGCTACTCCCTGGGGAGGAGCACCTCTCCTGCTCCAGCTTTCCGCAGTTGCCTGTAGGTTTTTGTATAGGGTTGAGGCTTCCTGGGCAGTTTGGTGTTGTTTTTCTTGATAATAAGCAGACATTCTGGTTGGGGCAGGATGGAATCTCAGTACAGTTTTTTTTTTTTTTAATTAAAAAAAATTAAAGTGTGTGTGTGTGTGTGTGTGTGTGTGTGTATGTCTGTGTTCATTATCTGGAATCAGTTCTCTTCTGCCACCTTGTGGGATCCTGGGACCAAACTCAGGTTGCCAGGCCTATATTCAAGAATCTCTTCTGGCTGAGCAATCTCACTGGTCTTCAACATAATTTTCATTTATATTTCCCTAATTAAGAATATAGCCTGGTGGTGGCAAAAAATGCCATTAATCCCGGCAGAGGCAGAGGCAGAGGCAGAGGCAGAGGCAGGTGAATCCCTGAGTTCAAACCTGGTCTACAAAGTGAGTTCCAGGACAGCCAGGACTATACAGAAAAACCCTGCCTTGAAAAACAAAACAAAAAAAACTTTTCAAATCTCTATTAGCCATTTGAGTTTCTTTTGGGAGCTCCTGTCCAGTTCATCAGTCCAGTCACTGGTTGTATGGCGAATATAAACTCTCAAGCATCAAATAATAACAAATGTTGGCAAAATGAATAAAACTAGTGAAGGGACAACAAAAACCCCTTTGTCTCCATTTGAGGACCAGGCCTAATTTCAAAAAGAAGGCCGTAGGCAACAGTTCCAGGGACAGACCGTAAAATCCAGAAACAAGGTCAAAAAACCCCTTCCCAAAGAACAGCCTGGGGATAACCACAAACACGGAAAAATATCTTATCTCAGGATGGGCCAGCTGTGCTGGGCAGCCCTATCTCATCCTGTGGTTAAACATTCAGGACATAGGAATGCAGACCACTGACCACCTGTGACCTCCTAGCACCCACCAATGAAATTCTAGATGACCTATCCTTCTAGAGACTTCTCCTGGTGAAGAAGTCAGCTCAGGAACTTTGGAAAATTCCACCAGACCCCTCCCCTCCTAGAAGAGAAAGGTCACAGAGCTCATAAGTAGGCACCTCTCCCTTCTGGAAGGGAGGGACTAATTACATTCCTCAGACCACAGGTGGGGGATCAACCATCCTGCCACCTGCGGGTAGGGGAGGCACCCAGAGCACGTAGACACATTCCACAGGGCAGACCAACCCTTGGTCACTACAGACAAGGGGAGTCCTGGCCACCTTATTTCCTAAAGACCAATCAGTTTAAAAGTCACACTGTTCTGCCAATCACATTGCGCCTAATGGCTGCTGCTCTAAAAGCTATAAAAGCTCACGGAACGTGCTGCACGTGGTTGTTCTCTCCCTCCGTGGTGTGCAGGGCGACCCCAGCATGCTGGAACAATAAATTCCTCTTGCTTTTTGCATTGATCCCTGACTCCATGGTGTTCACTTGGGAGTCTCCGGTAAGCAAAGGCTCCCCAGAGTCTTACACTGGTTCCCTATAAGAAGGCCTGCACCACCTTTGTCTGGGATTGCCATTTCAAAGAATGGCTGCCCCCAGCATGCTGGCTGTTTCTGCAGAATAAACACTCTGTCTTTGCATACTATATGAGCCTGGGGTCAGCGATTTTCAGATCCTAACACTAGAATAAATGGAATTTTAAGACTAGGTCTCTAACGTCCTGGGCCAGGGTAGGGTTTGTGACCTCCTGAAAAGTGTCTTTCTCCCAAGGCAGAAACAGGAACAAGGAAACTCTAAGAGTTTGTACCCTGGGATAGAAACAGTGTAAAATAAAGACCAGGAGAGATCCCAAGATGCTGGAGAGGACATTACGATTTGACATGAATGGGAAGAGGAGCTGGGACCAGTGACAAGAGAGTCTCATTAGTGTATGAATGAATGAGTCCTTCACATACCCACAGTGTGCATTTGCAGGGTTTTAAAGATTAAATGTTAGATAAATGTGATGTGCTTTTGTTTGATTAACCTGAATTTTGTTACTGTCGTCTCAACCCTGAACCCAGCAGTATGTGAAGAGAAGAAATACATTTTCCCCCTGGCTAGAACCTAGCTGGGTGGATGTTTGGAAACATGCTTTCCAGGAGACCACAAACTCTACCCGGGCCAGGGTGTTAGAGATCTAGTCTTAACTGGCTCTGACCACTGATCCAGGGAGACGACCAGGAGCTAGACTGAAAAGAGCTAAGGCTAGAGGAATGGAGCCTAAGAGAGCAGTGTAGGTCATCAATTAGTGCTAAAGGGATCATGGGAGCATCTGTGCCCAGGTTTTATGCCTAGTCCCTCCCTCTCCTGGGGAGTGAATGAGATAGAGTAGAAAAACTACAAACACCATAATGCAATGCTTTGCACAAGTAAGGCTAAGATTTTCCTTAACTTCCATTTCGATCACAAATACTTTATGTGTAAGTATAGTCAGTATCCAGGTTTGAACGTGAAATGCCCCACTTGGTCCTCAGTGATGGAAATGTTTCAGGAGGTGGAGCCTAGTTGGAGCAAGTGAGATACTGGGGGTGGGGTGGGCCTTAGGTTTTTATGCTATAGCCCCACTTCCTGTCCTCCTCCTGTCCCTCGCCCTCTCCCCCTTCCTAGTCTGTGGAGTGGGAGGAGTCCCAGCGGCAGCCCCCACCATGGAGCTGCCTATCATCCTGCTGTTCTGCCACCATGGACATCTACCCCTCAAACAGTAATCCAAAATAAACATTTCTGCCTTGAAATTACTTCTTGTCAAGTATTTAGTCAGAGTGATGAGAAACAAAACTACCATACTAGGTCACACAAAAATAGATTACTGCTTGGTTCTTTGCCAAAACAATTGATCTTTGAGCACGTGGTATAGGCTATAGAGATGGGGGTTGGGACACAGTGTGAAATGCTGAGGACAGAGCCAGCCAAGGTGTTCCTACAGATAAACAGGCAGATTCAAGTCATTATTCTCGCCCTGCTTGAACACCGTATCATTGGAAAGCTATAAAATGTTACTGCTCTTTCAGGCACTAGTGATTCTAATTAAGTTGAGCCATGGCTGGCCTTGATGTCAGGATTTTTAAACACCCCAGGTGATTCTAATGAGTAGCTGTACTGGCTACTGGTGTTGTGTGTCAACTTGACACAAGTTAGAGTTATCACAGAGAAAGAAGCCTCCTTTGAGGAAATGCCTCCATGAGATTCAGCTGTAAGGCATTTTCTCAATTAGTGATCAGATGAAAGGGCCCATTGTGGGTGGTGCAGTCCCTGGGCTGGTAGTCCTGGGTTCTATACGAAAGCAGGCTAAGCAAGCCAGGGGAAGCAAGCCAGTAAGCAGCACCCCTCCATGGCCTCTGCATCAGCTTCTGCCTCCAAGTTCCTGACCTGCTTGAGTTCCAGTCCTGACTTCCTTTGGTGATGAACAGCAGCATGGAAGTGTAAGCTCAATAAACCCTTTCCTCCCTGACTTGCTTCTTGGTCACGATGCTTTGTGCAGAAATAGAAACCCTGACTGAGACAGTAGCAAAAGCTGAGCATTGTGGGTTAAAGCACAGGGTGCTTCCTTCTAAAGCACCCCCCCATGCCGCTTAGTAGGACCAACAACATCTAACTCTTCCAAGCTTTACAGGTCTCTTACAGGCAGCTGTTAGCATGTCCATCCCTTAGTCCATTTGATCCCTTGGCTGGAGAGGTAGAGGTTGAGCTTAACACACAATGCTTTGTCAAAGCATATTGGTGCTAAAATGCTCCTTAGCATCTTAAGATAGACTTTCAGACCCTGGAGTGTAAACGAGAGGGTTTTGTGCTGTTGTTTTGATCTTTGTTTCCCCCTTGTCTCTGTTTTTGGTGGAATTTTTGAACTACTTGTTACTAGAGTTTCTGTTCAGACTGGGTGTTTCCAGGTTCTTGGGTCTTGCTCAAAGAACTGAAGAAACATACAGAAATAGCCAAGTAGCGAGGGCTTTTTGTTAAACAGCAAAATGAAGCTGCTAGCCAGATCAACTGCAAGAGAGCAGTAGACTACTTGAGCTAGCATGTTGAAGAGTGGTTGGCTGCTGTTTGGAGTCTCCATTTATGGGGTCCAGCAGGAGGAGGATTGGTTGCTACAGGGGAAGTAGGATGACTTTCTGTTACAGGCTTGGGTGATGCAAGCTTTTATTCACTGCTCTCGTCCTTTCCCATAATGCATCTGACTTTAATCATTTTCACACCTAATTGTGTATAGGCATCAAATGCTATAGTAGGAGGTTTTTCCTAAAAGTTCATTCTGAGGACACAGGTAGCTTCAACATGCGTGTGCCTGTGATGGATAGTGCCATCAACTTGACACAGGTTAGAATCACTTAGAAGATGGGCTCTGGGCATGCTCAGAAGGTTTCTATAGTGGCTCTGGTTTAATTGAGGTAGGAAGACCTGTCAGAGTTTGGACAATTCCCTGGGTGGGGGATCCTGGTCTGCATAGGACAATGGGAACCGAGCTAGCAGCTAGCATGCCTTCCGTGTTACCATCTGCTTCTTATTGCAAATGCAGTGTGACTGGCCACTCCTCACAGTGATTCTCCTTCAGGCAGCTGCTGCAACCATGAACTGTGAGCTGAAAAAATAAACTTCTCCTTCAGGCCGGGGCTGCGACCACGAACTATGAGCTGAAATAATAAACTTCTTCAGGCATGGTTGCACCCATGAACCGTGAGCTGAAATGAGCCTTTTCCCCTTCCATTGATATTGTCAGAATATTTTATCAGAGCAACAGGGAAGAAACCAAAGCACACCCCAAACCGGATCAGACCAGATCATCCTGTTTTCCTTAGTTTGGGATATATTTGGATGGGGGGGCGGGGGGGAGTTACTGAGAGTTTGCTGTGGAGGAGAGACCTAAGTCATAGTTTGGCGCCAGGTGTATGTGCAGCTCTGTCCAGGTGCTAAGAGCTTTATTAGTAAGCGCATGCGTACAGCTCAGGCTGAGCCTAGTCTGGGTTGCTAGGCTCCCCTTATGTCTGCCTCATACTTTATTTTACTTTTGCAGATGGTAGCTAATTCATACTAGTGAGATAAAAATATGGTCCAGCTTGAGCTATGGAGGGAAAAAAATGAGTACAAAGTCATTACAGATTGTTTTAAGTGACAAATTTAGTAGAGACCTAATGCTGTTATTCTTAATCAAGTATTAATGAGACAATTTTGCTTTAATAGTAAAGTAATGAAGAGCTGAGGATGTAGCTCAGTTGGTAGTGTGCAGCTCTGGTTTTGATCTCTAGCTAACATCTGGGTGTGATAGCTCAGGCCTGCAACCCCAGTACCTGGGAGGTAGGTAGAGGCAGGAGGATCAGAAGCCCATCCTTAGATACAAAGCAAATACAAGGTCATCCTGGAATACATAAGACCCTGTATCAAACAAAACCAAAAGCCAACTACCACCTACCAACCAACAAAACAAATACACACACCCCCCACCCAAAATAAACTAATAATCAAATAAACACTTAGAAACATGCTAGACAAATAGACATTTGAGAACACTGCCATTTTAAAAAATTATTAACTATTTTAGAGAACTTTAAGGAAATCAAACCACAAATTTGCAAAATCAGAGCCAATGGGAAACTAACCAGCTATCCGAAAAAAATGAAATATTTCCCTTTCTGAAAAATCTAAGCTGTGCATAAAAGATGGATCACCAGTTGGACTAATTTTCTATTACTATAGTGAAATGTCAGAGGTTTATTTTAGCTCATGTTTCTGACTCTAGGTCAGGAGCCTGTGTCAGAGGGGGGTCTTCTTGCTGGCACAGGCATCACATGGGAGAGAGGGAACTCTAAGGGATTAAGTCCCTTGTCCCTTCTGGATCCTCTTCTTATAAAGCAGCTAATATTTAACCATGACGGTTCACCTTGGTGTCCTCATCTGACAATGACCACACCAGCCCCAAAAGGTTCCATGACTAAATATTCTGTGTCCTTTTACCACCAAATACCTCACAGGGGGGGATTCTATTTCCACTTGGGATCACTAGGGACATACACTGATGTAGCAAAACGGATGCCTTCTAGGCTAGTATGAGCTACCCAAAATGACCCCAGCGGAAAGATGTTTCGACAGATCAACTACTGTGGTGTAACTTAAGTATTCCTTTTTCTTTTCTTTTTTAAAAATCTTTTTATTGGTTCTTTGTGAGTTTCACGTCATGAGCCTCAATCTCACTCATTTGTACCTGCCCTCCACATTTACAAACCTCTCCCCCAACAGAGGAAACAAAGTCTCATTGTGGAAGCTCTAGTGTGTCCCACAGTATTCCCTTTTGTCCACACTTCTTTGTTTGCAGGTGTTCATCGCAGTGATTCTGTCTGGTACGAGGTCTCTGGCTTCTGTTACTCTATCAATATTAGAACCTTACTGGGACTCCTCTCGGATATCCTGTTGTTGCCCTGTGTCATGGAGATCCTGTCATTTTGGATCTGTAGGACTGGCCCCTTCGTGCACTCCAGCAGTTCATCAATGGGGTAGATGTTGGAATGGGACTGAGAGGTATCTGAGCTTGTCAGACCACTGGCTCTCCTGCTTTGATGCCCTTGGGGCCAGTTTACCCACAACAACTGAAATCAGAGCCAGCTCTATCCTGCTGCCCAGGTGAGGTACAAGGCCCACTCTCCTGAGTATTGCAGCCAGTGAGGGACAGTGATAGCCAGTTCTCCAGTCTGCCATAGATGATGGGTGGTAAGGGTGGGGGAAGGCATCTGTCTTAGTCAGGGTTTCTATTCCTGCACAAAACATCATGACCAAGAAGCAAATTGAGAAGGAAAGGGTTTATTCAGCTTACACTTCCATGCTGCTGTTCATCACCAAAGGAAGTTGGGACCAGAACTCACACAGGGCAGGAAATTGGAGACAGGAGCTGATGCAGAGGCCATGGAGGGATGTTTCTTACTGGCTTGCTTCCCCTGACTTGCTCAGCTTGTACTCTTATAGAACCCAAGACTACTAGCTCAGGGATGGCACCACCCACAAGGGGCCCTCCCCCCTTGATCACTAATTGAGAAAATGCCTTACCGCTGGATCTCATGGAGGCATTTTCTCAACGGAAGCTCCTTTCTCTGTGATAACTCCAGCTTGTGTCAAGTTGACACAAAACCAGCCAGTACAGCATCTCTCCCTTGCCCACACTGCCATATAGCAAACAAGAGACAAGGCTGGTTCTCCCTCTTTACACCCTCTGGGCCAGCTCAAATGCAACCTTCACATTCAGGGTCAGTTCTACTGTGTTGCCCAGGTGATAGGCAGAGCATGCTCTCTCGAGTGCTAGAGCAGGTGAGGGGCAGGGCCAGATCTCCTGCCTGGTGTAGGTGGCAGGGGACGGGCATCTCTCCCTCATCCATGTCACTGTACCGCAGACAAGTGGAGGGGCCACCTCTCCAATGCTCACACCCTCGGGGCTGGCTCATCCATGCTCCCACCCCCAGCGTCTGATCTACTGTGCTGCCCAGGCAAGGTGCAGGGCCTGCTCTTCTAAATGCTGCATCTGGTGAAGGGCAGGACCGGCTCTCCTGATCTTATGACCCCAGAGTCAGGTCTTCCACCTGCCACAGGTGGTAAGGGGGGAGAAAGATATCTTTCACTCACCCACAGGGCCACTCTCTTGAGTATATCATCTTAGGGCAGAAGGGTGGGGTCAACTCTTCTGTTCTCATGCCTCTAGGGCCAGCTCTCCCACAATGCCCAGGTGAGGGGTGGGGCCAGTTCTGCACAGCCCTTAGACATCGGCAAGTCTCTGGGCGGTAGCCCAGACCAGGAACATCCACCTGGCTTAGGTGGTAACAAACCCCTGCTGCTGCAGGGCCAAGACCTCGATGTGGCCCCTGTGGCAGTATAGGCCAGGACCCCCCCACCATGGTTTCAGGTGGCATCACTGGCTACTCACATCGGGCTGTTCCTCACTAGAGTCTCCAGTTCTGGCTCTCTTCACTGTGCCCACATCCCTCTGTTTCTCTTTCTCTTCCATTTCTCCACCACTTACTTGCTCCTCTTAGTGGTGCCCACGGTCTCTCAGGGTCTGGGGTTGTCTTAGGAGTGGTCTTAGAAATGCTGTACCCCACTTGTGCATTATGGGTCATCTCGAGCATGTCCCCCTTCCCCCAGGCCTGCACAATGCCAGACCAGTGTTCATCTCAGGCTAGCCCCCTGTCCCTGGGCCCTATGGTGCTGGTCTGGTGGTCTTCTCAGGCTTGCTCCTTGCCTGGTCCACCTGAGTCTGTCTTGGGCTCACTCAGACCGGAGGTCCCAGGCAGGGCTCTTCTAGTCTCTGGCTTGCTTCCCGTCCTGGGAGCCATCCAAGCCTGCCTGGTGCCAGACTGGTGGTGGTCTCAGACTTATGTTTTTCAAGGAATGTTAGGCTACTAATCATTCAGACATTTATAGGTCAGAACACAGAGCATAGACATAACCTCTCTTCTCTGCCACCTACTGCCATACGTGTGACCCAGCAGCCACACTTGCAATGCCTCTAGGGGCCAGAAGAGGGCGTCGGATCCTCTGATACTGGAGTTTAAGATGGTTGTGAGCTACCATGTAGGTGCTGGGTCATCTTTCCAGCCCCAAGGTATCCTAAGAAAACTTCCAGGCCTTAAATTTTTAATAGCTGAAGGCAACGCAGTCTTTAAAGAGCAGTTGACTTCGGAGCTGTCTAAAAATACTAGGAAGAGGCCAAAGCCTCTTACTTGTTTTGTAAGTGTGGAACATTGAGAAGAAAAGCACAGACTACACTTTGTTAGGTCTCAATTGTTAGGACAAAAGGCTAGCCCAGGTGCCTATTAACATATCAAAGCCGACGCTGGTCCCCAGGCTCTCAGCGTTGCAAATTCCTGTTACAAAGTTCCGGTTTCTCACAGCCCTTCCCACCCCTGCTCCTCCCCTAAATCTCTCCAGCCCCTGAGCTTCGCTTCCCTTCCCCCAGCTTCTGCTTCCTATACAACTCTGCCAGTTTTTTTTGCTCCTCTTGGTTTCCATGCACTCTCTTGGCCTCTTGGCTCCAGGTCCCCTTTCCTGGCCTCTCCTATCTTCTTTCTCTTTCTACCCCACTCCCTCCCTGGGCCCGGGTCAGTCTGCATCCTTCCAGTTGCCTCTGGCTGTGCGGGCTCTGGCTCTCTCTCTCTCTCTCTCTCTCTCTCTCTCTCTCTCTCTCTCTCTCTCTCTCTCTCTCTCTCTCTCTCTCTCTCTCTTTCTCATATCCACAATAATACCTGATAGGTTAATTCTCTACTGTCAGTGAAATTAGCCAATTCGAGCCAGATTAGATTATATTAAAAGCAGGTTTATTGGGAAACTGCTTTCAGGTGGTTGAGTTCACTCGTTCTCAAGGACCAAGGCCAAGGAAATCGCCAAGGGTAAAGGGGATAGGAGAGGGAGAGAAAGGGGTGCGCGTGCGCAGAAAGAGAAGGAGGGGAGAGAGAGAGAAAGAGAGAGAGAGCGCGCAAAATGTCTGGATTATATAGGGAGGAGCCTCTAGAAGGGAAGTAAGTTCAGTGTTGAGAGCAGGGTATGCCAGGTAGAGACTGGGAAAAGCTGGGAGAACCTGGAGGCCATGTCTGCTTTGGTATGTAAAATATGCATCTCTGTCAGTCTACCCCATTGTTGGGAGGTGCTGGAGCACTATTGGAATGTCGCTCAGGGAAGACAGAATGCAGTCTAGGATAGGGGGTCCCAGTCTGTGTTCTTCTGGGCGAGAATCAGCGAGATCAGGGACGGATGCTGTGGTTCTCAAACTCCTGTGTACCCAGACACAGCTGGGAACGTCAAGGAGTTGAGAACGGTGGTTCCCATTCTCCTGTGCGCCCAGACGATGCTGAGGACCTTGAGGAGTTGGGAACAGGGGTCCAAGGGCCCATCCTGAGCCCCGGGTGAGGTAGAATCTTGCTTGGCTCTGAATGAGAGCCAGAAGTACAGAGGGGCTGGAAGAGAGGTCTTGTCCGAGAAATCTAGTCGAGGCTTTGGAGGAGAAGGTCGTTGCTTGTCCAAACTGCTTTATTTGATGGCAGATGAGGATGCCTACATCTTCCTCAGGGTGAATCAGGGATCTTTTGCAGGAAGGGATGCCAGGTAGGGAAGCTCACTGGCGAAACACTAGGGACCCTATCTAGATACCTCAGTAGCATGGAGAACTCTAGGTTTTTATGCTATGTGACCCGTTGTCATGGTCCTTTTACTGAGGTGTTGTGGTCACGTGTTCCAGGACAGGTTGTCTGGCCAGGAGCTGATTCTAACGCCTACCATTCTCAATTATGATATTAACCCGGGGTTTTGAATTTGCTTTGACCTTACCAGTTCTCTCTGGTGGCCTGGTTCCACTTGCCCCACACACCTAAGTCCCTTGTCCTGGGGTCTGAAACCAAACATGAAGGATGTTGGACACAACAAAATGTTCATTAGCTATTTTATTTCTTCTTTTGAAAACCCTCTCTTCAACTTCATCGCACATATTTTTTGGTTGGGTGGTTTGTTTTCTTGCTATTTAGTTACATGAATTCTTTGTGTATTCTAAATACTAATCCTCTCTTCAGTATATAGACAGAAAGGATGCTCTCCCGTCCAGTAAGCAGGCCACCAAGTTACTCAGCTGGCAGCAGCCTTTGCTATAACTAAACTTCTTAGTTTCGTGAGGTCCTATTTGTCAATTGTTGGCCCACAGGCGGGGGAGCATCTTGGATTTACTTTGTATAGTGTTCTACACTGAGCTACAGCCCAGATACAGTGTGTAGATTCTTTAATAAGTTTATTCCCAGTTAAAAACAAACACATCCTCTCTCTTCTTTTCCCCTTCTCTTCTTGCTGCTACCTTGCCTGTGAAAGAACCGAGCCCATTATAGGGAAGTTAGACCCCCCTTAGCAAATTAAAGCCAGGGATAGCATAGCCATATTCCACCGCCTAATGGCTAACATACATCCTTTTGTCCCGGGAAAATAGTTAACAGCAGGGTTGATATCACAACAATCCATATCTTTGTCCCAGGAAATAGCTAACCTACACCTTTTGTCTCAGGGAATAGCTGACTGCAGAAATGAATGGCTAATCTACACCTTTTGTCTCAGGAAACAGCTAACCGTGGGAGTGATGAACTTAGGACATTCTATACCTTCCCATGACACATAGAATTTCCTTGCTTCATGGCTTTTTCTTTAAATATCCCTGACTTCAGCTGCTCAGGGCCGAACTCCTCTGCCTCTGTGTAGGCCACGAGCTCGACCCCAGTGCACTGGTCGTTCCCCCCAATAAACCTCGTGTGATTGCAGCAAGGACAGTCTTTCATGAGTTCTTGGGGGGTCGCGCCGTCCCGAGACTTGAGTGAGGGTCTCCCCGACTTGGAGGGTCTTTCACCTGTCCCCTCTTCCAATAAACACCCCATGTGGAAAAAAACAAACAAACACATTTTAATAAGTCTGGGAGTGAAAGAAAAATGAATTTTACAAATGAACAAGGTAGCATATTGTGTTTTTTTTGAACTTGGAAGCATAAGAGAGGACTGCAGGAGAGAGAGAGAGAGAGAGAGAGAGAGAGAGAGAGAGAGAGAGAGAGAGAGAGCCCTTCTCAGGAGATGAGCATGCTGGGAACAGATATGTCTTTAAGAATGGGAAACAGGTGGGCAGATCTCTATGAGTTCAAGGCCAGGCAAGGCTACATACTTGACCTTGTCTCAGAAAACAAATAAAGGTGGGGGAGGGCCTTTGGGAGTGGGGTGCATGTGTGTGTGGGGGTGTGGATGACAGAAATATAGACTATTCTAAGCATATGGGGTGCCAGTTTATGTAAACTCAAAGCCAAGGCACTCTCAAAATTTCCAGAATTGGTTGGTCTTGGAAGTGTGGTGAGGACAGAGGACTTTAGTTGAGAGTGATAGCAGCTTCCACAGCCTGGCTCCCTCCGTCCTCCTGATGGGACATCCATCCCAACAACCAGTCCCTTTCCATCTACAACGGTCAGAGTTCCTTCTTCTAGCATAGAATGGTTGCCAGTCTCAAAACATTTATGCCGTTGGAGATAGGAGCCGGTGTCTGTTAGCGCCGGTTAACGGCACAGAGAGCGCATTTCCACATAGAGCACTCACTGAGGTCTGCAGAAGACAGCATATCATTGCTCAGGAACCACCTTCTTGTTCACAGACAAGGAGGACCATGAGCCAGCTGTGTGAGGACTCGCTGAGTGTCCTGACTTATGACTGCAAGGACAGCCTCAGGCGCCACACATGGCTCTGCTCACGTGGTCTTTAATGACACAAATGGGTAACTACATCTTCCTCTGGGGACCGTCTGTGTGATTTTTACAATTTGAGTCGATAGGAAGGCTAATGTGTACCGATCAAAGTGGAAATGGGTTGCATGGAGCCACCCTGTCCTCTCCCTGTACCCATCTGGAATGGAGGGGGCACATATCATCAGGAGCCAGGGCTTGAGGCCTGGCTTGCTCACGGTGTGACCTGGTCCTCAGTGTCCTCAGGATTCACATTGGGTGTTGAATCGAATGTAAACCTGAGCTCACAGATATGCTTTCTTTGATCTGCTCTCCACTGGCTGTGATGAGCAGAGGAAGTGGGGGTGCTTCGTGCTCTAATCTACGTTCTCGGCTTCCTTTCACAGATCACTCTGGAGCCTCAGAGGACCCACCTCGCCCACAGGGCAGTCAGCTGCAGTTACTCAGTCTAGCCTGCCTTGCACAGATGACCTCTGCCCCCCACGCTGTCAGGGATCCATCAGCATGGTCTGCTGACCCAGCAGACACAGTCACATCCTTTGCTCAAGCTCCAAGGTTTCCTTCGCTTTTATAAGCATGACTCTGGAATTAGGTCTGTCAGTCCAAGGATATATTCCTTATCTGCATTGCTTAAAAGCTTGTGCATTTTAAGCTAATGTGGGTGTAGTAAGCTCTGGCTGGCTGCTTTTCTTTCTTTCCTCTATTAGCTTGTAGCAGGCAATCCTTGGTTGCCATGGAGACTCACATCCCTTAATGATACGCTGCCCAGGGGAAAGAGACGGCGATGGTGGTAGGTATGGGAGCCTTCTCTTTCCCTCTGTCCCCCAGATGCTCCTCAGTGCCACAAAGGACTAGATCAGGATGCCAATCAATCTCTCCCAGCACACCAGCTTGAGAGAGGCTGTCAAGATTTAAATTCCTGCTGAGAGTCCCAGTGCACATGTGGGAACCCCAAGAAAGGCTATTTTCAACCTGCGAAAGTGTTCTGCACCAGGTCTCATGGGACTTAATTAAATGAATGCGTTCTCACTGGGAAGCGCTTTCATTTCTAAGTTCTCTCAGCTCAAATGAGCATCCTTTGTGCAAAGCCGTCCTGCTTTAAAGTTGCTCTGCTCTCATAAACTTGATGCAAGCAATCTTTGCCTGCTCTCTCTCTGCTGATATGGACCCATACTCTGTGCCTGGACCCTGATAGCACAGAGGTTCATGCAAGGTAATCCAAGGTTTGTCTTCCTTCTGGGGGAGCTTTTTTTTTTTTTTTTTTTTTTTTTGGTTTTTTCGAGACAGGGTTTCTCTGTGTAGCCCTGGCTGTCCTGGAACTCACTCTGTAGACCAGGCTGGCTTCGAACTCAGAACTCTGCCTGCCTCTGCCTCCCAAGTGCTGGGATTAAAGGCATGTGCCACCACTGCCCGGCTTTGAAGCTCTTAAAATGGAGAACCCATGTCGTCCTGGGTCCAGGCCCTTTGCATCCAGGATTTGCTCCCTGGAATTTGTCCTGGAGGGTTAAGGTGGACCTGCACAGACCACCCTGCTCATAAAATTCTGAAGACCTTGATCCTCAGGGTACTTATTATTTGACAGGGTTTATAGTCCAGGTTGGTCTCTAATTCATCTTTTGGTCCTTAAGTGCTGGGATTATAGGTTTATGACAATCCATACCTAGCAGTTTTATTATTTATTTGTGTATGTATGTGATATATATTTGTATGTGTGTGTGTGTGTGTGTGTGTGTGTGTGTGTGTGTGTGTATGTGTGTGTGAGTGTATATGTGCACACACATGAACACAGGCTAGCTAGTGGTTCTCAACCTGTGAGTTGTGACTTCTTGGGGGAATGAATGATCTGTTCACAGCGGCTGTCTAGACCATCAGCATAGCAGATGTTTACATTATGGTTCATAACAGTAGCAAAATTACAGTTAAGTAGCAATGAAAATAACTTTATGGTTGGGGGTCACCACAACACGAGGAACTGTCTTAAGGGGTGGCAGCAATAGGAAGACTGAGAACCAGTGGCCTAGGCCAGAGATGGTCATCAGGTGTGCTTCTCAGTCACTTTCTACCTTATTATTTTTTTAAGATTTATTTATTTTTATTTTATGTGTATGAATGTTTGGCAAATTTCCATGTGCATGCCTGATGTTCTCAGATGCCAAAAAAGGCTCCAGTCCCCTGGAACTAAAGTTTTGGATGGTTCTGAACCATACCTTGTGGGTACTGGGATCCAATTCCCAGTCCTCAGCAAGAACAGCAAGTGGTCTTAACTATGGAGCTGTCTCTCCAGCCCCCTCTCTTGATCTGGAGCATAGGGATTTGGCTAGATTAGCTGGCCAGTGGGTTCCAGGAGTCCTGGCTGGCTCTGCAGCTCCCTCACCCAACCGCCAGTCCTGGGCTACTGAACTGGCTTTTCTATGTGTGCTGGGGATTTAAGCTCAGGCCTTTGTGTCTTCATGGCAAGCATGTTACTCATGGAGTCACTGTTCCAGCCCTGGGGTCCAGCGTGAAATCATGACCAAACATGAACCGGGGAGCTGGAGACAGCTGAACGTGCAGAACTGAGTCAGTGCACCAGGGCCTGCCACATAACAATGGTCTTTTCCCCTCCCTACCTTGCTCTTTCAGATTCCTACATTGTTAAAATTCAATTGAAAGCAAAAATGAATGGGTGTGTGTGAAAGGTAATAGAATCTAGGTGGACCGAGGTGTGCAGTATAAAACCATAACATCTCTTTATATTTAGAATTTTAATTATAAATATTGGAAAGTGATTAAATAACTCAAGCCAAGTACACATATGGGCCCTGCAAAGCCCACAGTCAAGACTTACTTGACCATTCAGTGAATACTGAATCACTTGAAAGCCTACAAACACCTGGAGACTTCTGGCCAGGCATGGTGCCGCATGCCTGTGATCCTAGCACTCAAGAAGGAAGAGGGAGGAGGACTGCAAACCTGAGATTAGCTTGGCTTATATAGTGACACTCCATCTAAGAACAAAACAACAACCACAAAACACACAAACAAAAACCCAAATATCGGGGCAGGAGAGATGGTTCAGCAGTTAAGAGCACTAGTTACTCTTGTAGAGGACCCAGACTCAATTCCTAGCACTCACATGGTGTTTCACAATGCCTGTGACTCCAGTGCCAGGGGATCCAACACCTTCTGATCTTCTTGGGCACCAAGCACACATGTACTGCACAAAATGAAGGTCAAACACGCACACACAAAACAAAATATATAAATCTAATTTAAAAGGGAGGTGACTGGAGAGATGGCTCAGCGGTTAAGAGCACTGGCTGCTCTTCCAGAGGTCCTGAGTTCAATTCCCAGCAACCCCATGGTGGCTCACAACCATCTGTAATGGGATCTACTGCCCTCTTCTGGCCTGCAGGTGTACATGCAGGCAGAACACTGTATACATAAAGAAATAAATCTTTTTAAAAAGTTAAAAATAAAAAAAAGAAATGTTGCATATACTTGAACGTATATGTGGTAAATAAAAATTTAGAGCTGGGCAGTGGTGGCACACGCCTTTAATCCCAGCACTTGGGAGGCAGAGGCAGGTGGATTTCTGAGTTTGAGGCCAGCCTGGTCTACAGAGTGAGTTCCAGGACAGCCAGGGCTACACAGAGAAACCCTGTCTCAAACAAAACAAAACAAAACAAAACAAAACAAAACAAAACAAAAAACAAAAAACAAAACAAACAAACAAACAAAAAAACACCGCCTAGCATTTGTAAAAAAAAAAAAAAAAAAATTTAGAATCTGGATTTCCAATTTTTCTAGACAAATCTGGAGACCAGCTAGCCCTGAACTCTTGCATGTTAACCATCAGCTGCCAATGAGTGGTAGGCACCACTTCTCACCAACTCCTGTTCTTTCCATAGATATTAATTCTCCATTTATGTTACTTGGATGAACCAGCTTCTTGGTTGGTGAAGCTGAGCTGGCACAAACTGAAAAAGAGAGAAAGCCATGAGAAGGGCAGCTGAAATCTGTCAGGGTGACGTGTGCACACACATCCTGTCACATACAGTCTTATACACTAGCCTTTGCTTTACATGGTTGAGGACCAACGTCAAAGCCACGGCCTCCTCCTTCTGGTCTCGGCCTAGGATGCTGCTTGGTGCCACACCACCAGGTTAGTGAGCTGAGCAATTCACAGACATCTCTGGGCATGCCTGGATCAAGGGGGAAAGAGAACGAAGTTGGGGCCTGCGAAGCTGGCTTGCACTTAATTAGAACATCTGCCTCCATCGGTGTCCTAAGACTGGGTCCCCCGTCGAATCATCAACAACACTCACCATAAAGCTTCGTTGTTACATGCCAGGCCAAACGAGCCCTGCTGAACTCAGATGTCCTAGAGCCTAAACTTGATCTGCACGTATCAGGATGGGAAAACAATCTCTTTTGTTTTTCTTCTTGGCATAAAAGGGTTTGTAGTCTCAAATCCCTTCTCAGAGAGAAATAGGTGCTGTCACGGGGTTTAATGTTTCCAAAAATTGATCCCCCCCTTTCTGTTTAATGCCTTTACCTAGCAGAGATCTGCATTGAAAAAGGTGTCTTCCCTGGCATATGTGCTATGCCTCTGATGTCCGCTCTGGGCCTAGAAGGTCCAAGGGTAGAATCTACATTTATTCAGTTCTAGCAGTGCATCATAGGTACTGCACAGAGTTGGGTGTGTCCTTACTGATGCCGGTGGTGAGGGCGGACTTGGGTCCCTTCATCTTTCTTACTTTCTTGCTAGTGTTTTTTAATCAGCTTGGAACACAATCCGTATGTCCTTCCACAGCCAGCCGGTCCTCACCAGACCTGATCCTTGCTTATCTTCTAACTCCATTTCCCTTCCCTTCCCACGCTTCAGCCACACAGTCGTCTTGGCGTTTCTGAATCACCCAAGCCTGTCCGTGTCAGGCGCAATCACACTGGCTTGCCTGGTTCCTTTGACTTGGCTGTTCTTGCCCGGGTCTCAGCTTTTGCATTCAGGTTTCAGAACACATGGCAGCTTCTCGGAGGCCCTTTCTGACCACCACACTCTCTTCTGTACATCCGGGTACAGTACAGAGTTATTTTAAATCACTGTTATTTACAAATATTCTCATTTACTTGTTTAATGTGTCTTCCACTTCAGTGCAAACTCCACAGAGTCAGAAACTGTGTCCCCATAGAGGTTCCCAGACTTAGAACAAATATATAACCCATGGAAGCAAGGGAAACCCAACAAGTAGGTCACTGGCATTCTCTTGAACACTGTGTGTGTGTGCTTGTGTGTGTATGTGTGGGGGGGGAGGATTTAGGGGGTGTCCCATTTACACATGATTAATAGTCCTCTAGTTTGTTTGAGTCTGTCTTCAAGAATAGCATTTGTCAATTCCATAAATGTGGATGTCAGTATTAAAATAAAGCTGGAGGAAAGAAGGTTTGGATTTGATGACTCAGCTATTTCCTTAACCATTCGTTTTAAAGAGCGTTAATGACAAAAAGGCAAGGTTGCCCCCTAGTGTTCAGACGTATGGTTGTACGGTGTGACACCCACAAGAATACCTTTACAAAACTGGTGTGTCTATAGAAAGGCAAATTTCTACAGCTTGCTATAGTAGAGACTGAATGTGCCATGGAACCCCCCCACCCCCCATGCCTCCACCCTCACCCCCACAGTATCACTTCACATGAATTCTTTCAGTTCTAGTCTTTCTGCCAAGAGTTGAGATACTGTCATTGTCAGCTATTAAAGAAACCCAAGCCAACGGGGAGACTTCTGGCTCAGACAGACCATCTTAAGTTGCACTGACCCCTCCCCTGTCAAGGTACTCTGCTTGTAAAGTCAGTGAAATCTGGGCTAAGGAAGGTGTCGACCTACCATGTCTGGATGGGGATTTTCCCGGGGTGTGTGTGTGTGTGTTAGATGATATTGGTGTGTCCAGGGTGGTTGGGCCACAGACTTCCCTCAAAAATTAAGAACACCCCAAAGCATTCAGACTGGAAGAAGTTAAACCAAGCCCAACACTGGCAGGACAAAGGAAGGCCTGAAAGTGAGCTGGAGGAGGGGAGGGAACGGCTTAATAAAGAGCCCTGGTTATTTATTGGTCCCTAAGATAACCTCAGGAAACAGGGCTCTTTGAAATGCTAGAAACTGCATGGTGAGGTGAGCAGGCAGGTGGGAATAAACATGGCGACCACATTATCCTTCTCTTGCAGTTTCTCTTTCCTTGAGTTCAAAGGTAGAGGTCGTAGGCCATTACAGACTGGCCAGCATGGTTCACATTTACAGCTGCCTCTGTTTACTGCTCCCTGAGCATGTGAAGCAATGTTCTGACTCTTAGTTCAATGGGTCATGGTGGGAGTGCTGCCTAGTTTTCCTCAACTGGACACATTCTCAGAAGAGGGAATCATGTCGGCCTGTAGGCGTGTCTGTGGGGCATCTTCTTGGCTGTTAATTGCGGGTGACGCTCTTGCTGGACTGCTAGGCCTGAGCTGTCTAAGACTGGCAGATGAGCAAGCCAGTAAGTCACGTTCCCTTAAGTGTTCAACTCCAGTTCCAGCCTTCCGGTTCCTCCATCAGCCTCTCTGAAATGGACTGTAACCTGAGAGTCAGATAAGCCCTTTTCTCCCCCACGGTGATTTTGGTGGGTGTTTATCACAGCAATAGAAAGGTTGAACAGTGGGTGTCAGGGGTCAGGCTGTCAGGAGCTTGAAGCCGCGGGTCAGCGCACCCCACAGTCAGGAAGCCAGGAGCAATGAATGCACTCTGCACTCAGCTTCCTTTCTCTATGTATGCGTCCAGGGTCCCACACAAGAATGGTGCCATACATAGTGGGTGGAGCTTTCCATACTCAATGCCTCTCCACAGGCATGCCCAGAGGCCATCTTGCAGGTGATTCTAGATTCCATCAAGTTGACAACACTAACCATGACAGCATTAAACCTAAGTTGTGAACATTTTTAGTAATACTGGCTCTTCCTACCCATGGACGTTGGGTGTTTTCCTGTTTGTGTTCTCTTTAATTTTGTTCATTAGCATTTTATAATTCTAGTTGAAGAGACTGTTCCCCTCTTCGTTTAATTTACTCATAGGTAATTTGGTTTTCTTTCTTTTTTTTTTGGTTTTTCGAGACAGGGTTTCTCTGTGTAGCCCTGGCTGTCCTGGAACTCACTCTGTAGACCAGGCTGGCCTCGAACTCAGAAATCCACCTGCCTCTGCCTCCCAAGTGCTGGGATTAAAGGCGTGCGCCACCACTGCCCGGCTTAATTTGGTCTTCTTATAGCTGGTTAACTACGCGTGTCTGTGGTGACACGGTCTCAGGAGGATCTTAGTAGCCAACTTGTTCTGCCCTAATGATCTGTATTTGAGTTTTTAAAATTACGTTATCATTGTTATTATTATTACTGTTATTGTTATTATTATAGGTGTGTGTGTGTGTGTGTGTGTGTGTGTGTGTGTGTGTGTGTGTACTTGTGTGCCATGGTATATGTATTGTGTGGAAGTCAGAAGACAACTTTTGAAAGTTGGTTTTCTCTTTCCATAGTGACGTGGGTCCCAGGGGTCCAACTCAGGTAATCGGGCGTGGTAGCAAGCCCCTTTACCTGTGAGCCATCTCCCTGCCCCTTGAAATCACAGATATTTTTAAAATATTTATTTTTAATTATATGTGTGCATGTGTGTCTCTGTGTGTGGGTATGTTTGCATGCTTGCCAGCACCCCCAGAGGTGAGAAGAGGGAGTAAGGTCGCTGTAGTTGGAGTTACAGCAGCTATGAGCTTTCTGACATGGGTGCTGGGAAGTAAACCTACACCCTCTGCAAGAGCAGGAAGCCATTGTTCCAGCCCAAGATCCATATTTAAGGAAGAGAGTGTCTGCGTGTCCTGGCTTGGGTCCCATGCCCAGCCCTTGGCTGGGTGTGGTATGAATGTTGTCTCTTCAGAAAGTACCTAAGAGACCCAACTGGGAATCGAGCAGTTTTGATGAAAGTACACACAGGAACATCCTAGATTTTCCCTATTGGTTGTTGCCAAGACCAAATGTTTCTACATCTGTTTTCTAAAGTGGAAAAAAACCCAAAACTTTCACTCACTGCAGTGTCTGGCAGCTCCCATGTCTCCTGGGGATCACCCCACTGCCTCACGACACATCTTCAGGCTCTTGTGTTCTGTGGAGTACAAGTTAGGTTGACCCAGTGTCATACTCTCTTCCAGCTTCCAGGTGTGCAGCCCACCAGGGATCACAACAGAAAACTGACTCTACCTCCCATAGTAGCCACCGAAGAGATATTGACAAATTGCTCCTTAGCTAGGGGTGGGGGCTGGTGACCCCTCC